>CM014271.1:37079530-37153915 GCA_004135705.1 Alloteropsis semialata
CCCGGCCGCTGGGCTGCGTGGTCGCGTGGGCCGACGCTCGGGTGATGGGCCGCGTGGGCCTGGGCCTGGCCGCTGTGCTGCGTGGCTGCCTGGTGGCCGACGTCCGGGGTGCTGACGTCAGCGATGACGTCAGCACCTATGATATTCTTGACTCTTTGATATCTTCTTCAAATGAGCTCCAAAATATATGAATAATATATCCTTTGAAATCGTCTCGACGAGCTCTTCGCAATGGTGTAATCCAAGTCGGCATTTGAGATACTTTGTGATAATGATATATTCAGATCTTTCTGAGACCCATAGCGTCATTTCCTGCATAGCCAGTTCAAAACACCAACACTCGTGGAATTCATTAGTATTAAACCCTATAACTATGTTTGGTGTTTATATTTCATATATTTTCTACAGGAATTGACGGCCAAAAGTTGCACTTAAGGGCCGTCAACAGCATCCTCGTGCACCCTCCGAGTCGATGTACTGGTGCGGCTCCTTCACCGGGTCACAGTTGACGGCTCCACCAGATCCAGTTGGTGGCGGCGGAGTGGATCTAGGAGCCGATGCGGGAGGAGGAGGCGGCGGCGGGGTGGATCTAGGAGGCCGGATGATGAGTGGATGCGGGAGGAGGAGGCGGCGGCGGAGTGGATCTAGGAGGCCGGACGAGGAGTGGATGCGGGAGGAGGAGGCGGTGACGGAGTGGATCTAGGAGGCCGAAGGAGAATTGGATGCGGGAGGTGGCGGCGGCTAGGTCTCGGCCAGATGGGAGGGGATTGAGTAATATTTAGTACTCGGGTAAGTTACGATTTTGTCCCCGGTGTACTGTTTCAGGAGCAGTCATGCTAGAGGGCAGTAGTGGTTTTTCGCAGCGACCCAAAATTGGGCGAGGAGAAGCTCGCCCACGCCAGATACGTTAGGCGGGAGCTGGGCAGTAGTGGGTTTTCAGATAAAAATTAGAATGGTTTTTTCTTTTTATTTGTTGAACTTATTGAATTGAAAAATGACATTTATTTTTTGGAATTTGGCATCAATTTTTTAGTGTTTTGGATGCAATTGTTTTTTTGTGTATAATGATAATTTTATGGTATTGTGGTAGTATACTAGTTTACAATGTTAAGTTCTCGAATTTGGGCCTGTTTAGATTACAAAGTTTGCAAAAGAAAGTTTGCACAGATTTGTGTGCTGCCAAGTTTGCCAACTTTGTTTCAGTAAGAAAGTTGCAGATCTGTTTAGTTGCAGCAAAAGAGTTTGGCAACTTTGCATTAAATGCTGCGTGCAGCCCCAACATTGCAAGAATCTCATGCACCAGTAGGTACCGAAGCAGAACAGAAGCATGCCACATGTTTATTACATGAACAGATAACAATTACACCATTAATTCCCTACGAAATAAAATTACACATATAATGGAAGCAGAACAGAAGCATGCCACATGTTTATTACATGAACAGAAAACAAATCAAGCCCACAAGTCCTCCTATCAAATATTCCAAAAATTGTACAGACACTCAACAAACAAACACTCATTTGTGTGCTCAGGCTGCAAACAAATACAGCCGACACACGTTTATTACATGAACAGAAAACAAATCACGTGCACAAGGAGTCCTCCAAACAAATAATCCTCAAATTGTACACAAACTCAACAACCAGACAATCAAATTTGTACAAGGGAAGCAAACAAATAGGTGTGCCACCAATCTGACTCCTGCAAACAAAGTTTTCAACCTCGGCTTAACAAACCGAGAGCAATTTCATCACAAAGAGCATTCATCATTGCAGTTTCTTCTCGTGCTGGCTCCCGACGACGCTGTACCAGTGGTTCCGATGACTCTGCTGCCACAAAGGTCTCATCATGATGACTAATCTCAAAGTCTCTATCCATTACGCCACTCATTCTAATGAAGTTATGGAGTGCCAGACATGCAACGATAATTTCACTTTGCTTCTGAGTAGGATAACTAGGTATAGAGTCTAATATCTGCCATTTCATCTTCAAAACTCCAAACGCCCTCTCAATGACATTCCTAAGAGAAGAATGTGCATAATTGAACTTTTCCTTCATACCTTATGGCTCCGGCCCGTTTCGATACTCCGAAAGATGGTACTTGGTTCCCTTGTACGGCGCCAAGTAACCGGGCCGGTTTGGGTAACCGGAGTCCACCAGGTAGTACTTCCCTACACAGGAGACAAAGGATATGAATATGCAGTTTTGACCACACTGCTATGAAACATTTATACCATGTCCGTGTTTCCCTAGTGGTGGATGTGGGAAGACATGGCTGTACTTGGTCATAGCATCATTAAAGACTCTCATATCATGTACAGAACCCGGCCATCCCGCAAGAACAAATGTGAATCTTATGTCGAAGTCGCAGACAGCCATCACATTTTGTGTTGTAATGCCCTTGCGGCACATGTACTGAACCACCTTATTATGTGGCACTACACACTTTATATGAGTGCTATCTATTGCTCCTATGCAGTTGTTGAAAAAGGGATGGAACCTAGGGTGCTGCAAGCGTGGATGAATTGTGCTGAATTCTGGGTCAACAGGCTTAATTATTTCTGCAGCTAGTTTACCAACACTTTTTAAAACTTTGCCAAACATGGTGTGCACTGTGGCTAGTGACCTCTCAAACCTATATTCAGCTTGCCTAACCGACTAAGGTGTTCCTACAATCCAAAGAAACATTCCCAATGCCTCAAGTGAGCTACTCTTCTTAGTGGAGGTTAGGCCATAGGACTGCACCAGTACATCATGCAGGCGATAAAAAATGGTTGAGCTCATTCTAAACATGTCATAGCAGCTGTCTGTATGAGCTAGCTTCATGTGGACCCATTCCAATCCAGTCATCTTTGGAGTCCTATATAGAGCCCTATTGCAGTACTTGTCTATGTGTAGAGCAATAGGAAGCATACCATACATATACTGGAAGCATTCATCATCATGGAAATAGCTCAACAGTCCTTCATCACTTGAGTCATCCGAAGCTTGGTTCATTTCCTGAGTGAAGCCAGTATGTACCTGTGAAATAAAATGAACTGCCATGTTAGTTCATAGATCAAAGAGGGAAAAAGTGAGGCAAACACTGAGGCAAAGCAATAAAATGAACTGCCCTGTTACCCCTATTTACCAAACATAATTACCATACCTCACAATCAATAACAACCATTCTTGACAAACACTGACAGCATTAGCATGGATCACAAACAATTACACCATTACCATACATCACAAACACTTACACCATTACCATAGATAATAATTAAAGGTCGCAGTTCAATTACATATCACAGAGTTCAATTCACAGCCTTACTACAATTAACAAAGTTCAAATGACAAACATAATTAATCAAAGAGGGTCTAGGCAACGACTTTGGCATAGACCTCGATGACGCGCAGGCGGGATTTAGGGGCTGATGACAGGAACCACTCCATAGCGTGATCATCCTTTACCATCTTCAGGACAACAACCCATAAGTTGATCTTTTCCTCGATTGCACCGCAGTCTCTAGCCATCTGCAGCACACGCCTAATGTTCTCCATTCTTGGATCCTCATTCTGTTTCTTGTTAGCTTCTTGCAATATCTGATTCCTCTCTTCTGCAATTCTATTCATCTCCATCATGTTCGACTCCCATAACCTAAGGGCTGGGATCTTAAACTTTTTGCTGGGACTGGATGCACTTGTGCTTGTGCTGCTGGCCCTCTTGCTGCCGGTGCTAACTGGGGTGCCAACTGGGGTGCTAACTGGGGTGTGCCCAAGTCTCGGTTCCAAGTCGTCTGGCTCATCCTGGGTTGCCTCTTCTCCCTCTTGCTCACTGTCATTGTAACTCTGTCCCGAAACATAAGAGGTGGAGCCATCTACGGCTACACCATAGAACATTTGGTCCAATAGGTCCAAGTACACCGACCACCCTCTTTTCAGTTTCTTGCACTCAGGATGTCCCTGCAGGGTAAGTCAGAGTTAGAAAGTTCACATCGACCATTTTGAAAAGAATGACATAGATGGGTTGCAAATGTACCTCAGTATTGTCGTCCCACCATTGGTCAGTAGCGTTAACAGTGCTATCTGGATTCTTGCTTAAACCAGAATTGGTGCGCAAGTCACAGATGAAACCCCACAATGACTTTAGATTCCTAAAAACAAACTGGAACTGGACTCTGGTATGCCACATGTTTGTTGCCAAATAAAACCTTTCGCTGACCTCTTTCCAACCTGTGTTGTTCATGTTATTCTTAACACAGTCCCCTTTATCAATTTGGTCACACCAAATCTCACAAAACTTTGTGATATGATCATCTGACCACACTGCTCTGTCTTTGCTAGCCTAAGTTCATGGGAATCAAATGTACAGACATTACAGCAAATAAGCACAAATAAGCAACAAAGCTTAGATTACTTGTTAGTGGATGTACCTGTGCTGCGGCCTACCCGTCTGGCCTGGACTGGTTACGCCGACCCGTTGGCGCCGTGCCTCCGCGGCGTACACCTCCGCGCGTGCGTGAAGGAGTTCGACCACCCCGACGGCCGGTGGGGGCCCTAGGAGACAAGGGAGGGGCAGCTCGACCGGCGTCCTGACCGGCCGAGGGTCCTTGGCCCCCGCGAGGCAGTCGCACTCCCAGGGTCCGGCCGCGGCCGGGACAGGGGCCCCTGCTGCTACTGGCTCCAGCATCGGGACGGCCATCTCGAAGGAGGCCCTCGTACGACTGCAGACCCGGCCACTCTTCGCCGGCGTTGAGGTCGAGCGCCGCAACACCCCTTCGTGGGCCGTCGGGGCAGAACGAGCCGCCGGCCAATGGGGAAAAGGGCCTCCCCTGTGAGAACAGATCCATGGTGCGGTGGCCGTCGCCATACTGATGGCCGTCGCCGTCCCCCTCGCCATAGGGGTACCCCTCGCCGTAGCCGTGCCCGTACCCGTCGCCGTGGTGGCCGTCCATGGCGCGGCGCCGGCTCAGGTCGCACGGGCCATGGATGTGGCGGCGGCGGCTCAGCTCGTGGATCTGGGGGGAGAGGCCGAGGAATCACTGGATCTGCTCGGCGCAAGGCGTACGGAGGAAGGAGCGAGAGAGGGAGGGGAGGGAGCGAGCGAGAGGATGCTGGAGGGGGCGAGCGAGAGGATGAGGGAGGGGGCGAGAATGAGACCGAGGGTTCTGGACGGGGAGGGGCCGGGAGTGTACGGGGGAACAAGCAGCTACAGTAGACTTTGTGAATGCACCATACCGAAACTTTGGGTGTAAAATGCAAACTATCTTTTCCAAACTTTGTTGATGTGTGAAAGGTGAAAACATTCTCTAATGTGCAAGATGATAACAATTGAGGTCTCAAATTATAGACTTCATATAATCTATATGTGCATAAGCATGAATGAGTTGTGCTTAACATATGTGACACACATAAATTGGTAATATGCATACCAAAGCTACTTAACACTTCATAAGATATAAGATCATATATAAGCTATTATGTACTTCATAGCTAATTAAGAATTTCAATTGTGACAAGATCAAATATATATATATATATATATATATATATATATATATATATATATATATATATATATATGATGCTTGGTTATATCAACACACATAGCTATATGATGTTTGGTGTACTTATACCTTGATAGTATGCCCTTCATATACATGTATGGTGTACTTATACACTTGATATGGACAATATGATCTCCATTGCAGTGTGAGCTTACGATTATTGTACTTCAATGTAGGACTACAAATTTGAGTTGAAAATCCGGTCCAAATTCAATTCAAAACGAGTTGAAATCATGGATTTGACCACAATTTGACCAACACGGACCCACCAGTCAGCCTCACCCCATGATGAACCGAGTCCTGCTACTTGAAGAGCTGATCGGCTGGGCCTACCCCGTCAGCCTCTGAAGGCAACGGTCACAAAGCTCCCCCAATCCCCCCAATCCGACATATGTGAATCGATGCTGCAGCTGCCGCGTTCATCCTGCCACCGTCGCCTCTTGCCGTCGCCTCTTGCCGCCGCCGCCTCCTGGTAGCCGTCATCGGTACGCCCGCCCTCCTTCTCCCTCACTTTGCAGCTCTCCTGCATCGCCATGTCGCAGGCGTCGTCGTCATGCTAGCGCACGCGAGGGCCCCCCGCCGCTAGGGTTAGGCCGCACCACCAGCAGGCTGTTCGTGCGCCACCACCACAGCCACAGCCACTTGCTGTTGTTCCTGCGCCCGCGGTCGACGAGGTGACCGGGTTGCCGTTGATCATTTGCCCCTTCTGCCAGGACGTGAGGTTGATTGTGCTAACCACCAAGAACTCTCGCAAAAACAATGGCAGGCGTTTTTTTCAAATGCCCAAGGAACTATCAAAATGTAAGTCGTTCTTTGCAATTTGGAAATAGTTTCCCCTTTGGTGGATTTGGTGCCTGATTAATCCAATTATTGGGTGGAATTGCAGGATTCAACATCATGCCCTATGTATAAGTTTGATGACGAGTATGAGGATTATCTACACACAAAAGGATACTTAGGTTCAACCTCTTTGCTGGATGCTGTACCAGAGCTGCTGCAAGAATTTCAGGAACTGAGACTAGGATTTGAAGAAATGAAGGAGCGTGTAGTAGTCAGAAAACATAGAATTAATTGGTGTTATGTTGTTCTTGGATGCTTGAACTTATTTCTTCTGTTGTTGGGCATCCTTTTGTATGCTTCTTAATTTCTACCACAAATTGTTCCTTGAGATGTTGCATTTGTTGCCCTGGTTTTGCGACTCCTGGTTGCCATGTTCAGTAAACAGCCCGAGCCCCTAAAGCTCCAACTGCTATAAATTAGTTGTATTGTGCTCCAGCTCTTCAATTAGCTTAGTCATGTGTTGTAAAACTGCTATGTCAGTGATGTGTTGTAATGACAGTTCCTTTGTCAAAACTACTATGTCAAAACCTAATGGATTCCAGCACTACATTTTGTCAGAATTTTGACTGAATTCCAGCACATTTCATCACATAATGTTGATACAATTTTTACAGAATTTTGATAGGATTTTGACAGAATTTTGACAGGATTTTAACTTAATTTTGATATAACTTTGCCTGAATTTTGACTGAATTCCAGCACATTTCATCACATAATGTTGATACAAAAAGTTCACATCACATAATTAAACCCCAATCATGAGTCATACATGAGTCATACATGACTGAATGTTCACAGCCCATAAGTTTGACACAGAAAGTTCACATGAGTCATACATGGGTGACATTTACCCTAATCATCATCATCACATTCCATAGGATCTCTATCATTCTCACTAAAATACTCTAAGACAGTGTCATCACCATCTCCGTCGCTTTCTTCGCCAATGTCTTGTTCCATTCTATTGATCAGAACTTGTAAGTTCCCTGCAACAGTTGAAGTTTCTCCATCTACACGCCGATACACTGGTGCATGGTCATCTAAGCCATCATCAACACATGAATCCCCTTCATCTTGCACCCCAAGTTCATTATCAGAACCCCTGTCATCTTGGTGCATAGTTCCTGTGGCCATTTCTGTTTCATTCACATCAAACATGCTCCTGTGTTCAAATTTTTGCACAACACGCCAATTTTTTCCAAACAATGTGTCCTCCAAGTAGAAGACCTTTCTTGCTTGAGTTGCTAATATAAATGGATCTGACTTGTATCAAAATCTCTCAACATTGATGGATCTAAAATGGCCATCATCTCTAGGGACTCTTGCTTTGCCATCTTGACTGAACCATTCACACCGAAAGAGTACCACCTTTCGCTGGAATTCCAAATTTGAGTTGTAGTTCAACTCAATTATCTCTGTGACCTGACCATAAAATTCAGTAAACACCCCGTTATGTGTTCCATCCACCAGCACACCACTATTTTGCGTATGCCTGTTTCTCTCACGGTCGACAGTGTTGTGCCGAACATCATCGACAGTGCATGATGCCCATATATTCACTCTAAGGTCAGGATGACATGATAATGTATATAGCCCTTCACTAACCTCTTCATGATTATCCTTCCACAGCTGCCTGATCTAAAATAACAAAATAGTGAAAATTATAAGAAAACTACCTCTAAAAATGTGAATTTTAAAATAAAATCTAAAACAACTTACATGACTCCTAAACCAAGCAGGAAATTCATTTTCCAGCCTTTTCTCAACATCAAGGGCACCTTCTTCCTGCAACTGTTCTCTGAACTTGCTGCACCCACAGAACAGAATGTATTGGTAATGCAAGTTAAACCAAAAAAATATCCAGAAATTAGGCATGCAAGTTATACCAAAATACTCACCCCAAGTATGGCTCTACCTCATCACAGTTGTTCAGCACATACCAACATAGCTTGTCAAATTCTTTGTCTTCAAGATATGTCTGCCTGTTGGCTCCCAAGAGTTTGACAGAATGCTGAAATACAGGGAGGTCACCATGTGTTGCTCCACTCCATTTGTCATCATCTCGATTGAATCTAGTGACAACATCTTCCATGTACCTTGAACAAAAGGTCAAGGCCTCATTAGCTATGTACGCCTCAGCGATGGATCCTTCAGGTCTTGCCTTATTCCTCACATACCCCTTCAAAGTGCCCATCTAATGTTCGATCGGGTACATCCAACCATATTGGACAAGACCTCTTAAGAGTGCTTCATCAGGTAGATGGACAGCCTAGTGGACCATCACATCAAAAAATGCAGGAGGAAATATTCTCTCTAGCTTGCAAAGAATCACAGGAATTTCTGCTTTCAGACGTTTGATTACATCAACCTTTAGTTTCCTACTGCAAAACTCCCTAAAAAATTTACCCAACTCTGCAACTGCTTCATATATGTCCTTGTGCACTAGTCCTCGAAGACCGACAGGTAATATTCTTTGAAGCAGGATGTGGCAATCATGGGTTTTCAGGCCCTGCACCTTATTACCATCAGCACTAATGCATCTTGACAGGTTGGAAGCATATCCATATGGAAACCGAATACTTTTCATAAATCCACAAAATGCAAGCCTTTCTTCTTTCTCCAAGGCATACCATGCTGCTGGCATGGAAACTGAATTGTCATCATCTTGTTCTAAATGCAAGTCAGGTCGTATGCCCATATCCTGCAAATCAAGTCTCGCATTAACTGTATCCTTATTCTTGCCCTCAAGACAGAGTATTATGCCTAGAAGGGCATCACATATATTTTTCTCTATATGCATCACATCAAGATTATGTGGCAGCTTCAAGAATTTCCAATAAGGTAGTTTCCACAGACCGGACCTGCGGTTAAACAACTTAGGCTCCTTGTCCTTCTGTCCATGCTTCCTTTTCTTCGTACCTTCATCCTTACCAGTGTTCACAACTTTTAGCATACCATTGTTCTCTAGATACTCCAATGTCTCCTCCATACTCAACCTTCCTGGCTGAACCCGGTTCTCACGTTGTCCATCAACAAGGCATGATTAAAAAAACAAGTCATCCTTAGCATAGGACCCATCATGATTATAAGCATGCAAGCATAGCGTAACTATAAAGTGTAATGAGCATGTCATATGGTTATTGTTGACGGTCCTTAGACGCGCCAATTGTGAACCGTAAATGCACGGATCGTTGGTAGCTTTTCCCTTAGAGTACTCCCCCAAGGTTTATCAATCCGTGGATCGACAAAGAACTACCTAGGGTTTTCCATCTAATCTAACGGATCTAATCCTAGCATTATGCATAGATTGCATATGAGGGTGACCATGAATTTGATATGAATATTATGAATGAATCTCATCCACCCGACATGAGGTAACACGACCAATGGTAGCACAAGCCTACCGTCATCTAGTTGAAACTCCGGCCAAAACAGTAACCAATCTAATCTCGTACCATGATAAAGAGTCGTCTACTCAACATTACACGTTTGTTCGGCCTTTTCCCTCCCGCATGCTGTCACCACACGAGGATAATCACGCCGACTTCCCGTGCACTACTAAGATGTATCCGCAGGGCATAGACTAATCACCACGATTAGATCTATTCCTACTAAGAACATATGCTAGCTAGACATATGAGACAAAGCATGCATCTTAGAAGATCAAAGTAAATGAGACAAGTAGATTGATATCACCATCGAATGTACATATGCCTTGATGAGTTCAAGGCATGGCTCCGGAACTCCGCTATGGCTTCACCACGCAGGGCCAACCATGGCGGCTAGGGCATGGCCTAAGCCATCTCCTAGGCAACCTTGAGGACTAGCGGCGGCCGTCGGCTTTCTTCGGTGTGTGTCCCTCTTTGCGTCGACTTCTGGTGGATTGATGTGCGTTGCTCCTGGCATCGAGGCTATGAATAGTTCGAGGAAACCCTAGCTCGAAGGGGAGGTCGAGGCGGCGCAGAAACAACCCAGGCCGGCCGGCCTGGGCCCCTCTAGGCTGGCCGGTCCAGGGCTTTTTTGTGGTCCCTCGGCCCCATCTTTCGCGTGCAAGCTTCTAGATCCTCCAGGAATTGATTTGCCAATGCATATGGGTATTTGACATCGGTTGCTTCGGGATAAGATCGGGTCTTGATGTCTTTCCATATGTCTGCCTGATTCGCCTTGATCCCGAAGTCATCCGACCTTCTCTTCAAGTCTTTGCCTTCCTCATTCTTGGAGGTTGGTTCACCATAGATGAGAGCGAACGAAATCCGGGTCATATGGCCTTCATTCCTCCACGCTACGCATGATCTCGGTCTTTGTCCAAAAGTGCTCATTTATAGCTCAAAAACCTGCATAGACCAAAATCCTTCAAAAATACATGCATATGCAAAAATGGGGTTATTTCAAGTGCCAAGTGGCGGGTTAGTATATGAATTAGTCCCAAAACACCACTTAAATAGCACTAAAAGTGTGTCGCTAACGAGCGTCAACAATCCCCCCATGCTTAAACCTTGCTCGTCCTCGAGTAAGTCCAAGATCTTTGCTTAATAAGGAAATCAGCGTTGCCCTTCAATGTCTTCCCTACACTTAGTTACACACAACAAGACACATTGCTCTCAAGTGTTTAGCATTTAAAGTTTAAGTTGTGACCGGCTACTTTTCATTATGAAAGATAGACTAGCAATAAAGAATAAGCCACAATAATAATAAATGTAATGCTCTTGAACTTAAGCGAACTTTAGACCTTTACCTTGTTCCATCGTGAAGAGTTTTCAAAAAGATGCATATCCAACATAAGTGAGATTCTTTGCAAAAGCTCAAGGGAACACTCATCTCGTCAAGTCGCTCAAGCCTATACTAGATTATTTTCAACCTATTCTACTCATATATGAAAGTGGAAGGCTTATGTGGAGCTTGGTAGGTAAAAATAATCCTAGCAAAATATTATATTTGAAATATTGTAAAACAAAGAAAGAGATCTATTGGAATTACCGAGACTAGTCAAAAAGGCCATGAAGAATAAATGTTGGAAAGGGAGAGGGATGGAACACACACATTTAGACAGGTGGACATGTGCAAATGGCAAGTGGATGATCCCGAGACACAAATGAAGTCCTCGTTATCGGATTGCACATGGTTGGAAAATTGAGTATGGAAATGTCTTGAAAGCACTTGGAATTTGATGAAGCTAAAAGAACTAAGGAGCATTATTTCTCTTTTTTTCTTCCTTTCTTTCATTTTTCCTTTCATCTTTGTTTCTTTTCTTTCTTTTTTTTCTTTTATTTTTCCATATTTTTCTTTCTTTTTGCTCCTTAGAACGTTTGGCAACATAGTACTTACTCAGTATCCTCCCTCCATACTTAAACGATTGCTCGTCCTCGAGCATAGAAGTGAGGGTTGATAATTGCTGAAGTAAGTACACAAAGTCCATCTTGATCTTGTAGAAAAGCACTTGAATCTTCAGGGAGTTTCTTTGATGCCTCCTAAATTGATGTTCTATAAATTAAGCTCTCGATTCTTGTGGATTTCCATCGAGAAAATGATCCATACTCAATTGTGGGTTGTGGTCAAGGAGGGTAATCACAAAAAAGATATTTGGGTTTAGGGTAGATATCCAGCGAAGTTTGCGAAGTTTCTGGAGTAGAAACTCACAATGCATGGATAGAAAGGCTAGCAAAAGAAAGGTACGCAAAAACGGAATGGCCAGCTTCTTAGTCTCGAACCATAGAAATCAATCTTAATCCAACTCATCAAAATATAAGTTTGCAAATCTAAAGGTTTCATCATGAAAGGTCATGTATATGTAAAGGCTTTGGTAGGTAGAACTTTGCAAGAGATTCACGAATGTAGATAGCATAAGAACCAAGTTTTAAATAAAACAATACAAGGCATAAGGTCATCGGTAAACTTAAATCAAAGAACAACATAAGAAATATGTGGGTCTAGAATTTAGTCATTTAACCTCCACAAATAAAAGAGCCGGTATTTATATCGATTTAAGTTCATTTTATAGAGAGCAAATAGTCAAGTCATATACAACACCATGTAGGAAAAACAAGGCGGCAACTTTCATCACTTTTCCATAAGCAAATCATTCAAAATATTGCATCGTGGTGAGCACAAAGTGATGGTGATCATTATTTGTAGAAAACAAAAATAAAAATAGGTTGTCCTCCTAGTAGCCATGTTTTTAACAAGAGAGATATACAAAGGTTTCTAACCTATGGTCGATGGCATACATATATATACAAATATTAAGAAGTAGATGAACAAAGAGAAGGTTGAGGAAGAGTTACCGTCCTTTTTTATGCTTGTAATGAAGTGTAGCGTGGTTTCCTCCATGCTTGAGCATTGTGCTTAGCATGGAAGAAGAATCTTGAGCATCTTGTGGTGAACACGATCATTGTACTCCATATGGCCTTTTCCTTTTTCATCCAACAAGTCCTCCCCCATGCTTAGCATGTTGCTAAGCGTGGAAGAAGATGGTGAACCGTCATGTGATTCTTGAAGTCCTTCCACCATGTGTTTGGAGATTATCTTTATGCTTCTTCACCTTTGTTCCCTTAATTTTCCTTCAACCACTTCCCAATGTCACTAAGCCTTGGTCCCGATCATTTTTCTCACCGCCATCATCTCCTTGCTTGTTTTCCTCATTGCTGCTTCATCTTCCACGAATTTTTCCTTTATTTCTAGAACAGAACATGTACTGAACCATTGCTCCATTGCAAAGTGCACAAATTTCTCTTTCCAATGAGTCATCATTCGCCTAAAACGGATTCCGAACAAGAGAGTTATGGCTATTTTATTCCAGCTCTACAATCTGTCCCGGGCTGATTTAAGAACACGCAGCGCCCAATGTTTTTGTCATATCTCCTTGTATGGGTCTTCAAATTTGTTGATCTCGATGCGTTGGAATGAGAATTTGATGGAGTCTTTGAATATCCTCTTTTTCTCCCTTGTACAGCTCTGAGCATGAGCAGATTTTTGATGAAAACAGCAGTGTCCCTTTCAATCTTCGGAGATGTTGACGATCTTGGTTGCAACTTTGATTACGAATTCATGGGATTCCTTCATCATGCCTGCAAAACACTTGAAACGCACAAACTACCCCCGGGGTGACGGCCGGGAGTATAAGCAAATGCCAAAAACCAATGACATCCCTAAGACCTTAACTTGTGGCATAATTAACCTAGTAAAAGAGAAAAATAAAAATCTAATGGGTGCGCATGTGTGCAAAGTGAGTATGCAAATGAGAGGAAAGCATATAAACAAAGACAACATTTACACCTAGTTCTAAACACCATGTTTACAACTAGATTGCTAAATTTCTCCATAGTAATAAAGATTTGTTAACCAAGGTTAAAACACCATGTCTATCCCAAGGTCAATAATTCCTTATAGCGCAAGAAAAATAAGGCGCATTGCAAAGCTTATAAACCAACCGATGCAATGCAAATGCTAACGAGGCTCTCAAAACTAAATGATGGCGGTCCGCAATCATGTCTAAACACCATGTTTACACAAGATTGCAAATAGAAAATGCCCCGTGAAGCATTGACATGGATATGAAAGTATTTCATCATTGAGTTTCGTGAAAGAGCCGAGCTAACAAATGCATGATGGAACAATAGAATGGATGCAAAATGCAAATGCAAAAAGTTAGCAAAAACAAGGGTTAGCAAGGTTTAAAAGGTCCATCAATGTTGTTTCACAATCAATTCATTCAAAAAGTAATTGCTTAGAGAAACAAAGCTTGGCCAAAATAAGCGAAGCTTTGTCGACAAGAAAATCATTCATTGAAAAGAACCGAACAACCTAGCTAACGAGGTTTAGGGGAAGGTTCATGGGTATCCTATATTTTTGGCTTAAAACAAGAATTTTGAATAGAGAAGTCAAGGTCAGAAAATCTGTTGTTTCATTTGGTGGAAAACAAAACCTATGGTTTTAGGATGGCTATAGGTATGAGAGATTTTCCTAAGGGTTTAGGATCTCGTGGGAGGCTAGTCAAAGTTTTCAGTTAGAACAAGGAATAGAGATAGACTTAGCTAATCCGAAAGGTGAGACAAGCAAATCAACACAAGTAGATCCTATCTTTGTTGGCTCCGGTTTTTGGCTGGGTGATAGGAAGGCTTAGGTGGGTTTTAACGAAAAGTTAGATCAAAACATGCAATGCAATGCAAGGGTGAGAACAACATGACATGAAGTGCAATATGAGATGGATGAACAAAATGACATGACATGATGTGGTGGTCTAAAAACAAAAGTTAGCCTAGATCAACTAGCCACAAGTTTAGGATCAAAGGGTGATGTCATACTTCATATTTCTCTCTAAAAGACTCAAAAGAAAAAGACTCTAAACACTAAGAGGCACACAAAAGGGTCTACAAGTTTTTCAAGATCAAATAACAAAGTGCTCCCTCAATAATATTTAGATCACACAACATAAATTGTGGCATTTATTAGAGCAATGGTATAATGTTACTTGATGATTCGATTAAAGAGCACAATATAGACCGTCATATTATATAAATAATAAACAAAAGATCAGGTTGCCTCCCGCAAAGCGCTTTATTTAAAGTCATAGAGCTAGACTTCTCACGTACCTTCTCATTGTTGTGAAGCCATGGTCCTTCGTGCGAGAATTTGAAGTATCCATGCAGCTTGATGTTGCCTTTTTGTAATCCATCGTGATTTACTTCTAACATCTTCATGAATTGGATGTAGCCGGCTTGTATCTTCATATGTCAATGTTCTCAGAGATCTTCATTTTGTTCTAAGATTCTGAATTTGATCATGTACGCTTGATGAAAGCATTACCCAAGCTCTTCTTCATTGTTGTCATCGTTATCTCCTCTACCTTGTTCTCATCATGTTGTTCCTATCTCTTATTCATGGATTTTCCCCTATGTACAGAACAGAACATATACCAAAGTATAGATCTATTGAAAAGTTTGTGAAATTACCTTTCCAACGAGTGGTCATTCATCTTAAACGGAGTCCAAGCGAGAGAGTTATGCCCAATTTACTTTAGCACTGCGTGCTGTCCAGAAAATTTCAGAATGCACGACCTTCGATGTTTTGACCTAACCGCTTGTAGGAATCTCGACTTGATTCTTGTTTCGTTGAAACCAAAACTTCATGGGGTTTTTAAATATCCAAAAATATTCTGCTATTTTCTTCAGAGGTTGTGTAGACTTTTGATGCAAACAATAACTTCTTGCGAATCGATCCTGAGATGTTGATGATCTTGATCTTGTAGTCTTTGAAGCGTCGTGTTGTGCATCCTTAGGCTTCAAGGTCATCACCATTGATTTACTAGCAAGTAGCATTCCAATGATGTGTCTTCTTCATAGTTCTTGCTTTACCCAAGGTGCCGGGATCATAGGGGCTATCGTGCTTTGTGTTGATGATCTGAGCGGTTTCCTTCGTTGGTAGCATCACTCAATTAGAAACTTCTTGAGCATCCCACTGGAGAAGATTGGTGGTGTCATGGTGCTTCTAATCTTATTGCCTCTAGTTTTGATCAACTTCAAATCATCATCTTTTGTGCTCAAGGACCTCCAATCATCCCTTGAATCATCATCAGCTTCTCCGTTGCTTGCTGCTGCCTCTTCTTCATTGAATTCTTCTTTACACAGTGCAGAACATATACCAAAATTCTACTCCATTACAATGTGCGTCAAATTTCCTTTCCAATGAGTGCTCATTCACTTCAAACGGACTCCAGATGAAAGAGTTATGCTTGTTTTACTCCGGCACTACGTTCTGTCCCGAACACATTTTAGAACGAGTAGTGTTGAAAGATTTTACCATAACTCCTTGCAACGATCTCCAAAAATTACGATTCTTGATGTGTTGGAAAGAAGACTTGATGGAGCTTTATATTTTCTAATTTTCCTCAATGGCACCTCTCCGATCAAGGGCAAAAAACTGATCTCAACAGCAACCTTCCGGAGATGTTGACGATCGGATCTCACGACTTTTTTCGGGGCATGATTCATCACCTATAGCTTGAACAAACAATTCTCCAAGAAACATTAGTCTTTAAAAATCAATTGACATGGTGGCATACCTTGTTCATCTTTACTTGTTTTGGGTGTGGACTCGATAGTGGATGATGGGCCACTAACAAAAGTTAGCACCTACCACTAAGGAGCGGATCTTGATGTAGCCATCAACCTTGTTTGAGCGAGATTGGACTTGTTAAAGCCCAAGCTTAGTGTCTAGGGTTTTACCTGCATTCAAGGACACAAACAAGAAACATAGGGTATATGCAATAATAAAAATTAGGGTTAGTCCAAAAAATTAGATAGATCACCTAAGGGTTCGAGTTGCCAACACCCGGCAACGGCGCCAGAAAAGCTTGTTGACGGTCCTTAGACGCGCCAATTGTGAACCGCAAGCGCACGGATCGTTGGTAGCTTTTCACTTAGAGTACTCCCCCAAGGTTTATCAATCCGTGGATCAACAAAGAACTACCTAGGGTTTTTCATCTAATCTAACGGATCTAATCCTAGCATTAGGCATAGATTGCATATGAGGGTGACCATGAATTTGATATGAATATTATGAATGAATCTCATCCACCCGACATGAGGTAACACGACCAATGGTAGCACAAGCCTACCATCTTCTAGTTGCAACTCCGGCCAAAACGGTAACCAATCTAATCTCGTACCATGATAAAGAGTCGTCTACTCAACATTACACGTTTGTTCGGCCTTTTCCCTCCCGCATGCTGTCACCACACGAGGATAATCACGCTGACTTCCCGTGCACTACTAAGATGTATCCGCAGGGCATAGACTAATCACCATGATTAGATCTATTCCTACTAAGAACATATGCTAGCTAGACATATGAGAGAAAGCATGCATCTTAGAAGATCAAAGTAAACGAGACAAGTAGATTGATATCACCATCGAATGTACATATGCCTTGATGAGTTCAAGGCATGGCTCCGGAACTCCGCTATGGCTTCACCACGCAGGGCCAACCATGGCAGCTAGGGCATGGCCTAAGCCATCTCCTAGGCAACCTCGAGGACTTGCGGTGGCCGTCGGCTTCCTTCGGTGTGTGTCCCTCTTTGCGTCGACTTCTGGTGGATTGATGTGCGTTGCTCCTGGCATCGGGGCTATGAATAGTCCGAGAAAACCCTAGCTCGAAGAGGAAGTCGAGGCGGCGCAGAAACAACCCAGGCCGGCCGGCTTGGGCCCCTCTGGGCTGGCCGGCCCAGGGGTATTTGACGTCGGTTGCTTCGGGATAAGATCGGGTCTTGATGTCTTTCCATATGTCTGCCTGATTTGCCTTGATCCCGAAGTCATCCGACCTTCTCTTCAAGTCTTTGCCCTTCCTCATTCTTGGAGGTTGGTTCACCATAGATGAGAGCGAACAAAATCCGGGTCATATGACCTTCATTCCTCCGCACTACGCATGATCTCGGTCTTTGTCCAAAAGTGCTCATTTATAGCTCAAAAACTTGCGTAAACCAAAATCCTCCAAAAATACATGCATATGCAAAAACGGGGTTATTTCAAGTGCCAAGTGGCGGGTTAGTATATGAATTAGTCCCAAAACACCACTTAAATAGCACTAAAAGTGTGTCGCTAACGAGCGTCAACAGTTATTAGGATGAAAGTCATGATCAAGAATACACTTGCCTTAAATCTAGCTAATAACTGCTACTGCTTAGGGTCTTCTCAACGGAATCCTCGAATCACATGAACGATCCTTGAAAACCACGAACGTAGCACCTCCTATACGCATCACGGGGTCACATGCAAAGAAACATTACAACAAATAAGAAACAATAAATCAAACATGGGCAATAGTACAAAAGAATGGTACAAAGGTATAGATCAAGTCCTTACGGTCACGTGAGCTGAAGAATCACTCGGAACGGAGCTAGAATGGTCAAGATAGGGCCAAAACGGTGCTCCAGGGGCTTAACTGTAAAGAAAGTAACTTCCAGGGGTTAGATTGAAATAAACCAAGGGCATAAACATAAATATGCTTAACAATTCGGTGTCTATCTCATAAAAGGATGGAATAGGACGACATGTTCAATTTATTGAAAGATTAAGGGCTAAAATAAGACAATAAGGGACCAATGCGTAAATATTTTACACACGGGGTGGACTGCGGGTTTATTACCTAAAATCCAAGGGTCTCTTTAAGAATTATGATGCAGCTGACCGGTACGCTGCCGCTTGACTATGATCCGAACCGTGGATCTTGCGATGGACGGACCACACAGCTCGGTGACCTCCGGCGGCGGCGGAAATAGACGGCGACGATGACTGACGGCGGCGCCGCGATGGAGGGTCGCCGGAAACCTTCGGTTTGGGCGCTACAACACACATATTTTGATGCGGCTTGGACCAGGACGCGGTCGCCTAGGGTTTCATGGGGTCCTGGGAGTGTCTAGCGGCGCTATTTATAGAAGAGGGCGGGGGCGAGTGCCTTACGTGCGCGCCAAGGGGACGAGAGGCGGCGCAAGCAGGTTCAGTCGGACTCGAAACGAGTCCGGCTCGAGGTAGGAGACGGTCCTGCGGAGCGGGGCCCGCTGTCAGCGAAGGAAGAGGAAAGACGGGTGGGGTCGACCTGTCTGCGTGAGAGAGAGTGGTGGAGTGGTAGGCTGGGCCGAGGAATGAGCTAGGCCGGGCCAAGAAGCGGACGGGGAAAGAGCTGAGGGGCTGAAATCAGACCAAGAGAAAGTTCAAGGGGGGAAAAACAAACTTTAGAAGAGTTGGAGGGGTAAAAACGGTCCTGCCTGAAAAGGACTAGTCTAAGGATCAAAACAAATTCAAATAAATTCGAATCCAACAAATTGAACCCAAATTTAATTTGAACCAACAATACCAAAAACAAGTGCATCAGCATGAATGCGACAATAAACTTATTGAGACTATAAATTAATTATTAAATTGAATAAAATCCTAAATAATTCCAATTAAATTACAGAAATTTATTTATGCCTTAAATAAATCCTAGAAAATTATGAAAATTTAGCTACAATTTCTTGTGATGAAAATTAGGGTGTTACAAGGAACTTTGGGTTATTTATGTCTTATTCATCATTCATTCATTGTCAATATATGTTTGCTTTGAATGTGTAACATTGTGATGAAACATTGTAGGCCCAGCTGGCGGTGCAAGCGCAAGCACACGAGGCGGCGATAGCGGCGGCAATAACCGAAGAGAGGAGGATACGGGAGGAGGAGGCGGCCAGGCAGCAGGTCGAGAATCAGCGGCACATGAGCCAGATGTACAACTACATTTAAGCTCTTTCTATTCATATGGGTCAACCCCTACCCCTACCTCAGATGGTGTTCCCTCCGGCTCCGGTTCCAGCAATTCCTCCTGCGAGTCACTTGAATTCCTTTTATATTCAATTCAATTATTAGAGACTTAGAGAATGTAGAAACTTAGAGTCACGTACAGACTTCGATGAAATTTTGAATGTTTTAGATTATAACCTAGAGAACTTGATTCTTGTCTCACATGCAATCTCAATCCGCGGCATCGAATACGCCAGAATTGTCGCCGGGCATCTCACCGCAGCAGTTGTTCCCACCAACTCACCCCCCCCCCACCACCGTGATTCTGTACTTGCGACATACTTTGGAATAATGAACTTGTGACATACTTTGGATTTCTGAACTAGCGTTGGGAACTTGTCAAACGTATGTTGCATTTATGAATTTTTCTATGTTATGTGTCAGTGATGCTATATCAATTATGTGTGATGCTTGTTGTGAAGCTATATATATCTGTGATGTTTGTTTCTGTGGGGACATTTTTACGTGAAAAAATAGCAAAAGAGTGATAGAGTGGTCACTTCGCCGTGTGCAGCACACGGCAAAGGCCCTATTTGCCGTGTGCTTTTCCAAGGGCACACGGCGAAGTGACCAATACTATCACTTATGAACAGACCTTTGCCGTGTGCCCCTGCTTCGCTGTGTGCATTAACATATTTTCGCCGTGTGCCTAGCCCGAGGCACACGACAAAGTCGCCAGGTTTCGCCGTGTGCCGCAGGCTAGGCACACGGCGAAATTTGAATGTTTGCCGTGTGCCAGGCCAGCGGCACACGACGAACTTGGAAACTTTACCGTGTGCCGCTTCCTTGGCCCACGGCAAAGATGGTGGGTTCCATAGCGCGGGGGGACAGAGACGGCCGTCGTCCCGCCGTCTATGCTTTATTTTGCCATGTGTCAGGTTTGGCACACGGCAAAGCCTTTGCCGTGTGCCCGACAAACGGCCCACGGCGAAGCGGCCTTTGTCGTGTGCCTTAAGGCCTTCGTCGTGGCTGGCCGCCGTCAGGTCTTCGCCGTGGGCCGCACACGGCAAAGGCTTCGCCGTGTGCCTCAGGCACACGGTGAACTACCTGTTTCGGGCAGTGACTGTTGTTGTTCACGTCACAGCTCGCCACATGGCCGTAATAAGTACCCTTGAATTCACAATTCAAATTGACCTCCTCTACTTATAGGAACATGCGTCTTCACTTGGCATCTAGGCTATTGCTCACGTGAAAATTCACCACACATGCACGTCATAACTGCACTTTAATTCATTCTGCACTGCCAGACATTCATCTCCCTTGACAAAAACTCATGACAGCGCATTTTGACATGGCATCTGCTGCGTTGAAGCCATGATAAACATGGGGCACAAAAGGAACAGCAGCTCAAATTTTGACATTGCCAAACTAGGAGAGCTACATATATACTCAGATTAACATCAGGGAGAGAAGCAGCAGTTCGAATTTTATAATGCTAAAATATGGTTTAATTCTGGACGCGCTGCACTTGGGGACACACAGTAATACGGCATCCCTATCTAAAATGTTTTTGCCTTTCAGTGTATACCAGATTGTAACCCTGTTTTTTTTTTTATTGTTTTAGTTCTACTGGTTCTCAGTGGAACTCTCGAACGTCCTTGTAAAGACAAGCGTTGTCTTACATTGCTGCAAATGCATACCTAGTTCTCTCAGTGGAATTTCTTTTGGAAGCGATATATCTAAAGGAGCTGAGAAAATTAGGATTATGGAAAATGATAGGCTAGTAGCTGTACCCAAAATTGAGAGATCATTTGGTAATAAAATGAGTAAAGATCTTGTGGAGTATTTCAGCGACAGTGACAGTGATAACGGCTTGGACCATCAGGAATAAATCACCTAGTTAGTGATATTGCGGAGGATGTTTTGGGAGAGGACAGTAGTCACTGGTGTGACTTTAAAGCTGTCCCTAGGAAAAACAAATCGTGTTGAAGCAAAAAAGCTATGAAAAAGAAAAGAACAGTTCGCAAATGAAAGGAATTTTTTTGAAATAGCAGAGGTCTTCGGGACTTGGCTAAATTGGGATTTCTTTCAGATACAACTAGGGATGAACATTTAGATTTCATTTGTTTACTAGAAACTGGCAGAAATGACTGTACACCCCATGAATTAGCACACTTTTGTTGTGGCAAAAAATTCCCTTGGAGTTGGTCACCACCGAGGGGTAGATCAGGGGGGATTTTAGTAGGAGTCAATCTAGAAACTTTTGATGTTGCAAATATTTCTCATCGCGACCTCTATGTGAAGTTTAAGCTTAGAAATAAATCTGATAATTTTGAATGGATATTGATATAGCAGTTTATGGTGCCGCTCAGAACAAATTTAAAGAGAGCTTCTTACGTGAGTTGGTTCATACTTGTTCCATATAATCGATCCCAATTCTTGTGGGAGGGGATTTCAACATCATTAGGTGCCCAAGTGAAAAGAATAACAATAGATATGAAGATCGATGGCCGTTCTTATTTAATGCTGTTATAAACGGCTTGGATTTAAGAGAACTAGAGCTATCTGGTCGACAATTTACCTGGGCCAATAACCTACCAGTACCAACTTACGAAAAGCTCGATAGAATCTTAGTATCCACTGACTGGGAATTGAAATATCCAAAAGCAACAGTTCAGGCCCTTACTAAAGAAATTTCAGACCATACCCCTTTATTGCTAGACACTAGAGAGTCATCCCAAATGAACAAAAAGCATATGTTCAAATTTGAACTAGGCTGGCTGACAAGGGATGGCTTCTATGATATAGTTGCAGAGATATGGCAAAAAGAAAATAAGGGTAGGACACAGCTAGAGAGATGGCAAAATAAAATTAGAAGGCTTAGACAGTATCCAAGAGGCTGGGCTAAAAATACAAGTGGTTCATACAAAAAAGAAAAAAAGATATCGTGGACAAAATAGACCAATTGGATAGAAAGGCTGAGTTAACAATGTTACAAAACCACATGAGGTGGATTTAAAACATTGTTTATAAGAACGATTAATCCAATCATTAAGGGAGGAGGAAATAAAATGGTATCAAAGATCTAAGACTGAGCAGCTCTTAAAAGGGGACAACAACACGAAATATTTCCAGCTAGTAGCAAATGGCAAACATAGGAAGACGCGCATCTTTCAGCTTGAAGATGGTAGTCACATAATTAGGGGTGATGATGAATTGAAATCATATATCACACAGTATTACAAAGGCCTTTTTGGTCCAAACGATTGTGAGGGTTTCAATATGGATGAGACTAAAACTGATGATATACCACAAATAACAGCTGAGGAAAATGAAAAATTGATAGCGCAATTCACTGAACAGGAGGTTAAATATGCAATATTCCAAATGAAACACAATAATGCACTGGGTCCAGATGGGTTCCCCGCGGAATTTTATCAAACTTTTTGGGAAATCATTAAACATGACCTTATGGCTTTATTTAATGAGTTTCATAATGGAACTTTGAATCTCTATAGCCTTAATTTTGGTGTCATTACGTTGCTACCAAAGCAGAAGGAGGCTACTCACATCAAGCAATTTCGTCCTATTTGTTTACTTAATGTAAGTTTCAAAATCTTTATAAAAGTAGCAGTGAATAGGATTACAGGAATTGCTGATCATTTAATCAGTCTGTCTCAATCTTCTTTCCTTCCTGGAAGAAATATAATGGAAGGGGTAATCATTTTCCATGAAACAATACAATGAACTTCATAGGAAAAAGATGAATGGGGTCATTCTAAATTTAGACTTTGAGAAAGCATATGACAAAGTTAACTGGTCTTTTCTGCAACAAACATTACGGATGAAAAGTTTTCCTGAAAAATGGTGTCAATGGATTGATAGCTTTGTTAGTAAAGGAAGTGTTGGGATAAAGTGAATGATGATGTGGGTAGATATTTTCAAACTAAGAAAGGGCTATGACAGGGAGATCCATTATCCCCCTTGCTCTTTAATCTTGTAGTAGACATGTTGGCAGTATTGATATCCAGAGCCAAGGAAGAGAGGCAAATAACAGGTTTAGTGCCGCATCTGGTTGAGGGAGGCCTTTCTATTTTACAGTATGCGGATGACACTATACTCTTTTTGGAACATGATTTTGAACAAGCAACAAATATGAAATTATTATTGTGTGCCTTTGAGCATTTATCTGGGCTCAAAATTAACTTCCATAAGAGTGAGTTATTTTGCTATGGAGATGCAAAGGAATGTGAGGATCAATATACATAGATTTTTGGATGCGGAACGGGGCAGTACCCATTTCGATATTTAGGCATTCCAATGCATCATAAAATGATAAGCAATACTGATTGGATAATAATAGAAGAGAAATTTGAAAAAAAAGCTTAGTGGTTGGAAGGGTAAATTACTTTCATATGGGGGTCGTCTGGTCTTGATTAATTCTGTGCTATCAAGCCTATCTCTTTTTATGTTATCTTTCTTTGAAATACCAAAAGGTATACTCCATAAGCTTGACTACTATAGGTCAAGGTTTTTTTGGCAAGGGGATAATCATAAAAAGAAATATAAGTTAGCAAAGTGGAATATCATCTGCAAACCGAAAGAACAAGGAGGTTTGGGCATCATGGACTTAGAAATCCAAAATAAGTGTTTACTTAGTAAGTGATAGTTTAAACTAATTAATGAAGATGGGGTATGGCAACAGTTACATAGAAATAAGTACCTGGGCACTAAAGCAATTACTCAAGTGGAGAAAAAGGTCGGGGACTCTCAATTCTGACAGGCCTTATGAATGCAAAAAATCAATTACTATCTTTTGGGTATTTTAGATTACAAAATGGCACTCAAATCAGGTTTTGCGAGGATGTTTGGTTAGGAGACTCCACTTTAAGAGAATAGTATCCTAACTTATATAACATAGTTAGGAGGATGAGCGATACAGTAGCTGATGTTTTAAGTACAATACCTTTAAACATTTCCTTCAGGAGATCATTAGTAAAGCAAAATCTTCATTCTTGGAATAATCTAGTTCTAAGAATTGTGGAGATTCAGCTTAACAATGAACCAGATTTGTTTAAATGGTCGCTTCACTCAATTGGACAATTTTCAGCTAGAACCATGTACAATGCATTGTTAAATTCGAATATGATACCCTGTAATAGATTTATTTGGAAACTTAAAATACCCTTAAAGGTAAAAGTTTTCCTCTGGTTTCTCTACAAAGGAATAGCACTCACCAAAGATAACTTACTTAAAAGAAACTGGCATGGTAATGAAAAATGTTGTTTCTGCAATACTAATGAGACAATACAACATCTTTTCTTTGATTGTGTCCTTGCTAAGTTTGTTTGGTGAATGGTTGAAATTACATTCGGACTTAGGCCTCCTTTAAGTGTAACTAACATGTTTACTACCTGGTTAAATGGTGTGTCAACACACGAAAAATTTCAAATCCTTGTAGGTGCAGGCGACATGTGCTGGACCATATGGTTAAGCCGGAATGATGTTGTATTTGATAAAGCACCTATTTGTTCTTTTATGCAGGTTATATACAGGGGTACACACTGGACAAGGATATGGTCTTTATTTCAGCGTGAGGAGGATTGAAGTTTTATACGAAATGCATGTCGTCTCGTGGAAATATTGACAACGGAGATTTTTGCCAACCATGGGTGGAGGTTTAGCAATAGGTTAAATCTATGATGAACTTTTTGCTTTACCCCAATTGTTTTTTAAGGTTGTTTGGGGATGATTGCTATGTGGGCAACGGAGTCTACCCTCTAGCATCATCGCTTGTAAAAATTAATGGCCACATTCATCTTTTGATGAAGAGGCCGGGACTACATTCTCTTGATGAAATAAAACCTCCCTTTATCTAAAAAATGCACACCACTGACTCTGCTCAAGCAGCGAAAAACATTGTTCATAGGATCAAGGTCAAGGTCTGATACGTGGCGGCGGGCGAGGCCGGCCGTGGCATGTGTGCGTGCGTGCGTGTGTGTGTTGTGTGGGTGAGCTCAGCTGAGCTGGGTGGATATGGGGGTGTTTGCCGAGTGCCAGATCAGGAGCACTCGGCAAAGGCAGTGTTTGCCGAGTGCCCACGATACGACACTCAGCAAAGCCTTTGCCGAGTGCTCCTGATCTGGCACTCGGCAAAGCCCATTTTTTTGTCATTTTACTCCCCTCCTTCTTTTCCATAACGTGTTTTACTAAATTTAATCTAATGTACTTTGAAAATATCATGTTAAATTCACTCAGAAATGCATATTTGATGCTTCTATGAATATTATTCCATTATTTCATGCAATTATAGCTTAAATACAATTTATATCAATTAAATTCTATAATTGCAATTAATAAATGAAAATTATCAAACGGACCCAAAAAATTGCCAAAAAATAACATGAAACAATTTATGTTGTCTATTGCCTATAGAATAAGTTTTGAAGCGAAACCCCAATTGGACGGTCACTTTGACTCCAAATCTAACCTAATCCTTCTCAACTCTATGATTCTTCTTTGGGGACACTTTGGTTTATGAGCATCGTACGTGAAAAATTGTGCAAAATCTTCTCTATTTTTTTATCACACTCCACGTATGATATCACGAGATCTTGACAAATCTCATGATTTTCAGACTTTGTTTGCTTTTCATAGAATTTAAAATCAATTTGGCCACACGTTCCTGGTTATGTTTCGTGAACAAGATGTTCAAAATTTCCTTTCATTTCTCGGAAAAGGCCTCACAATGCAGTAACATGAATATCAGTTTTTCACTAACTCTATTCCATTATTTGAATCACTTGCACTTCAAATTTGACTTATACCAAAAAATCCTTTAAATGAAATAGACTAATTAAATATAGCAAACAGACCGAGAAATATATCAAATTTTAACATGGAGTACCACATATTGTATGTGGAGAGTAGAAGAGGATAAAAACTATTCATTTGACGAGTGTCAGGGAAACCACTCGGCAAAGACCTTTGTTTGTCGAGTGCAGTGGGAAAACACTCGACAAACAAGGTTTTTGCCGAGTGTCTGGCGGACACTCGGCAAGCAAAGGACTTTGCCGAGTGTTGCTAACGGACACTTGGCAAAGGTTTAACGGCCGGTGCTGTTCCCAAACGGCCGTCGCACGTGGCGGTCACGTGAGCTATTTTGCCAAGTGTTTTGTATTTGCCAAGTGTCATGTTTTTGTTTGTCGAGTGTTTCATTTTTGGCACTCTGCAAACCAGTTGTTTGCCGAGTGTATTTATTTTGCCGATTGTTTCACTCGAGGCACTCGGCAAAGTAGCTTGAGTGCCCGATGGATTGCACTCGGCAAAGCTCCAGAAACTCGGCAAATAGCTGGTTTCCAGTAATGCTATATCTATCACTACTACAGATAGCGTCATCCACAATGCTCCCTTCACCAGCGGTTCTGGCCGAACCGATGGTGAAGACTCATCACCAACGGTTCGTAATAAGTGAGTGGCTAGGCCGGGCCCCGCTAGCCGTTGAAACCGCTGGTGATGGGTACCCATCACCAGCGGTTTGTATTACGAACCGTGGTGAAGGCCCCGCACAATATAAAACCCCCACTAACATTTCTAGATGATTAGATATTAAGTGCTTTGAATTAAATGACTGGTGAGGAGCTTTGAAATTTTTTTGACATGATTAGCTATTTTTTATAGATTAAAATGAATTTTTATGTACTTATAAATTAATTTTCTATACAAATATTTTTTATTTTTATATTATTTTTCTGATATTTTTTATTTATCTAGAGCATGTAGTGGACAATCATAAAAAGTTACAGCTTGATCGAACTTTAGTTTTGGCCTCTAGAAATTTATAAAGATTCAGAGAGGTTAATATAAATAAACCGCATCTCCTATTCAATCACAGGTGATGGTATGGTGCAGTGTTCAATCACAGGTGATGGTATGGTGCAGTGGTAAGGTGAGTAACGCGCAAAGGCAGAGGTCATGAGTTTGAATCCCACAATTTGTGCCACAAGTGCAAAAAATTGTGGTGTTAGAAGGGGAGGATGACTGGTTCCTTAGGGGGGCCTCTCCCATTCAAATATAGTTTTTTTTGCTATCATTTGATATTTTTTACGCTGTTTTTAATGCGTTTTCTAAATTATCTTCACCGCCGGTTCGTAATACAAACCGCTGGTGATGACGTGATGCTAGGGGCATCACCAGCGGTGATGCCCAGGGTCTTCACCATCGCTTTTTCAGCAGCGTCTCCAAAACCGCTGGTGAAGTCCCCTTACGAACTGAACTGCTCGTGATGCCTTTTCTGTAGGAGTGTATTGTTAGTGCAAGCAAGCAGACTTATCTTATCTGAGTTATATCTATCGTTAGTGCAAGCAAGCAGACTTCTCTTATCTGAGTTATATCTATCGTTAGTGCAAGAAGCAAGCAGACTTATCTGACCTATATCTATCGTTAGTGCAAGTAAGCAAACTTATCTCGTGGCAATTCCTTTTCTTGTATGTGTTCTTGCAGTCAAGTTGAGCTGCTACATGTGATTGCCGAGTGCCGCTCTTTTCACGAATGTTGCTGGCTTGCTGCTCACAACTTGATGATGTGTAGCAGGAAGCAGGCAAATAAACAAAGCTTCTATTGGAGCGCTCCAGTAATTTTTTTTTTGGAGGATATATAATCCATTAACTCAAAGGCTCAGTAATATCACTGGCCACAAGGTTCTCGATGCCCGGGGGCATGCCTTCCCAGAAAAGGTCGGCATCTTGAGAACACATACACCCTTGCGCCGCCAAAGCGTGCGCCACCTTATTACAATCTCTAGGGTAACTCAACACGCACGAACTAAATGACGTATTCATGATACATCTGGCTTCATAGACGAGACCACCCGTTGGTGCTAACGCAAAGGAGTTCGTACTCAGCGCCGTTTTCGCTAGCATCGAATCCGTCTCAACAATCACTCTGGTCATCCCTTTTTCAGCAGCTTTTCGAATTCCTACCTTACAAGCAAGGATAACCTGGTCCAGCCATTACTACCTCCCCTTCTTCATCCCTGATCACATAGCCCCATCCCCTTTTTGCTGTAACTGCATGGAAAGCCCAATCACAATTTATCTTGTATATGCCCTGATCTGGACGCCGCCAGTGCCTGTTGGTTTTCGGACCTGGAACATTAGCTGGCTGTCCGATCATCAGGAGTTCATTGGCTGTCTGTGCTATCAGGACTGCCAATTGCACGTGCTCCCTTCCCTTTTCCCCTTCTCTCCTTCGGTTCCTCTCCTGCCACCAGAACCACATCAGGGTAATAATCATCAACTGTTGTTGTTCCGGCAAACTCAGAATATACCATATAACTTCACCAGCCGAACCCATTTCACCCATGTTCTTTCTCTCCTCCTCCAGATTCAGTTGCCTCCATACAGGTTTTACTACTTTGCATTTAAAAAAGAGATGTCCACCATCTTCATTCAATCTCTGGCACATCACACACCTGGTATCCAGTGCTATCCCTCCCCTCTCCAGTCCCATTCTCAGAGCAAGGGAATTATGAGCCATTCTCCACAGAAAATGTTTAAATTTGCCCGGGCACTTCAATTTCCACAAATCCTTCCATTGTTTCTGCTCCAGCCCTATTCCCCACGATGATGACTGTTCTCCTCTTCTGCTACTACGTTGATCAGCAGCTCTCTGAACTTTGTATGCCGATCTTACTGTAAATATTCCCCTGCTGTCAAAATGCCAGGCCAGCAAGTCCTCCAAATCCACATGTGTAGGGATAGATAAAATGGTGTCAACATCCTCCGGCATGAATATCTGATTGATGAGCCGCGAATCCCATTGCCCTGTATAAGGGTCAATCAATTCATCAACTTTGCTTAGCAGACTACTGCCCCTTGGGGTTATTGGTCTTCTAGTCCATTCCCTTGGTAGCCATGGGTCCTTCCAGATATTATACTCCTCCCATTGCCTACTCGCCAAATTACTCCATTTTTCAGAACCTGTACTCCTTTTACTATGCTCCTCCAAGTGTACGAGGATCCACTCCCACTCTTGGCATTCAGTACATTGCCTTCCGGATAATACTTGGCCCCTAGTACTCTTGCACACAATGACTCAGGATTCTGAATTAGACGCCAGCCCTGCTTTGACAGCATTACAAGATTGAAAATATGAATGTCCCTAAAACCCAGACCTCCTTCTGCCTTTGATTTCGTCAGAGTTTCCCATTTTATCCAATGCATCTTCTTTTCTTCTTTCTGGTTACTCCACCAGTAACGACAAATCATTGAACTAATCTGCTCACACACCTCTTTCGTGATGTCAAAACATCCCAAAGCAAAGGTGGGTATAGCTTGCGCTACTGCTTTTATCAGAATTTCTTTCCCTGCCCGAGATAACAGCTTCTCCTTCCATCCTTGGATTCTTTGCCAGATTCTTTCCTTCAAATATGCAAAACAATTTTTCTTTGACCTGCCAATATAAACCGGCAAACCCAAATATGTTTCACTCATCGTTTCTCTCGGGATGCCCAGAGTCTGCATTACCTCCCTTTTCTTCTCTCCACCCCTATTTGTACTGAACATAATTGCCGACTTCTCCTTATTAATCATCTGCCCCGAAAACTCCTCATACAAATTAAGTATTCCTTGTAGCTGCTGTGCATCACCCCCATTCGCACGAAAAAAAATTAACGAGTCATCGGCGAACAGTAAGTGTGACACGCTAGGAGCTCGTGGACAAATCTTGATGCCCTTCAATCTTCCCTCTTCTTCTGCCCTTTTCAAAAGAGCCGAAAAACCTTCAGCACATATCAAAAACAAGTAAGGCGACAATGGGTCTCCTTGCCTCAACCCCCTCTCTGGGACTACAACATTTGACAGGTCCCCATTCACTTTGATACGGTAGGTGACAGTAGATACACACTTCATTATTAATTCAATCCATTGATCATTGAACCCCAGTTTCTCCATCATCTCCTTTAGAAATCTCCACTCCACTCGATCGTATGCTTTACTCATGTCGAGTTTTACAGCTGCGTATCCCTCTTTCCCTCTTCTTTTATTTTTCATATAATGTGTCATCTCATAAGCTACCAAGATGTTATCCAAGATCAGCCGTCCAGGAACAAAGGCACTTTGAGTGCTGGATATAATTTCAGGCAGGATCATCTTTAGTCGATTTGCCAACACTTTGGACACTATTTTGTATAGCACATTGCACAGACTTATCGGACGAAGATCTTTGATTTGGTCCGGTCAAGCCACTTTCAGGATTAGAACAATAGTCGTTTCATTCCATCCCTCTGGAATAGGACCACCATTCAAAACCGCAAGCACCTCCCCCGTCACTTTTACACCCACTACCTCCCAAAACTTCTTATAGAAAATGGAAGACATACCATCTGGACCCGGCACTTTCATGTCGCCTATGGAATCCAGTGCCTCTTTCACTTCTCTTTCATCAAACTCCTGGACCAGCATTTCGTTCATTTCGGCTGTAACCTTCCTTTCTACTGATTGTGTGAGCTGATTAGCATTTGTACTGTTTCTAGACCTGAAAAGTTCAGAAAAATAGTTAGAGATAAACTCCTCCTTCTCTTTCTCCTCCTCCACCCAACCGCCATTCTCCCTCTTTAACCTCCCAATCCTATTTCTCCTTCTCCTTTCCTTACACACAGCATGGAAGAAAGCTGTGTTCTTATCCCCCTTCTCCAACTATCGAACATGGGCACGTTGCCGCCAATAAACATCCACCTGATCCTCCAATTTCTCCAGTCTATACCTCAATACTTCCTCCCTCAAAACTTGTTCTTGGGACACCGCCTGCCTTCTACATCTCTCCAGTTCTTTTTTAACATGCTTCACCCTCTTCTCCAAGTCTCCCAAAACATTCCTGCTCCAGTCGGTCAGCCCCCCAGCCACCACCTTTAGTGCTTCCTGAACAGTTCCTACTCCTCCATCCATCGCTCCCGTCCAAGCATCCACCACCACCTCCGCACATTTTTCCTCCCCCAGCCAACTGGCCTCAAACATGAATGCAGTGCCACCCCCTCTCCTCCTTGGGATATCTGGTTCATCCGTGGTTATGATTACCGACCGATGATCTGAATGATAGGGATCTCCATTGACCACTCTCACCGAAGGGTACTGCATTCTCCAGCTATCATTAGCTACAGCTCTGTCCAGCCTTTCCCTATTATATCCTTCGGCCCGATGACTGAAGTTGCGCCACGTGAACATATCTCCTTGAAACCCCAAATCTTGCAGTTGACAGTCCTCTAGAGCCTCACGGAAGTGATCCATTGCCCTTTGACTTCGTACTCTACCCCCCTCCTTTTCATGAGACATAAGAATCTCATTAAAATCGCCCGCACACAACCATGGTTTTGTCGGGTTTACTATCATGTCACGCATGTCTTCCCATGTCCTGTGCTTATGATCAGACTGGGATTCCCCGTACACTCCAGTGAACCTCCATTCAAAACCATCTTCCCCCGTCACATCCATGTCTATGTGATACTGTGAAATATTCCTCAGTGCCACATCGACTCCTCTCCTCCATAACACAGCCATTCCCTCCCCCTTTTCCATCCGCCTCCTTTACCACCATATTTGTCAACCCCAACATCCACCTGAATTTTTCCATTCTCCTCTTGTCTAATTTTGTCTCTGACAGGAAGAGAATATCTGCTTGCTGCGACTTCTGAAACTTCAGAAGCCCCCGAACTGCCGGGCGGTTTCCCAACCCCCGGCAGTTCCACGCCACAATCTTCATTGGGGCTTGCAGGACTGGTTTGCCAGTCCCGCTCCTTTTGCACGCTTGTTTGCCCCCACTTCGACACCTTCCTCCTTCTCCCCTCCTTTTGCTTCCCCTTCCACCATCAGTTCATCTTGTGCAGCCCTCTTCCTAGACTCATCCTGAGGTTGCTGTACACCCGCTTTTTCCTCTGTCGTCCTCGTCACCCTCTTAAAAGTACCCTTCCTCTTTCCATCCTTCTTCCCATCCTGCTTAACAATTTCATTTGTTCTCATCTCGGTCTGTTTTTCTTTGTTCTCAATCTGCATGGCTTGCATGCCACTGTTCCCCTAGTTCGGATGACTGCCCCATCTCCTTGTTCTTTCTCCTCCGTAACTTTTTCCAGCTGGAAAGACTTCCTTGCCTTATCTCCTCCAGTAGATCCAGTCAGCTTATTTTTTTCCTGGGCTTGTACTTTCTTCTTCCTCCCCAATTCTGTTCACCCCCCCCCCCAATATCCCCCAAGGTTTCTTGCTTCCTCCACAGGGGTGCGTCGCTCCCAGACCCTTTCTACCAGCTTCTATTCCCCGATTCCCACCTCCCTCTACTCCCGCTTCCCCCCGCCTTCCAAGCTGAACGGGGTACTAGGTTCCTCTCCCCTCCATCCTCAAACCTTCTCTTCTCAGGGATGAAGCGAAGGCCTTTACTGAACTGCTGCTCCTCTCCCTTCTTCAGCTTTATCTCACACACTTTATCAGTGTGTCCAATGATCCCACAAGTATAGCAGAAATCCGGCAAAAATTCGTACACCATTGGACACCAGATCGGCCTCACCTTTCCATCTGGTCCTTCACTACGCAGCATGATTCCACGCATCAAAGGCTTGCGAATATCCAGACGTACCTTTATTCTCAAGAACCTCCCTACCGCAGTTCCATCTTCTTCCATCTCCATCTCCATCTCCATAAACTCCCCTATTTCTCCCCCTATGGCCTCCCCAATTTCCTCGTTCATCATCCCAAAGGGGAGTTTTGTTACTCTCACCCAAATTGGGATGAAAGCAAAGATCATCTCTTCCAGGGTATTTGACTCGTCAAAATCAACCATGATCACCAGATCTTTCCCAAACATCCATGGGCCGTCCTCCAAAGCTCTCCGTTTCCCTGCTGCTTGATGGAAAGTGAACAAAAAGTGATTATCCCCCAAATCCTTGCAACTCATCCCTTTCATTGGGCACCAGATCCTCCCCAACGCCTGGGCGAGGCCCTCTCCGTTCACCCGTCTTTCCGCTAGCACCTTGCCCACTGCCTGCACCAGTTTCCCCAATGCCCTAGATGGGGCCGAGCCCCCCACCTTGATGCCCTTGCTTTCCGCCGCCGATAGATTCATGCGCTTCATCAGTTCCTCCACTGGCTCCATCCTTCACCTCGCCAAGCACGAACACGATCTAGGTTTCTGGGGGCCTTTTTTCGGATCTCAATTTTTTGGGTCAGATCTCTAATGTTTTTTATTTGATGACAGCCCCTAACACATATAAGATATATGCAGAGGTCTGGACCACGGGAAGCCTGGCCGCCGCCAGAAACAACCTCGAGTCGCCTAGAAACTTTGGCGCCGAGGACCCTTCACGAGACGTCTCCACCACCCGCGAACCCCATCGCACCGAGCTCTCTCGCGGGTTGGGGATGGGCTCGCTTTCCAGAAGTCGGATCTCCCTTCTCCTCTGCAGTCGCCCGAGAGAGAGAGAGGGGCTTCAGGAAGACTCGTCTCCCACCGCTCCCCAGAAGCCACTCGCCCACTACCTTGCTGCGGTCACCACCCACGGCCACCGGAGGAAGGGGAACGGGCGAATCAACGCCGGAACCAGCTCAGATCCACGGGTGTTCGGGAACCTGCGATATGCGCCGCTCGCGAACTTTTGCACCACAAGCGCAGGGGGCGGCAGGAAGCACCGACTGGGTTGCGCTGGATCAGCGGTGGACGGCGCCGGCGGCCCGGCGCGTCGGATCGGGCGGCGAGGTTGGCGTGGGCGCGACGAGCCCACGAGGTTGAGAGGCCGTCTCCGACGGAGAATCAGCAGAGGGCGATGCAGACCAGATGCGCAGGGCGAATGGAGCGAGAGCAGCGAGCGGCGAGCAGGCGCGCTGGCGACCGGCGACGTGTCTCTGAGCGCGACCCCTCGGCGGCGAGGCAGAGGATGAAGGCGACGAGGCCGCAGATGACGGAGAGCGCGACGAGGGAGACCGCCACCTGGCCGCTGGACCGCGCGGCCCGGCGCTCCTGCGCCTTGCGGAGGGACAGTTCGTCGTGGGTCACCGCCGGATGATGGACTCCGATGAGAACCAGCTCCGAGTCGCCTGCGGCGCCGGAGACCCGAAGCAAAACAGAACACGGCACTGGCAAGCGTTTTTTCCCCTTGAGTCAAGGAAAGGTCAATTTGAGGCAAGCATATATACCAAAATTGTTACAGAGAATGCTAAGGCTTGGAACAAGGTTTGATGGGTGGCTGCCCATATATGTTCCAAGCCTAATTGCCATTCTCGGCCGGGCATGAAACCACACATCCATTTCCCCCGTTCCCCAGCTTCTTGCTCCTCCACGTACACCCAGCTGATTCATCGTATCTGGCTATATATGATATATCACGATCCATCGCCCCATCACTTGTCGAAAATTAGGCACCAAACCAGCTTGTCAAAGTCTATGCAAGTTCCTATATGATCTGGCTGCATTCTCACTCCAGTGTGCTGTCTGAATCTAGTTGGGGCAAGATAGCTGTTCAGATAACAGCTGTCCAAGAAAACGTAGAAATAAACAGGCACCATTTATATGAAACAACACGATATCATTACGTAGCATCCATAATAAAATTCTTGGTCACTGACTCACTGGTTCTAACTTAGGATTTTATAACAATAAGTTCTAACTTAGGATTTTATAACAATAAGTTCTAACTTAGGAAGATACATGCAGGCCTCGACAATACATATATAGCGCAAGTAGCATTAGCAGTAGAACAACAGAGAAGATCATGTAACATCACTGCTAGAGCGGTCGATTTCTCAGCTCGGTCCTCGGAGTGCACGTACTGCCCATCTCTCCCATCTCAAGTCTCAATGGCCAGCGTCTGCATGCAATCCAACCAGTATATGTTACACCCGTTATTATTATGCCCCCATAGAGAACTTCATTAATGGAGAAGAGGAAATTACATGCAGAAAGTAAACACCTGCTACATTTACATCAACAGTTGAGTGCATGCCTCATGCTGTAATATGAATTCAGCGAAACCCCAAAATTGCCAGAATACTTGGGACTTACTAATGAGGTGTCCTACCAACAAGTTTGAGCCAGAATACTTGGGACTTACTAATGAGGTGTCCTACCAACAAGTTTGAGAAATAAATACTGTCATTCAAATTAGTGTTTTGGGGATCAATTGTGCATCCAGTCACAGAGTTTCGTGTAGAAAAACGTCTAGAGGGTGTTCAGTTAAATTACTGGAGTTTTCAGCATGGCTTGCTAAGTTTATAGTCTGCACGGCTGGAGCAACAGGAGCACTTGCAATGAGTTTCAGCGTTTAGAAATGGCAACAGGCCAGGTGCACTATGAAATGCAAAGAGGACTGATGTAGAACAACAGTCTCATAAGTGTAGGAAGTCGTCTAGAGCGTGTTTAGTTACATTACCAGAGTTCTCAGCATGGCTTGCTAAGTTCATAATCGGCATGGCTGGAGAAACAGGAGCACCTGCAATGAGTTCTAGCGTTTAGAAATGGCAACAGTTAGCCAGGCGTACTAACGAAATGCAACGAGGCCTGATGTAGTTATTTTGCTGAACTGCGATAACATAAAACAGGCGAAGTCTAGAAATAAACAACTAAACAGTGATCATGGAAAATTTAAGGAGCAAGAGCTTTCACTGTGGGTCAACTAAAGGTCAGGGTTGCAGCTGTATGAAGCATCAGAAGGTTATCATAGGAACATGCGTAGGAAGATAGGCTATATGTAGCACAGGTAGGGCAGGTCAGTATATTAGTTGAAACATATTACTTCCTCTATGAAGAAAAAGAAGTTGACACAATACTACTACTTAATGTTGAACTTCGACCATTATCTTCTGATGTTACATTTTGTGGAATTATAATGTTATGAAATGTCTGAAATAGGCCTGTGCTTTGTTTGCAGTCAGTTCTGATTTCTGAATACTAATGGGAGTACAAGAAGTTTTCAGGAAATAATGTGGGAACAAAGAATTTGGCAAACACCTACCTGACTATGTGGAACATCAAAGCCACTGCATGATACCCATAGATCAAATATTGTTTATTACCCATAGATCAAATATTGTTTATTACTGAATTAGCTAGATTTGAACATGAAAGGTCAAATATCGTATCAGTGACGCATCATCCCTGACTAACACTTTTGATGTTTTCTCACAAGCAACAATACACTGGATCAAGAGTGCAGATGAAGTCTTATCCTAGCATCAAAACGAAGCGTGTGTAATTAATTTACCTTCATTTTTTGTCATCAGTGAGAGCCCAGAATTTTTAGCAGTGCTTGTCAAGCAACGAACTGCAGTCTGTGAGACTGGAGCATTCATAGTCACTAAATATGGAGCACCGGAAGTCAGCGCCAGACCACCCGATTGACCTGCATTTGTCAACCGATCAGGTTTCAGAGTTTCTGGTATGGGACGTTGACCAAAAGTAATGTGTGAAAGTAGAGAGGTGCAGGATTTAGTGAATTTACCTGCATTTTCCACTAATGGTCTCCCAGCGGTTCCAGCAGGGCCCGTCAAGGTACCAAACATATTCTGCGAGACTGGAGCAACAAGAGCACCTGTACCGAGTTGAATTACAAAGTGCAATGATACACATCAATGCTTAACGTCGCTGTTACACTGAAGTGTTGGCTCTGAATTATCATGCACATCAAATTGATATAAGATCTGAAGCAAACTTAAGGATAACATATATAATGAAGAACTTAATCACCATAGATCCTTTTAAGATAACCTTCACAGAAAGGAGGTGAACACATACTGCACAGGAGCCAAATGGCAAGGTCACACTAGAATGTATCATGACAAACTGTCAAGGGAGAGCGTAGGTCACAGTACACTGAAGTCATGCCAAGTGGACTTAACTGGAACCAGCTTCCTCTAGATACAAAAAGGAAACGTTTAGCATGGTGCTATTATCTATTGTAGGACATTGGCCATCATTTTCAACTTATAGAAAGTGATACTACATACTTATACTATGTTTTCTGAAGAAAAAAAAAACTATGCATTCCTAGAGCAGAGCAGAGCAGAGCCAGCGCAGGCTTCAGTTGACCCAGGTGAAGTTGTGGCAAGGGCCCTTAACTGGAACCAATTACTTCCTCCAGTCACAAGAAGGAAAAAATTTAGCATGGTCTTGCTATCTAATACAAGAAATTGGTCATCAATTTTCAACTTCGAGATATTGAATTATCATACTATGTTATTTAAAGAAACCAACATGTACATTCTTATGGCTAATCATGATACTTTAAATAAACAATTATGTACAAAGAAGACTTGTTCACTTAAACATCAGACATAGTGTTCTCTAACAGCAAAACGTTTGAGAGATCAATTGTGCAGATAGAGTTTGTCTCAAAAAATATCATGAGGCCAGTAATTTACCGGTGCTTCCAGCATGGTTTGTCAAGTTCATAGTTTGCCAGACAGGAGCAAGAGGACCTGCAATGAGTTCTGGCGATCAGATATGGAAACAGGTAGCCAGCTGTCCTGGTCAAGGGCAAAGGTCTGATGTTGCTACAGTGTTGGAGTGTAGTTCTTAATTAAAATACACAGAAAAATCATGCAAAATTCTTTGTACCGATCACAAGAACAAGGTCAACAGCACTAGACTATCAATATAAGCTAGTAATCATAGCAGGACGATATGATCCTGGAAACTGACAAGGAAACCCGTGCAATATGTGAGGAAGCCAACAAAGTTAAAACAGTAGAAAGTTTGAGGATAAGAGCTTTCACCGTAGAAATCAAGAAATATGTGTTACAACGATATAATGTGAAAACGAGGCTAGCTGCTCAGTTAACATACCTGCATTTGCCATCAATCCAACACCGGAAATTCCATATCGGCTTGTTAAGCCACCAAACACAGTCTGCGAGACTGGAGGGCGCATGTTCCCCAAGAATGGAGCACCAGGAGTTGGCACATGGCTTGCCAGTTTACCTGCATCTGTCAGTAACAATAGAACCGAGTTTTTAGATGGGTTTGTCCATGTACCAAAATTACTCTGTAAAGGCAGCAGATGTCCTTAGCACACGATGTGTCAATTTACCTGCATTTGCCACTGACAGCATTTCAGGGTTTATACCAGGGTGTGCCATGCTACCCGACGACGTAGTCTGCGATACTGGAGCAGCAATAGCACCTGTACAAGTTGAAGACATCAAATTATCAGCAGACAGCTAAATATGCAAAGTAGCACGCCAAGCTTTAATGAGGCTATTAAATTGAAGTGTTTTTTATGGATTTTTTTATCATGCACATCAAACAGATATGATCTGAAAATGGAAAATAAAAATATAATGGAGAACTTCTTAGGCACTGTAGATCTTATAAAGATATCCTTTACAAATGAAAAGGGTGAATAATGAGCATAATCATAAGGATTAAACGACAAGATCTCACTGGAACCTATGATCAGGTAGAACAGAGAGCATAGGTCATAGCACAGTCAGCACAGGCTTTGGTTCACCTCAGGTGATGTTGTGGCAAGGACCCTTAATTGGAACCAATTACTTCCTCCAGTCCTCTAGAAATCGGGCTTCCTCGCTTAGTAGCTCCTTTAGTTTCCTACTATGTGCGGATTAGGAAAGATGGGCTTTGCATCGGGATTCAGATGCAGCTCTTGACTGAGCGCAGGTTTAGGGGCTACCTGGGTTTGTGCCCAACCTGGGGGCGCCGATGCTCAAAAAAAAAAAACCTGGGGGCGCCAACTGCAATTCGAGATCAGGATAGAGGGTTCTAGAGTAAAAGCAATCCATCCTTAATAGCAAGTCCTAGAGTTAAGTAAAACAGACTTCTCCTTCTCGGGAGTTTGGGAGTGTGACTATAAACAGTACTCATGTATAATATCCTCTTTCTAGTTAAAATGAAATGAGTATTACCTGCCTGCACAATCAATCTATGGCGATCTCGGTCTCACGCGCCAGTCCCTCTTGCTAAGCCTAAGTGTTAAGCATAGCATATCTTATATTAACCTATCTTAAAAGGACTTCCAGACATTGATTTTAGGAGAGTCATTTTGTAGGGCCATTCTGTTTCTCCTCGTGAGCCGGTACCCTTATTAGGAAAGTTGGGACTTATTTGAAGTTCATAGATATAGTCATCAGGCTGGTCTCCGTGGTCATTTCCCTAGCAGAGCAGGTTGGTTTCTGCAGAGAAACTAACAAGATGCTGCAATGGCAGAGGCCCACTGAACATGTTTTCTGCTAGAGATATGGATCGCCATGTCGTCCCCAATAATTAACTATCGCTGACAGCTCCCATCAAGATGATCCAGTTACAAAGGAAAAAAAATCTGGCATGCTATTGCTATGTAATACAGGAGTCTGGCCATCAGTTTTCAACTTCAAAAAGATACTAAATAACTATCATAACTTGTTATCTTAAATTAACCCATACATTGTGATGGCTAATCATGATACTTTAAATGTAGAAAGAACTCTTAGAGCAGATGTTCACGTAGATATTACAAGCAATGTTCTCTAGCAGCTAAGAGTTTCAGGGTAGACTTGTGCAGATAAGAGTTTTCCTAGTAAAACACATCATGAGGCCAGTAATTTATCAGAGCTTTCAGCATGGTTTAAGTTCATAGTTTGCGAGACAGGACCAACAGGGTCACCTGCAGTGGGTTCTGGCAATCAGACATGGAAACAGGTAGCCCAGTATACTAGTCTAGGGGAAAGGTCTGATATTGCTACCGGTACTGCATGGAAGTGTAGTTTTTTATTATAATGCACATAAAACTCATGCATCCTTTGCACAGATCATAACTATAAGGCAGCACCACGAGCCTACGACGGCGCTAGACTATCAATATAAGCTAGTAATTGTAGCGGAACAACAGGGCAATACGATGCAGGAAACTGACAAGGAAACATGTGCAAAATATGAAAAAGATAATACAAAGTTGGAGGATAAGATTGTAGAAATTGAGCTACAAATACTAAAACTAGAGCATATGTTTCATCATTAATGCCCCCTTTGACTAGTAAGTTTGATATGTATTCACTATCTATGACATAGTATAGCAGTCATGTGCTGGTGTGAAAACCAGGCTACTCGGTTAACATACCTGCATTTGGCATCAATCCAACACCAGAGTTTGCAGAACAGTTTGTTAAGCTACAAAACACAGTCTGCGAGACTGGAACGCTAATAGTCCCCAAGGATGGAGCACCATTAGTTGGCAAATGGCTTACCAATTTACTGCCTGCATTTTTAATTAATGAGAGAACTAAGTTTTTGGCAGGGTAGTCCATGTCCAAATACCAAAATAAGCTGCAAATTGAGCAGCAGGTGTTCCAATTGTCAATTTTACCTCCAGTTGCGGCCTCTGGTGGCATCCCAGGGTTCATAGCAGGGCATGTCAAGCTACTAAAAATAGTCTGCAAGACCGGAGCAGCAGTAGCACCTGTAGCGAGTTAAGCAGCAGTTAAAAAGGGTGCCTATCAGATATCAAGGTACACTGTAATGCAAAGAAACAAGTCAAAGCCTGACGGGAAGGTTACACTTAAGTTCGATGCAAATAAGCAATGTGCGATCAACAAAACAATAATATGATGGAATTCTTAATCACAGTGGATCTTTCAATGTTAATTTCTATGGAAAAGCTAACCAGTATGCATATGAATCAAACAATGAATCAAACAATAATAAGGAATCATAGTAAGGTATTGCATGGAGCATCTAATTGAATCTATTACTTCATATACTTAAAGGAATAGGAGAAAATTAGGACAGTGCTGCTATTTAATGCATAACTTTGGTCATTGTTTTTCACCTTTAAAAATGTACATTAAAAACCGATATTATGATTTTTAAAAAACATGCCTACTGACTCTAATGGCTAATAAAGATACTACATTTTAACAAATATTCCTACAGATTAAATTTCATGCATTTAGCAAAAACCACTCCGAAACGCCAGAAGCTGTGTATTTTCAACAATAGATCAACACAGTGCACTGCACGACTTGACAAGATATTATTATCAATCCTGCATCCCCTTACTAAGGATCAATTTCATAGATTAGCTGTGTGAATGAAGATTTTTTTTCTTGTTTCAAGACGAGTGAGTATGGTGTTGGGATTAATCAATCTTATGGAGGCCTTTAATGGCTTGGAAATGATCTCGAAAACGGTGATTAAATTAGTGCAACAGGAGCAAAAAAAAAACTGGGTGTGACAAAGATGAAATTTTTACACAGTAGTAACAAAGCTAAGGCAAGATTGTTCGCTCTAATTTTGCATGGTATCAAATATGTGTTAGTTTCATTTTTATTTTGTTGGTAAAGCATGAGGGGCCACCATCTCCAAAAGGAAAAATAAAATTTCCAAATGGAAAGAGCGACCGAAATCTGATTGGCATAATTTTGTTATGGAGATGCTACTGAAAAGTATTCAAACAATAACACATCCATACAAATCTTCTGAAGTAGCTTTATTTTGGTGGATGAAAAAAGTGTGAACTAACCTTCCATTCCACTTGTCTGAAGTGGATGCACATGATGAGACTCTGGACGCTTGCCGGCTTTTAAACATTCATCTGAAGATCAGAAAAGTTCAACATCAGTAGACATAACGACACAGTATATGGCTACAGAAATTTACATAATCCGGTCCCAGACAAAATAGTTAAGGGAAGAGACATGTCAGACCAGTTTTAACTGTGACATCCTAAAGATGTAATTTGGAATAAAATCATAACTTCGATCCATGTGTACATGCTCAAGCTACCAACCACCAAAACATCAAGAAACTGAGCTTAAGATCAATCATATATAAGCTTGATCTAGAGTAAAGACAAGCTTGTTTACCAACAATATCTGCCACCCAATCCAGCGCCTTGGACACCAACAGTTCTGCAGTTGAAGACACAAATGTTACCAGTCCCATTGCTTATATAATGAAAAAATGTTTATAGGAAGTATGTTATCTACCATCATATGATTCCTTTGAGGGATCTGAAATAGTTGGCAGACTGAAAAAAAAGAAAAGAAAAAGGAATACTGTCAGAGATGCACTACAAAAATGCCAAAAAATTAAGAAACAGAAAGATTGAGCTAGCGATGAGCATTTCATCTCAAGACAAGCAGTAGCATTGCAGAGTACCTCCTCTGTTGCTCAAGATAGACCTTGGCAAGAGCATATGCTTTTGGCCTGCGGGTTCGATTCCTTGAGTGAGAGCTCCTGCGGAAACTGGCAAGATCATAGCAATCAAATCAACGAGGCTAGAGAGGCGGCACAAGCTGGTGTGGGAGTGTAATGCAACAAATGACCATGAGTCAGTGGGGATTTCGTTTCAGTTTAACATACCCGAACCCAATGGGAAGAACCTGATGCGGCTTCACTAGTCTTCTGCCTGGCATGTAGACGAGTTCTTTGAGCTCTGGAGTCCGATAAAGCAAGTCATGGACAATTTGCACAGCCTTGAGCCTCACAGAATCCCAGTCAATCGAGGCCCTACATCACATTTATGTATGTATTTATTTAGTTTGATTTCGAGGCACAGGAGGAAACAAGAATCTTGATTCGGCAGGAGAAAGAAATTAAACTGGATACGTACGTACCTGTCTTGCTTCCGTGCATACAAGATGCTGAGGATGATGGAGCGGAGCCTGACGGCTCCGTGGCCGCGCACGGTCCTGCCGTCGCTGAGATACTGGCAGTAGAAGACGACGGTGCTCTCGTCTGTGCCGTCGACGATGTCGTCCAAGGCCATGTGCACGCCGAGGAAGCGGTGGAGGACCTCGGCCTCAATGCTGAGCGGCCGCTCGGAGTCCAGTGGCAAGAAGCGGGAGAGGAAGCCGAGGGCGTCGCGCCACAGGCCTAGCTGCACGAGGCGTTGCAGGCGCGGCACACTCAAGATGGCCTCCGACTCCACGAGCATCCTGCACGCACCGCAGATGGAGCCGGCCACCATCCATTATATTCAGCGAGGAAGCAAGCGTTAGGCGAGAAAGAGTAGAGGCGCGGCAAGGGCCAAGGGAACGGCGAAGGAGCGTACGATTTGGCGGTGGCTTTAAAGCCATTGAGCCAGAGGAAGGCGATGAGCCGCCGGTGCCGGAACCGCCTCACGCAGGGGTACTCCGCGCCGCCGTCGCCGGAGAGCATGCCGTCGCCGCACCGATCTTCGACCGAGATCTCGCCTAATCTCTCCATCGCGCCGCGGTTTGGTGATTAGACCTGGTGAAATTGGCCGGTCGCGTATGTTCATATATGAGTTTCTCTCTCTCTCTTCCTCGTCTTCTCACTCTTCCCTCTCTCTCTCTCTTCTCTCTTCCCCCTTTTCTCACTCTTCCCTCTCTCTCTTCCTCCTTTTCTCCCTCTTCCTCTCTCTTCCTCGTTTTCTCTCTCTCAGAGTCTCTCTTCCCTGTCTCTCCCTGTCGTACTTTCTCTCCGCGGGTCCCACCCCTGCTCGTCCCCCCCACTCGCGTCAGGTGACTAGTGGACACGCACGCCTTTCTCGATCTTTTTTTTTTGTCCCTCGCGTGAGGTGTGAACACGGCTTCTCGTTTAATGTGTAAAATAAAATCCACAGATTTAAATATATTCAGGAATTGATTGACATTATTATTAAAATTCTTCCTAGGGAAGATAATCCCATCAAACAAATCAATAATATCTCAAAAAAAATCAATAATATCAGTTTCCCCTCCACACCAGGAAAGCTCCCCCTCCTGCAGTTTGGAAGCTATTTTCCCACAGGGAGAAGCCACAAATAAAAAACTGATTTTTTTCTAGCCAATGAATCCATGATCCTCCATTGCATCTGTTCTTCAATGAACTGCAGAAGCCCTTCAAGCAAGATAGTGCAAGCAAGCATGTCCGAACACATAGACAGGTCACAAAAGCATGTCCGAGCACAAGCCCTTCAACGAACTGCAGAAGCTGTCTCTCTGTTAGACAGTCAGTTGTGGTATAGTAGTGTATCAAATGCCTATAGAATTTCAAGTCACAACCTGTTAAAGTCCGTTGCCAAAATCCAGCACTCGATCAAGGGGTGTTTAGTTGTTGTTATGCATAATGTTTTTATGCATTGGGTCGCGTGCTATAAAGAGAAAAAAGTGCATTAAAAAACGTGTATTATACAAAATGGAGAAAAGAGGGTGTGAACTAAACACATCCCAAATATACGTGTCGAAGCCAAATTGTCGGGGTTCTTTACAGCCGGCAAATAATATCGTGGAGTGCGTGTCGGGCCTCGGATGGTTGCGCAAAAGGGGGACACAAGGATTTATACTGGTTCGGGCCTCCGAGAAGTAACACCCTACGTCCAGTTCGTGCTGCTCGTGTTATTTGCGCTGGTTTGTAGTAGGGGGATACAAACGGGGCGAGAGAGGGACGAGTTCCCAAGTCTCTGGTGTGGGACGAGCTCAGTCCGGTGACTGGTTGAAAGAGAGAGAACGCTCCTCCAGAGAGGTAGAAAAGAATCCCCTGCCTCTCGCAGGAGGCCCAGACTTCCCTTTTATACCTCAAGGGAAGGCTGTAAAAATGAGAGAGAAAGTACAGTCAAAGGGTAAAACGGGAAAAAGCTTCAGTCTGGATGAGACGGCCGTCACTGTGGCCCTCGTGGCGATGGACGTGCGCTCATTCCGTTCTGACCACCGAGGTACCCAGTGGGTACGGCCCGGGATGGGCGGAGCAGGTCTTTGTACGGTGGAGACTGTTCGGGCGAGACGGGTCTTCTCGGGGATTCCTTAGGCGAGAAGGAACTACTACTCGGGCGAGACGGAAACTCCTCGGGCGAGACGGAAACCTGTCAGGCGATCCGGAGTCTTGCCGGGCGCAGGTGCAGCTCGTCGGGCGAGCATGCGTCTTGAGCATGCAACTTGTCGGGCGAGCACGCAGCTTGTCGGGCGAGCATGCAGCTTGTCGGGCGAGGCGTGATTCTTGTCGGGCGGGGCGAAGTCCACTCGGACCGCAGGTCGCGTGGCCCCGTCGTGCATGGCAGGCGGATTCCGCAGTGTAATATCCCCCAGGAGCGCGGGACGGTGCCCGGACCGAGCTCCACGCGGTATTTGCGCTGTAGACGAGTAGATGCAGTCGCCCTGGGTGCAGCATCTGGTTTGTAGTCCTGCGCAGCATCCTGAACGCAAGTCGAGAACAGGTATAGTGGACAACCCGGGATGCTGCGCCCTGTTTTGCGCGTAATACCCAAGTCCCTCCATGAATATAGTTCGTTGCCTCTACTCGGGAGCGCGGGATGGTGCCCGCTGAGTCCAGGGACCAGCCCTGTTATGCATGCAGGCAAGTATACACGCATGCAACCATGCATGTACATGCATACACGTATGTATGCACCTCCAGACAATATTCATGCACGCCCGCCCATGTATGCACGAGAGAGGGGATTTTAGAGAGAGAGATGCATGCATCCACCTGGGCATGCAGGGGTTCTGGTGTATGCATGCGTTTGCCGGAGTGTAGGGGGAATACACAGGGCCGGGACTTTTTATTCTTAACTCGCTTGTCATTGGATACCCCTAATATTGGTATCCGACAGTAGCCCCCGAGCCTGGGGGCGAGTCGTAGACTCGCTCGCGGGCTTGATTATCGTTATGCCGAGAATGCGGTGGAGTTTCGGGTGGGGGCGCGCGAGCGCACCCGCCGGGTGTAGCCCCCGAGCCTGTGGGCGAGTGGCACACTCGCTCGCAGGCTTATGGCATTTGTGTAGCGATTTGTTGCAAATTCTGCGACCACGCTGTTGGTCTCTGTTTGCGATTCCGACCCTGTGTGCATCCCGAGACCTGGGTCCGGACGGGGATTCGTTTCGACTTTTTGCGTTTTCCCCTCACGCTTCCCCTGCGACAGGAAGGAGGGTAAGAGATGCATCGCACTTTGCCGCGTAGGCCGAAGCACGGTTCTCGTTGAGCTACAAACGGGTCAGTTCGAGTGAAGCCTCGGCATCCCGTTTTGTAGGGTTCCGAACGGATCATCGCGTGATCAACATCAGATTCCTAGTGGTGAGATCATCTAGTTACCAAGTCCGTTCGACCGGATGCAGCGGCTCGTTGCCTTTCCGTCGGAGGAAAAACCATGATCTTTCTTTCCACCAGAACTCGAACGCGGTTCAGGATGCTTGTGGCGCTCGTGCGCCTGAGTACTGGCCGCTAGGGCCCATCCTTCACCGCCCCTCGCTTGACGAGGTGCCCGGGGGCGGCTGTCAAACCCTTCGACGGGCCAGCCTTCGAACCCCTGTCGTAATCACCTGTCAGGTCGACTGTCGAAGTCGTCCGTCCCGGTACCCAGCCCCCGAGCACAGGGCTGCGAGGGGCCGTTAGGGCCGGCGGGAGCCGCTTAGTTTAGAGAGTTCGAAGAGTGCGTTTCGGAAAACGATCACAGGCGGACGCTTGACCCCGCGCGCCGAGGTCAGGCGAGACGAGGGGTGCCGACCCCCGCATGTAGGAGTCGTAGCAAGCCCACCGGAACTTGCCAAGCTGCAAAAAACAGTGTATTGCAAAAGCGTTGCGTAAAGCGAAAAATCGAGGTTTATTCGTTACCAACGAAAGTCGCGCACGCCCTGCCTTTATTAGGCTACGTATTTCCTCGGGTAATTAGCTTACCACGTTTAAGCATCTAGTCCCGCCGACCACTGCTCTCGGAGAGGACGGCTTACCGCAGACTACACTGCTCATCGGGGAGGCTTAGGTGTAGGCGGTACGCGGGACGAGGTTTCACGGATAAGGTCAGCGTTACCCGAGTACTTTGGTGACACCCAAAAGAGGCATGCGAGAGTGTAAATGGAAATGTATGGAAATACGAAGGATCGTGGTAAAACTTAGCCGTTTTAGCGTCTCATCGTTGGAGCTGAGTCGAGCGAGCTGTCGCTGCTGCTGCTGGAGCCGTCGGCCCGTTGGGCGGAGTCATGGCCGCCGTTGCTGCTTTCGGGGCCGTCGGCGCGATGGGTGGAGTCGTGGTCGTTGTTGCCGCTTGTCGAGGCCGTCGGCGCCGTTTGGCGGGGTCGCGGCCGCCGTTGCTGCAGTCGCTGACACTGACGCCGCTGTCGTTGTGGTCGGCGTCGTTGTGGCCGTTGGCGTCGCAGCCTCGCCGTTGTCGTTGTTGATGCTAGTGGCGCTGCGGTCCGTTAGCGGCGAGGAGAAAGGCTCGGGGCAGCACCTCTTTGGGCGTTGGTGGCGCTATAGAAATCTTGCTCGGCGAGGAGGGTGACGGGGACGAGGTATAGTCGTTGGTCATGGCTTATCGTCATCCGCCGCGTCGTCCGGAATAGCCCCGTCTTGGTTAGAGTGGTGAACTGATGACGCTGTAGCTCGTGATCTGCTCAAAACAACCAAGGTACTGACAAGAAATTTGCGTTATTGATTAGAGTGGTGGTTTTTTCCGAGTAGTAGTTTTTCGAGTAGGAGCTCGAGTTGCACGACTAGTTTCCCGTCTCCGAGTATCTTTCCCGAGTAGTTTTACTCGAACGACTTGTTTTCCGCCTCCGACAAGTTGGTTCGCCCGAGTAGTCTCCAGGAGGTGACGTTCGCCTGGCCAACCACTCGGCACCGCTGCCACCGTTGTCGTTGCTGCCCACGGCGCCATGGTCGTTGTTGGTGATGCCGTCACCGTCGTCGCGCGAACGGTGGTCAGCGTAGTATACGTTAGGGTCGTAGAGTCGTTGCTTGCCTCCAACTGTACCTGCATGCACGAACATGCAAGCGTATACATGCGAACGGCTTACTAGCGTGCATCCATGTACGTCCTTCATGCGTCATGTGACCGCATTAGGAATCCGAGCGGCACGTAAGCGCCTGCCCCAGCCGCCGGGGAGATCGTGCGGCCGGCCATACTCCGAGTGGTGGCTGCCTTCGCCTGAGTGGTTTCCGTCAGCCGAGTAGTTTTTTGCTTTGCCTGACGAGTTTTCGATCCGCTAGACTCCACCTCGATTGTAGTTGGTGGCGCTGGGGTCACCGTTGGCATCGCTGCGGCCGCCGGTGCGGTTGTCGTCGTAACCGGCGGAGCTATGGGCGTTGTTGGCGTCGCCGCGGCCGTCGGCGCCGCTGCCGTCGTTGTGGTCGCGGTTGACGGCGTCGTAGTCGTCTCTGCGGCCGTCGGCGCTACCGCCACCGCCGTCGTCGCGGTTGCCGGCGCCGTGGTCGTCGTTGCTGCAGAGTCGGCCACGGAGACCGCCGAGTGGTTGAGCTTGACACCGAAAGCTGTGGTAGCGTACATAGCCGCCGCCGATCCTGCGATCCATGCATGTACGGTGGTACGCAGGTATCTGCAAAACTATTGGTGGTCGAGCCAAACTCCGTGCAGCATATGTTAGCTTCCATGTATTGCTAAACGTATAAAGATACGATGTGGCCAATTTAATCTGACAAGGAAAATCAGAAATGGGAAAAGTAAACTCATTGTTTGGCCGTATATCGTCTGGTGCGGGTCCGTGCGCCATCATGCCGTATTTCCGTGTACGCACGTATTTTCTTGACCCCGTTCCTGTCTCGAAACCAGACTTCGGTCCAATCTAATCCGGATACTTGCATGCTGTAGCGTACGCACGTTGATCCATCTGTAGAGCTGTCCCGCACGCACGATTGCCAGGGCCGAGCGCGTCACGTACGCAGCTGCGTCGGCACATACGATCCTGCCTCGCATGTGCTACTGCTGGTGGTCGACGAGCGAGGCCCTCCAGGCCCATACGCCTGCCTGCGCGTAGTATGGACGTGGACCTCACCGTGGTCGCTGGCGCCGCTGCCGTCGTCGGCACCGCAACCGTCGTCATTATCGCGGTCGAGGGCGTCGAGGTCATTGTTGAGGCCGTCGGTGCCGTCGCCGCCGTCGTCGCCGTGGTTGACGGTGCCGCGGTCGTCGTTGCGGCCGTCGGTGCCACCGTCGTCATCGCCGCGCGCCGCCGTCTCGATCGGCGTTGGGGCCCGCTTGTCGATCCGGCTGGCGCAGTGAGCTCGTCACCGGTCGGGATGCCGAGCCGGGGAGGCGATGTTGAGGAAGCCCGTAAAGACGCGGAGCATGAGTCGAAGACGACGACGGAGTTGAGATTGGTTGGCCATCCGAAACCTGCAAGGAAAAAGTCGTGACGCGCAAAGGCCCCACGGTGGGCGCCAACTGTCGGGGTTCTTTACCGCCGGCAAATAATATCGTGGAGTGCGCGTCGGGCCTCGGATGGTTGCGCAAAAGGGGGACACAAGGATTTATACTGGTTCGGGCCTCCGAGGAGTAACACCCTACGTCCAGTTCGTGCTGCTCGTGTTATTTGCGCTGGTTTGTAGTAGGGGGATACAAACGGGGCGAGAGAGGGACGAGTTCTCAAGTCTCTGGTGTGGGACGAGCTCAGTCCGGTGACTGGTTGAAAGAGAGAGAACGCTCCTCCAGAGAGGTAGAAAAGAATCCCCTGCCTCTCGCAGGAGGCCCAGACTTCCCTTTTATACCTCAAGGGAAGGCTGTAAAAATGAGAGAGAAAGTACAGTCAAAGGGTAAAACGGGAAAAAGCTTCAGTCTGGATGAGACGGCCGTCACTGTGGCCCTCGTGGCGATGGACGTGCGCTCATTCCGTTCTGACCACCGAGGTACCCAGTGGGTACGGCCCGGGATGGGTGGAGCAGGTCTTTGTACGGTGGAGACTGTTCGGGCGAGACGGGTCTTCTCGGGGATTCCTTAGGCGAGAAGGAACTACTACTCGGGCGAGACGGAAACTCCTCGGGCGAGACGGAAACCTGTCAGGCGATCCGGAGTCTTGCCGGGCGCAGGTGCAGCTCGTCGGGCGAGCATGCGGCTTGAGCATGCAACTTGTCGGGCAAGCACGCAGCTTGTCGGGCGAGGCGTGATTCTTGTCGGGCGGGGCAAAGTCCACTCGGACCGCAGGTCGCGTGGCCCCGTCGTGCATGGCAGGCGGATTCCGCAGTGTAATATCCCCCGGGAGCGCGGGACGGTGCCCGGACTGAGCTCCACGCGGTATTTGCGCTGTAGACGAGTAGATGCAGTCGCCCTGGGTGCAGCATCTGGTTTGTAGTCCTGCGCAGCATCCTGAACGCAAGTCGAGAACAGGTATGGTGGACAACCCGGGATGCTGCGCCCTGTTTTGCGCGTAATACCCAAGTCCCTCCATTAATATAGTTCGCTGCCTCTACTCGGGAGCGCGGGATGGTGCCCGCTGAGTCCAGGGACCAGCCCCGTTATGCATGCAGGCAAGTATACACGCATGCAACCATGCATGTACATGCATACACGTATGTATGCACCTCCAGACAATATTCATGCACGCCCGCCCATGTATGCACGGGAGAGGGGATTTTAGAGAGAGAGATGCATGCATCCACCCGGGCATGCAGGGGTTCTGGTGTATGCATGCGTTTGCCAGAGTGTAGGGGGAATACACAGGGCCGGGACTTTTTATTCTTAACTCGCTTGTCATTGGATACCCCTAATATTGGTATCCGACACAAATGCTATTACATCCATGCCTTAAGAGAATGGCAGAATCAACAACTTAAGCAATAACTTACACTACAACAAACTATTTAATCCATGACGGACTCCTGACGATGGTTTCAGAAAACGTTGGCATTTTGCTCTAAGCCCAGAAAATCGCAACAGTTTATCAATTCTGTCAAGATCTGGTCCGAATACTGTGACAGTAAGACAAATCCGTCACGAACATAAATTAAAATTTGTCGTACTCCCATATGAAAAAAAATAAAGATCTGTCCCGAATACTGCGACGGTCACGAACATAAATTAAAATGTCATACTCCTGTATGAAAAAAATAAAAAAAGTTGCATCATGAAAGGTTTGAACCGTCGTCTTAGATCCAAGAAAAAGGGCCCCACCACTGCCCCACGAATTGAGTTGTGGTAGCATTTAGTAACAAAATTTATTTATAGTAAAAATTATTTAACGCCCGTCGCCATGTCGTCTGCCACCCCGGGGCCGGGGCAGGTCTCCTGACGCTTAGCCCAAACACAAAGGAGCGGGCAGGAGTCTTGTACTCGCGACCTGCGAGAAGGGGTAACAGGCACGTTACCACTGCGCTACAAGTGTGTTTGTGTTTCAATTGAGAATATTCTTTTATATATTGTTTCGCTCGTTAGTTAATGGGCCAAACCAAGAAAATATGAACAAAAAATGTTGCATACTTGCAGGTTTTAACCTAGATCTTGAGCTCGAGACTAGAACGCTATACCGTTGCACCGTAGCTTGGTTTGTAGTAGTTTTGGTATTTAAATTATTTGTTGAATATTGTGGCGTTATTTTTTTTGGTTCTTTTCCCACGTGTGAATGTACTATTGGCTGGGAAGACCGCTTGGACCAATCCTATTCCGCCACGTGGCAATGCCAGGAGAGATGAAGAACACATGGATGATTCATTTTCTCTTTTTAATCCAGAATTAAATTGTGTAATTCGTTTTTCCCCCTCACAATAACTCCAAATTTGGTGGTTCTTTTTTCTGTTTTTTTTTCTAAAATCACGCTCTGTCACTTGATGACATTTACTTGCATGTAAACGGCCATTTTATAGAATTTGTTATATACATTGTCTTTTTCACCGAAGTACGAAATAGAAAAAACATGCTTTTGCATAAGAGTTGCTAATGTAACTTGGTATTTGCCAATGTTATAGTCGAAATAAGGTAGTGTCCAAACTTGAGGTGCATATGAGTTGGAACATGTTATGACGTATTGAAATCTCAAAGTTTAACTTAGTGTTGTATGAAACAATGTGAGAAAACTATCCATTTGTGCGCAATGTATGTTATCACTTTATTAAAACTGCTTAAGTTTTTATGGCAAGATTGTTGACCAAAAACATGTTGTTATGCCAATCTGTAAAATTTTTTGACCAAATTCAAATATTATTGTAATTATTATGTGGTAATTTGGAGATAGAAGTGTGAATTGTCTCTAGAAGACAATTGAATTTTTCATCTATCTAGTAGATATAGAGTAGTATGGAACATATAAGCCTAAAAATAATTTTGTGTAATATTTCAAATTCTCTTAGGAGTACATATAGTTCAACTTGGAATTACTTTCAATGAACATGTAGAAAATTATTTAAATGATAGAAAGTATCAAATGTCTTCAAAATTTTTTGAAACTCCTACACTAGAACTTATACATATTACTCTGCATTTAAAAAATGTATTAGGGTATCTTAGATTTTTCCGTTTGCAAGTTATTTCAAAAGTTACTTTGAAAAAGAAAAAAAATCTTAACCAGCAAAAAGTCTGCTGCAACAAGGTTATTTTGGCCCAATAAACATTTGGAGAGGACACCATTTCTAACCGTTAGATCAAATTTTGGACGGCTCAGATGATCCGTGCATCAAATAAATATACAACTCCCGAACCCTAACTCCTCCGTCGCCCTCCCTCCCCTCAGCCTCCTCACTGCGCCTCCGCCTCCACCTCCNTCCCCCAACCCGAGCCCGCTCCACGCCTCTACCCCACACCACCGCCCCCCTGATCCTCGCGAGCGGTGGCCGGCGATGGCGGCGAGCACCATCGGCATGATGGACGGGGCCTACTTCGTCGGGCGGAACGAGATCCTGGCGTGGATCAATACCACGCTGCAGCTCCGCCTCTCCAAGGTGGAGGAGGTACATTTTCCTGTTCCCGATCTGGGGTTTTCGCGTTGATGCGCAGCCGGATGCTTCTCGCATGAGCGGGCGTGAGCGCCAGGCTGCTCCCCCCGCACGAGCAGCCTTAGGTGCCGAGCTGGCCCCCGGCGGGAGCAATGCCATGCGCCCACCTCTACCGGAGGAGTGGCAGGCGTCGGGCCTCGCCCCAGCAAGCGGAGCGCTGGGCGTAGCCCCTGAGTTGAGGATTGGCCCCCAGTGCCATGGGCCAGCACGAGGAGGCACTAGTAGAAAAACAGCCTATAGTCCCAGTTGGGAAGGGGCTTTAGTCCCGGATCTCCAACCGGGACTACGGCACCGGGACTAAAGGCATCGGCCTTACTCGGGACTAAAAGGGACCTTTAGTCCGGGTTGGTAACACCAATCGGGACTAAAGGGTTCCAAAAAATATAAAAAAAAATTCCACTCATTCCTGCCAGACCTGCGTGCTCGCTCTACATCCTCTTCGAACTTCAACTTCAGATCAAGAAGCCCCGCATCAAAAATCATAGAATCCTCAATCTCAAAATCAGTTATACCAATTCCACAACAAAATTCACAGTCACACAGGTCAAGCTGTCGGTTTTTTATGCCGCCAAGCCTACTATGGGGGGTCCCAAGGTAGTGATTTGTTCGGTGGGGGATCGCCAGACCTGGAACATGAAGATAAACGCGGGACACAAGACATGATTTAGACAGGTTCAGGCCGCCAAGGCAGCGGACCCTACGTCCTGTATGGGATGTATAGTATTGCGCCCTGCGCTGGTGTGTTTCGATCTGCCCATCTAGGTACCCGGCCCTCCTTTATATAGTCCAGGGGGCGGATTCCTAGTCGGCTACAAGGTAGGAGTCCTAGTAGGATTAGACGGTATGAGTCCTAGTAGGATTACATGGGAATCCTAATAGGACTCCGCCTTCTTCTTTCCTTGCGGATATTGGGGATTCTATCCCAGACAAGCCCCCGAGCGCTTCATAGCCGTATGTAGCAGTCTCCGAATACTTTTCAGATCCTCGCTGAGTAGTTTTGGTGCTCTTCGAGTACTTCGCTGGCTGAATCTTCAAAGTTAATCAAGGCTGCCATGAGGGTATGGTATGCTCAAAATCTTCACGCCTGCCGAGTTGTTTTCCAACAAATTTAGCATCAGCCGAGTTGTTCCTTGCCCTACTGCGCCTTCGTTGAAAACCTCCAGTAGTGTACATCTTGATATATGGGGTGCGGCAAAAGTCGCACTCCATATGGAGTAGCCCCCGAGCCTTAGGTTGAATCGAAGAATCAGGCTGAGGGTCAAATCTTGAATCTGCTTCTTCCATCTTGAAAAAAGCAATTTGATGGGTGTAGCTTATCAGCCCCCGAGCCTTGAAATGGTTGAATAATCAATCCAAGGGTCTTTGAACAGCAATCTTCTTTGAACCTACGACCTTCTGCTTTAGAAAATAGTCTTCTCATCCGAGTTCTTTCAAACTTCATCCGAGTTATTTAAACTCCATCCGAGTTGTTTAAACTCCATCTGAGTTGTTCTTTGCGTTCGCCGAGTTGTTTTGCAGCATCCAGCCCCCGAGCTTGTGCGCCAGGTGAGCAGCTGGAGCCACGCCGGGTTGTTTTGCGGCGTCCAGCCCCCGAGCTTATGCGCCAGGTGAGCTATTGGAGCCATGCCGGGTAGTTTTGCAGCGTCCAGCCCCCGAGCTTGACCTGAAAGAAAAGATGCATACATTATGTAGCATATTTGTAAAATGTTCAATTTACTGAAATTTATTCAGCGATAAACATAATACAAATGCAAGTGTCATGCTCTTTTTAGGTCATATTTCTTCCCGAGTAGTTAGCCTATTACGTTTAAGCACCTGGTCCCTGCATTAGTCGTTGCTCGCAGCGCGTATTTTACGCGTGACAAGATGTTAGGCGTTACAGAAAGAGCCGAGGTTTCACGAATTAAGGCGTGTTCTGCTCGAAGAAATTAGTGACCGCCAAGAGAAGACAATAAGTAGTCGGCTTTGCGACAGGAAGCGTGGATTGCACGCAAAGTAGTCGGCATTGCGACAGAGAGCGCGGATTGCGCGCGAAGTAGTCGGCATTGTGACACAGAGCGCGGATTGTGCGCAAAGTAGTCGGCGAATGCATCCATAGGGTGTAGCCACTGCGGTGCCTCCATTACTTAGTACACTAAACTTCGTGGCAAAAGCCTCCTAATTCAGTGTACCAAGCATGTGGCGACGCCCTACGAACTTGATGTACCAAGTGCGTGGGCAAATTGCCTCCAATACTCAGTACACAAAACTTCGTGGCCAAAGCCTCCTGATTTGGTGTACCAAGCATTTGGCGATGCCCTACGTACTCGTACTCGATGTATCAAGCTCGTGGGCTAAGTGCCTCCAATACTCAGTACACAAAACTTCGTGGCAAAAGCCTCCTAATTCGGTGTACCAAGCATGTGGCGACGCCCTACGAACTCCATGTACCGAGCACGTGGGCTGTCCGTTTAGCAGACCCTAGGAGTAGTCGATCACGGAGTAGCCCCTGAGGGTAATTCCTGTCGAAGAGCATATCCGAAGTAGTCGGTGCATGGCCAAACATGTAGAAAACATGTTAGAAAATAATATCAAAAGAAATAAGCGACTTAGCTTGATTTGTGTCCGAGAAGGAGAATCAGCGCGCCATTGTTGATGAAGCCGACTAGTCGGAGTCGATTCCGACTAGTTGTTGGCGGAGTAGTGTCTGCTCCCGACTAGTTGCTTAGTCGAGATGACTAGTTGAAGTAGTCGGCCGAGTAGTCGAAGTAGTCGGCCGAGTAGTTGGTCGTCGTAGCCGAGTTGTTCTGAGTTGAACCGAGTAGTTTGTCATCGGATCCGAGTAATTGAAGATGTTGCTTCGTGTTGAATCCGATCTTCTCTCTGATTCGACTCTGCTCCGGACTCGGCAACGGTGCAATCTGCGCCTCGAACTCGACTAGGAAAATCCACACGTGAGTCGTCGAATAGGAACCAATGCGGATTGGTGACCAACGCCCGCCGAGACAACGTGCAGCTGCCTCACGCTGGCTAGATCGAAGTTGATGATGAGGTCCTTCAAGCTCGCCTGTGATCTCGACGATCACCCCTACCTGGCGCTCCAGCTGTCGGTTTTTTATGCCACCAAGCCTACTATGGGGGGTCCCCAAGGTAGTGATTTGTTCAGTGGGAGATCGCCAGACCTGGAACATGAAGATAAACGCGGGACACAAGACACGATTTAGACTCTATATGTCCTCATTCACAACCGGCATGACACACTGGCAAAGACTAGCTATAGATACTATCCACGCCGAGCCAATGGGAGCAGTGTAGTTCAGCTTATTTCGCCTTCCCTTGTGAACAGCACGGTGTATGCTTAGGTTCACCTTACTGCAGCACTTAGCTCAGACTTGGATGCTACCTACTTAGAGTTGTGGAATGCTTATGAGAGACTTGATACAGCTTATAGGAGGATTGAGGAGCTAGAAGCTGAGCGTAGGAGAGAGGCTCATCCACTCCAAGATGAATACCACGCCCGAATTCATTCCCCGCCGCGCAAGAGGACGCGCTATGGATCTCCTTCCAGCAGTACCCATGTTCAAGATCCTTAGGATATTAGGAGTTCAGTTCTTTTAAGGTCTTGTAATAAAACAATAGTTTGATTCATTAGGCATGTGTTAGATTTTGTTTAGGTATGATTTGGTTTGCTGTGTGCTAAACTTGGTGATTTGGAGTTTTGTAATGATTGCGTTATTTTGTGGAGTGATGACCACACAACATCAATCCTAAACAAATTTAGTTACATTAAATTAATAAATTTAGTTGATTTGGGTTATGTCTTGGTTTCTATTCTTAATATATATTTAATCTCTTTATCAATCATTATCTTGTTTATCTTTAATCACGTCATGTTTAAATTTGCTCTCGTCATTATCTGACACTTGGGTTAGTTCCAGAAATATATCCGAAGCTACGGAACTCCGATTGACCTGAAACCAGTTGGCTTAGTTCCATAATTTAATAGCCTATTTTCTGATAAACTCTTGCGATTTTTTGATTTTCTGGTAAAGAGATTAATCACCTTCGTTTTATTGGAGTGTACAGAATCTGTCCAGAACACCTGACACAGACAGATTGTTTTCTTAATATCTTTAGTTTCCTAACTCCAAATGAGTTGATTCCAGTTGGGTTGGATTCAGAATTTCACAATCTCTATTATTACAAAAACTAAGTATTTTTGGATGCTGTGTGTAAGAGTTGTATTGCTTTTAGTTGGACTAACAGAATTTGTCTAAATCTAGAAACGATCTTTAATCATGATCTTTATAATTTTTTGTCAATTATACGAAATTTATGTTGTAAAGCTTGCTTATACAAGTAATTACATCTGATACTCATATTTTTGTACATTTTTTATTTCAGCTATCTTATTCAATTCATCTGTCACTATCTTAATTTCATTTTTCTAACAATCAGATGGTGAACACTAGGTCTGGTTTGGGAGTTGATCAGCCAACAGTTCCTTGCCACAGTCGTCACAATCCCAACCTGGCACCAGAGCAGGCTCCAATTCTACCGCCAATGATGGATCGTCAGTTTGTTGCTGCTCATATGGCGTTTTTTGCAGAATACGACTGTTGCTATGACCAACATGCAGAATCAGTTGAATGAGCAAGGAGGTCAAGGTAATCAGCAGAGGGACAAGCACCGTGACTTCATGAGCCACCATCCGCCTATCTTCTCACACTCTACTGATCCGCTTGATGCTAATGATTGGAATAAGAATATTGAAAAGAAGCTAGACATCGCACATTGCAATTACAGGGAGAAGGTCCTCTATGCTTCAGGGAGACTGGAGGGAGCAGCAGCTGATTGGTGGGATTCTTATACTGTTGCTGCTGCGGGTCGTAATGCTATTACTTGGGATAAGTTGAGGACCAGTTTCAGTCACACCATAGTCCAGCTTGTGTGACGAAGATCAAGAAAGAGTTCCTTGCTCTTAAGTAGGGAACATGTTAGTTGCTGAGTACAGAGACAGGTTCACTCAGTTGTCTCGCTATGCTCCTGAGGATGTGGACTGAGAAGAGGTAGGATCACTTTCTGGAGGGCCTTAGTCCTCCAATTCGCTATTAGCTGATGGTGCACACTTTTCCTACCTTCCAGCAACTGGTTGATAAGGTGTGGAGTACATGCGCCGTGAGATGGGTGATCACAAGAGGAAGCTCATCCAGCAGGGTCAGTCCAGCAGCAATACTCGCCCACGTTACTACCAGTCTCAGGCTCAGGGTACTCCTTTCCGCTCTGGAGGACAGGGTGGACAGTTTCAGCAGCTTCGGCGCCCTGCATCTCAGTTCCGGGTGTGACAGTCATGGAGCTAATGAGTTACCGTGTTTGTTGCCTGCAGATTGCTGGGACACATGGACCTGAACGAGGACTCTGAACTTGTTCTGCTAGTTCCTCCTTTTTAGTAGTGCTTGCACTCTCTTGTGCAGTTTCGGTCTATCACTCTTTGCTTTGCTTCGTTTGCTGTCGAGAACGAGTCTGCTCCAACGTTTCGCGCCATACAGTACTGTACTGGGATCATGACCGACCATGGAGCGGTTTGCTTGGCTTTGTGTCGCTGTCTGCGTGATGTGGTGTCAAGGTCGATAGCCAACACCTCAGACGCATGCCAACCAACCCGCTCGCCATGCGCCTGGCGCCGAGATGGACACAAGACCAGTAGTGGTAGGGGCTGGCGAGGCAGGTTGCATGGCCGGGTCGGCGGCAGGGCTGCAGTACGCACGGCCCGGCTGGGGCTTTGCTACGAGGAGGTTAGGCATTGTTTATTTGATTGAATTTGGTTGAATTTTCTATTGAAAAACGTGTCGTAAGAGAGGAGCCATATTTTTCAATGTATTACTTTTGCCCAACTTTGCAGAAACTTGAAGAAACTAAACAAGACCTTACTCTATATGGCAAACAAGGCCTTACTCTATATGGCAGCTAAGGCTTGCAGTACTTGGAGACAGGCACATGATTGCAGGCCGCAAGGCAAAGAGAGAGAGGAAGGCACGTATGTGCTGCTCACCACCGACTGCAAAGGACGAACGGCGGCGGCGGCTACCGGCGCGCGGCTCTTCATGGAGGCCTCTTCATGTCCTGGTGTGGTTTGGTAGAGGACTAGTGAATAGGGTGCCTGGAATTTATTTAGTCTACAAAAAATTTTGACAATGTCCTTATATCTGCTGAGAGGCGCAGACTAGGGAACAAAACATGCATGTTCTGTTTGTTTGTTGAGGCGGACGGGATCGCGTGGGGCTACTCACCAGGGAAGGCTCACGAGGACCGGGCCGGCGACGGAGGAAGCAGCGGAGCTTCAGCTCGTCACCGTGAAGCTCCAGGCGGCTTGCTCCAGCGGTCCAAGGAGATGGCGAATCGGGCCTGCTCTGCCCGGAGTTGCAGATCCGGGCGCACGGCGCATTCGATCGGAATCCCGGGGCGGCGCTCCCGCGGCGGCTCGGCGACGCGCAGCTCCTGACGTTGCTGGCTCCGTTCGGTGGCTCCTGGAGAAACGGACACGAATGACGGCGGCGGCGCAGCACGGGGAAGGCGACGCGATGGGAGCAAACGAGCAGGGAGCCAGGGATACGCGGAGACTCGGGCGCTCGCGTTTTATATGGGCGTGGGGTGCGGCTCGGCCGCCGGCGTAGCGCGCACGCCAAGGAGATGGCGGCGCGTGGTGTCCGCCATGGACACGCGCGGGAAGGAAAGCTCCCGCCGGACTGAGCTCGGCCGCGTGCGGGACGGAGTCGGGATGGGCCTGGCTCGGGCCTCGCGAGCTCAGCCCCAAAGGGAAAGACGAGGCCCACAGACAGGCAGGGAGGAGAGCGGGCCGGATTGAGCTGGGCAGTCAACGGAGGCAATCCGAACTGGCAGAAATTCGAGGAGGAAAACAAAGAGGGCAGAAATGAGTTAGGATGGGTTCGGCCAACGAAGCTAATGAGATTTAAAACGTTTTTGGAAATAGCAACCACGTACATGCTGGGCATGTTTGAGTTATTTTACCTTCTGAGGTGTGTCGAAACCTGTAATACTAAAAAATTGTAAGGGGCAGTTGTGTCCTGCCTTGCATACTGATTTTAGGTTTGATATTCTCAGTTAAGCTGCAACTGCAATTTCGAATCTGTCTTTGGACAATTTTACTGCACCCATGTCAGCAAGCTGAACAATAATATGTCTTGGCCCAATTTTACTGCAACTAGTTAGTAACATATGTGTTTGCTTACTTTCTTGCTGGATATCTGATTGTCTTCGTCACCTGTCAGCATTAATCAAAGAGTAAAATATACCAGAGATCTATCAACTTGTACAGAAGTGTCACTTAGGTCAATAAACTCTAAAAGTGCATTTTTAGGTCCATGAACTTGTAATTTGTATTATTTAGGTCCACAAACTCCGAAACATAGGTCCATAAACTTTTAAAGTGCATTTTTCGGTCCATAAACTTGTAGTTTATGTTACTAAGGTCCACAAACTCTGGAAGTGTATTTTTAGGTCCATAAAATTGTAATTGTGTCACCTAGGTCCATACCGTTCCACATGTACATATAGCACTGGCATGATATGTTAACTAAAGAGACCTCCCTTTCATCTTTCTCTCTCCCCTTCTATCTCGCATTTTATCGAGCACACTGTAGATGAGGTCAAAGCATGCCAGTGCTATTGCTCACAGGCGTGGCACCGCAGGTGAAGCTAATGTCGAGACTATCCTAATAAGGCGTATTGTTGCCACTGTCATGGCCCTCCTAGGTGGTGATCTTGAAGGCCATCTTCCCAACCATGCCCGGCCACACATGCCATAATGGCGGGAGCTGAACACATTGTGAATGAGGGAGACGCCGCTGTAGAGAAAATAATATCCCCACCTTATTGAGCACCTCTATGACCTCCTCCATCTTTCCCAAGCCATTACACCTCCCTTCCACCTACATTATAGACTCCAGCCATATCTAGATGTTAGCTCCAAAACTCTCCAACAGCTGTCTATGCCCCCCTTTAAGTTGAACTCTAATCTATGTCAATACCCTCCGAAATAAGTCTCCAATCCTCTCTCTCTCCCTCCTATTCCCTTGATTCAAAATCAGGGGATCATATTTCACCTTCTAGTGAAACTCCGGTGGCGCAGACTCCGTGCAGATTCACATGGGTGCCACATCAGTGAATGAAAGCTAGGTGGAGTTGTATGGACCTAGGTGGCACAAATTACAAGTTTATAGACCTAGAAATACATTTTCAGAGTTTGTGGATCTAAGTGACACAAACTACAAGTTTATGGACCCAGAAATGCACTTTCGGAGTTTATGGACCTAAGTGACACCCTCTTACAATTTGATGGACCTCCAGGGCATTTTACTCTTAATCAAATTTACCCCCTTGCTTTTGCTGGCTTTTGGGTCCAGAAATTACCCATCTGCCACTCATAAGTTACATCTCGTCCCGTAGTCCCAAAAACCACAGCTGTTTCACCAAACGGCTTTTGAACAGCCCACAGCCCACGACTCACAGCTACTTTTTCACCGCCCACAGCTCACAGCTACTTTTTCAAAAGCTACAGCTCAACCAAACACACCCTTGCATAGAATGCTCTGTTATGTTTTGGCATAGTGTGTAGCAAATGAACCTGACGAAAGCGTAAGTATGGAATCATCAACTTATCAATTTTTCCCTTCTTAGCCTATGCTAGATTCTTTATAAATTAGACGTGTGGTAGTTAGCCATCAATATATTTAGTTAGTCATCAATATATTGCCTCTTTGTGCAGGAATATTGTTAGCTTTGGGCCAGGAGGTGTTTCAGTTGAGCATATCTAATCCCTAATGAGTCATGACCTGTTTTGCAGTTTACAGTAGATCACTTCAGAACTAAACGCACATCACAGCTGCAGGCACTCGTCAAGATGATGGATGATGGGAAGGTGGGCATGGGGCCGCACTGCAATAATTTGATCTCTTCGCCATGCAATGTCAAGGACAAGCTCACCTGGTACGTTAATTTGAGCTGAAATGTGTTCAATTGGTTCCAAAAGTAATGTCTAACCGATTTAATATAGGCTTCTTGAATTGTTAACACGACGACATGTGCACGCAGCTCTAGGGACTCCCAATGTCTAACACCTTTAATGTGGGAGGAATGAATGCATAATGTTCTTTTGATTCACTGTCAGTTTTCGAAATAAAAATGGAATAGATCGCATCTTCCTATTCCCTGATTCTTTTTCTCAAACACTATACCTTAACATGCCTGTGTAACTTTATACAATGATGGTGTATGTGCTCTAGGTAAATTAATTCGTGCCTGATTTTTTCAGTGTCCTCACTCCTGACTTCCACATCTCCATCATACCTCGTGCTTTAGATCCTGACTTAAACTATCTGTGTGTTTATTTTTGTTTTCTAGCTTAGTTTGTGTTTATTTCAGTTGCAATCGAATTATGCTGGAATAACTGATAGTTGAGTTCCTCTTTTCCTTTGAATGGCGGCTTGGACTGAGAATAAGATGATGTGAAGAGACTTGATCTTTTATTATTTTCATGATGATATGTGCATAGTGAAATTTTACAGTGCGAGGGGAGAAACAAATAATTGCGAAGTTTTGTATTGCTAATAAAACTATTGGTTGCATATTGTGGAGGTTTGTAGAACCTTACAAAATTATCATGTGAAGGAATCATATTAATATAGTTTCTGTTGCCATATCAAACCATCGTGCTAAGTGGAAGCAGCATATGAAGAACAATCCCTGAATGTCGCCAGAAAAAAGAATGTGATGCAATTGGATATTTTTTTTCATAAGTCAGATTTCCCCTACTGCCCTACTTAGCGTTTTTCCCTATACTAATTTACAAAGATTTTCATTAGTCAGAAGATAATTGTTTGAAGTAATCACCCGCTGTAGAGAAGCAAATGACGCTCAATGTGCAATCTGATTCATCGGTCAGGAGTGTACATATATAGCCGATCCATGCACTAACAGCTCCTATATGTGTGGATCATGGCCAGGAGAAAAGGAGAGTGACGGGAGAGACGTTAGAAGCTAAGCTAACTCTAAGCTAACAGACTAGCTGTCTAACCGATCATGGGGACCAAGTCCTCTTTCTCTACCCCAACCGCCCCCGCCCCCCGGCAGTTTGAGCACAGGTAGGACCAATGCACAAACTGGTCTTTGAACTCATTGAACAGCACTCTCGGCAGCCCCTTCATCATGATGTCGGCGTACTGATGCATGGAAGGCACCTGCAGAACATGAAGCCTCCCCAAGGCGACCTTCTCCCTGACGAAATGGATGTCCAGCTCCACGTGTTTAGTACGACGATGAGAGCAACTCCAGCCCAGCCCTTAAATGGGCCTCTATACCTATTTTAGTCTCCCAGATGGAAAAAAACAACTCCAGCCGGGCCCCTAAACAAGCCTCTATTTTGTGGAGGCCTCCAAATGTTGGTCCAGGGCCCCTAGATCTGGAGGCCCTCTATTTCCACCCCACATGTGGGCCCCACTTCTTTTTTCTCCTCTTCCTCTTCGGTTCCAGGTCGCCGCTGCACATACGCGGGGGAGGCGGCGCTGGCGCGGCTGCGCGGGCGCNGCCGGCCGTCGGGCCACGGGTCACGCGCTGCCAAGGCCTGCCACTGGCTGCCGGGGAAGAAAGGGTCGCATGAGGGATGAGAGAGAGCGGCGTGAAAAATAGATCGCGAACTGGTATCTCATAACCAGTGGCAGGTGGGTTATTTTTTGACCCAAAAGCAAGTGAAAGCAGGGGGAAGGTGCTTTTGGATTTGTACCGCAGTGAAAGCTGCTTTTGGGCAAAAGCACATCTGGCTTTTGGCCCCTTTGGTTGAGCTTTTGGCTTTTGGAGGCAAAAGCCATAGCCAAAAGCCTAACCAAAGGGACCCTTAAACTGTGAAGAACTGATGGGGACGTGGGTGCCCGATTTTCCGTCAGGTGAAGGATAACTCGTTTTTGGGCGGAGGTGACGCACCGATCCGGCTTCAGATCTCAAAGACCCGAACTCCTGCAATCTTAGCACCACGATTCCTCTGGTTATCAACCGTGTCACAACCCGGTTGACCTCGCCACGAAGGCTAATCCCTGCCTGCGAAATGAAGAACACAAGCAAGAACTCGAAAGGCGCAGCTCAAATATGAAGTGACAAACTGCAGATGAATGATTAAGCACACGAGTTGGGGTTCTACAAACCGACGAACGGCGAAACTATTCTTGACAGCTTAATCTAAGCAAAACCCGAGTCTAAACGATGGCGGCTACTGAGTTTATTAGAGGGACGACCTAGGGTTGGGGGCGCACCAGGGTGGGGCGCCCTCATCATGGGCTGAAGGCCCGACACGATACAAAGCCTGAAAAGGCCCAAAATAGGTGATGGAACACCATTTCGTGGTCACACAGAATGATCCACGAGGCTTCTAGAGCTAGGACCAGAACCAAAAGAAGCGTCTCGTTGTCACGGTTCCAACACATCCAAGAACGCCTTGATTGGACGCCGTATGAGGGAGATATCGCTGTTTTGGTGCAGACACGTCGGCTGAATCCGAACCGAAGATGCTGTCCAACTTGGCGACGACTGGTAGCTTCAAGATGAGGCCGGCTCATGTATGTCCAGCGTGGTGATGTCCTCATCATGGGCCGAAGGCCCGATACGATACAAAGCCTGAAAAGGCCCAAAATAGGTGATGCAACACTTTTTCGTGGTCACACAGAATGATCCATGAGGTTTCTGGAGCTAGGACCAGAACCAAAAGAAGCGTCTCGTTGTCACGGTTCCAACACATCCAAGAACGCCTTGATTGGACGCCATATGAGGGAGATATCGCTGTTTTGGTGCAGACACGTCGGCTGAATCCGAACCGAAGATGCTGTCCAACTTGGCGACGACTGGTAGCTTCGAGATGAGGCCGGCTCATGTATGTCGAGCGTGGTGATGTCCTCATCATCCTCCCCTTCTTGAATTGGAGTCGTCCTCGACTCCATCTCATCATCAAGCTCCTGCAAAAGTTTAGTGACAGCCGGATGCACAGCACGAGACATGGTAATTCTTGTAGCAAGACACATAGCGCGACCAAGCATAGTATAACAAGGAGCATCAGGGTTATCACGTAATGCAGCAGCAGCTGATGTAGTAGCAATAAAAGCACCTCCTTTTAATTTAATATCATTATTTTTATCAGTAGAAGAAGCAGGTTGTATGTTTAAAGTAGCACATTCTTGCCACCAGATTATAGCAAAATCTTTAAACTCACTAGTGGCTTGTCTAACCTTATGTTGATCAGGAACAAGATGTGAAGCAAATTTTTGTTCTACTGTGATCTCCCAATCTAGATATGCCTCAGCATCATAACGCCTATGAAAAGATGGTATAGTAAATTTAACTTTGGCGTAAGGATCATCATTACCTTGATTGCGTCGAATTCTGTGACCTCCCATACCTCTTGTATTCTTGCGAAGACGTTGACGACGTAACTTCTCGGCGCGGGTCTTAATCAAATCAGGCTCGCCATCAGACCCATAGATAACCTCATCATCGTCCTCTAGGTAATCATCCAATGCTTCCTCCTCTTTAGGCTGGGGGGGTTGAGTTCAAGTTGTTGAACCTTGTCGGTCAGTGTGGATACTCGCTTGTCCACACGCTCAGACACATGACTGGCCTCTTGGGCTTCTTTCGTCAGTTTTCTCATCTCCTTAACGAAGAAATTCTTCAATTCCTGCAACTGACTAGACAAAACAGGCACGTCGTCTGGCATGGTGAAGTATTAGTAAGACCTTATGAACTATGTGGTTGGTTGGTGGAATCACACCCTCACACACGTCTTACCGAGTTCTTACCAAGTTCTTACCAATGCAAGCAGTGGATGGTACAACCGGTGGCTGGTTCGTGATACCTGTGAGGAGATGGTACCAAGATTGCAAGGGTCCTTCGCTGTATTGATCTGAAGTAAATGTATGTGGAGCTTGGGAAGGCCAAAATATGACAGCAAGGATTAGCAATAACGAATGCAGATTAGCAAAGTTCAATAAGTATCCAAAGCATAAGTCACAATTGCTGGCTAAGATGTGTTCCTAGACATAGCACAACAAGTTGGAACAACGAACAATGGAAAAAGCTCAAAGAACCAGCAAAATGACAGTTTTGTAATTGTTGTACTAGGATTGCCAAAAAGGCACTAGTAGGAATCACAGTTGTTTTTTATTTTCTTTTTTGTTTTATTTTTTTGATATTTTTCTCACAACTAGGAACACCAGAAAAGGAACCACACCAAGCTTCACCTGAAACAGAGATCAGATGTGGTCTATGGAATTTCTGGAACGATCACCAAAATCCTTGAAACAGCTTGTGAATTTCAAAACTATTTTTTCCCGATTTTTTTTAATTTTTTTTGAGAACGGCCTGACCGGCAGAGCCGGTGACGAGGATATGCAACTTTTCGTTGCCAAGCTGCTGTAAAAAAATGAGCCAAAACGGAGCACCGAGCGAAAAGTTATGCCCGTTTTACCGAAGGTACCTCAAGTTATGTTTTCGGAGAGGCACAACTCGGCAGATAGAACAGTAACGGCTAGGGCAAAGCTTCCCTATCTGATCACGGCTGAGCAAAGCTTCTCAGCAACCAAAACCAAGGTTAAATCCTCCCTGGTATGTGTAGCAAGCAATAGATATTCACCAGATGAAACAAGGATTAGGTATGCGATGCAAAAGGCGACCAAAGCGGCTTGCAACCTATCTAGGGTTTGCGCGGCGAGAGTTCACACAAGGTGGCTAGCGGGGCAAGTCGAGTAATGGGGTGGCACGACTTGTAATCTGGTAATGGTGGATGGGATAGCGGCGGAAACAAAAACACGGCAACGGGCGATTGAACTACGACACGAACACGACCTAAACCAGCAACAAGACTCGACCACGAACACAAACTCAACAAAGCGAAACTGAAACGAAATTGCAAGGCTAAGAGAGGTTCTAGGACAGTGGAATACGATGAACAAATATTTTTGTAGGGCTATTTTCTGGACTATAGGACGAAGGCACAAAACTAAACTAGGGTAAGCCTGACGGTAATACCTGAGTCTCTGATTACCACTTGATGGGGACGTGGGTGCCCGATCTTCCGTCAGGTGAAGGACAACTCGTTTTTGGGCGGAGGTGACGCACCGATCCGGCTTCAGATCTCAAAGACTCGAACTCCTGCAATCTTAGCACCACGATTCCTCTGGTTATCAACCGTGTCACAACCCGGTTGACCTCGCCACGAAGGCTAATCCCTGCCTGCGAAAACGAAGAACACAAGCAAGAACTCGAAAGGTGCAGCACAAATATGAAGTGACAAACTGCAGATGAATGATTAAGCACACGAGTTGGGGTTCTACAAACCGACGAACGGCGAAACTGTTCTTGACAGCTTAATCTAAGCAAAACCCGAGTCTAAACGATGGCGGCTACTGAGATTATTAGAGGGATGATCTAGGGTTGGGGGCGCACCAGGGTGGGGCGCCCTCATCATGGGCCGAAGGCCCGACACGATACAAAGCCAGAAAAGGCCCAAAATAGGTGATGCAACACCTTTTCGTGGTCACACAGAATGATCCACGAGGCTTCTGGAGCTAGGACCAGAACCAAAAGAAGCGTCTCGTTGTCACGGTTCCAACACATCCAAGAACGCCTTGATTGGACGCCGTATGAGGGAGATATCGCTGTTTTGGTGCAGACATGTCGGCTGAATCCGAACCGAAGATGCTGTCCAACTTGGCGACGACTGGTAGCTTCGAGATGAGGCCGGCTCATGTATGTCCAGCGTGGTGATGTCCTCATCAAGAACCCCACTAAAGCAAAGCTGCAGGACAGGATCGAACCCCACTGAAGCAAAGCTGCAGGACATGATCAAAGAGGTTGAGCTTCTGCTAGGTCAAAGTCAACTGAGCTAACTTTTAGCATGAACCTAGGTTTTGCTGTTTCTGGTTATGCTAGATTGCTAGTGTTGTGACACTGGATGTACTCTGTTATTTTGTTGGATGGTACTGTTTCTGGTTGTGCTGAAACTGAGTTCTAGATTAATTCATTGTGTTGGCAAAATTATAATGGGCTGAAATGGTTGTCTTGATAGGCTGCTAGACATCAAGGAATTTGAATTCTGAATTGGGCTGAAAAAAATACTAGGCCAGAATTTTTATTGGTAAATATGGTGACATCATCATCTGCGTAAGTGCCATGTCATCATCGGTGTAAGTGCCACGTCGTCGTCCACATAAGTGCCACGTCATCGTCCACATAAGTGCCATGTCATCGCCCATGTAGGCAGCCACGTCAGTGTCCACGTTTGTAGCCACATCAGCATCCTTGTTGGCAGCCACGTCATCGTCCATGTAGGCAGCAATACGTGACAGTTATTTTCGTCGCTAAAACTGGGCTTTGGGCTGGATTGCGTGGGCCTCGGGCTATTCTGCGACGGTCAAAAACTATCACGGACTGTTCAATCCGTGACAGTTTTTTAAGAACCGTCGACCGATTTAATCAATGACACTCAATCAATAACAGAATCCGAAACCGTCACGAAAATTAATTTGCGACAAAAATTTAACAATCCGTGACAGAATGATTCCGTCGCAGAATAAATGTTGTCTTGTAGTGTTAGATTAAAATACAGATATCTCATCATTAACACTCACTAACATGATAATAGCTGACAACTACTGAAACATATCCACATGTTAGAACTTAAAACACCTCAGAATCCCATCCTTTGAACTCTACTAAATCGCCTCTTGCAGCCTAAATCTTCTATCCAGCCATCTAATATGAACAATGAAAAGGTCTCATGTAAGTGCACCATAAATTTAATTAAAATAACAATACAATGTAGATGAAAATGCAATTTAACTATAGAAACATATATCTAGGAGTTTACCTTTTCAAAGCTGATTACTATACCTGCTGCGTGTTTATGGTTAAGTGCGTAAATGACCAAACAGAGTAACGAATGGCCAATTGGAATTCTAGTAACATACAGGAGACAAATAGTTACGTGTGTTTGTGTGCGACTGCCATGTACTCAAACATTCTGGTACGAACTAAGATGAGCAAATACCAAAATACGGGCTAAGTGCCATGTACTTATTTTGCTTCGTTGTCCTTCTTCAGTATACATCAAATAAGCAACATAAATAATCGGAAGCTTTGCTTTATCTTTAAATATCTATCCCAATCCTCATCCGACTTATCCTGCGTAAGATGGCAAATATATTGATGTGACACTACAACAGCAGGAGCATCACAGGCGGTTCGGTTGCCCACATCACAGCCGGTTTTCAAAAGTGACGCTGATTAAGTGGCACTGATAATGCAATTTTCACAGTCGGTTTTTAACCGGCCGTGAAAATCTATTTTCACCGCCGGTTTACATCATGAACCGGCTGTGATAATGATTATCACAGCCGGTTTTGAGCCTTCAAAACTCGGTCTTTCCAGCGCAATCACAGCCGGGTTTTTTGCCAAAAACCGGCTGTGAAAGTATTTTTTCATAGCCGGTTTTGTTGGAACAAAACCGTCTGTGAAAGAGCCTTTTCACAGCCGGTTTTTGTGAGCAAAAACAAAAACCGGCTGTGATTCCTTCTTTTCACAGCCGGTTTTGTCCAAATAAACCGACTGTGAAAAAGATCTTTCACAGCCGGTTTTGTTTATAAAAACCGGCTGTGATGCATGTTTTTCACAGCCGGTTTTAACCGGCTGTAATAGCATTTTTCTAATAAAAAAATAATAATTAGGTATAATCTGCAGCAAGCACAATATTGCAATATATCAATCCAGCAAAAACAAACAACAATACATCAACTCACAATAATAATATTACAGTCTCACAATTTCCATACATTGACATCAACTCAAAGTCCAAACATATCGAGTCTATACATATAGAGTCTTACATAAACCATACATATATCGAAGTCCTTACATAAACCATACATATATCAAAGTCCATCGATCTAGTCCTAAATCACACAGAACTCACCACCTGGTGTCACAACATGGTCTAAAATAAATCCACATAGTTGTTCCTGAAGTGCCCAAATCTCACTAAGAAGCAACTCAGAAGTATTGAGACTAGAATTCTGCACAACATCATAATAGCAATGTAGTTAGTGACAAAATATCAATGAATAACAAGACTTTCGTTTCTTATACTAAATATTATGAAATTCAAGCAAGCTACACTTTTCAACTAAAATGAATATGACAATAACAATGAATATGAAAACTAAAACAATCGCTGCGGACCTGATCTGATTGTTCTTCGAAGTCATCATTAGTGGCGCATAGCATATAATGCATCACATAGAAGCCGCATAGATTGTTTCCAGGCGGCTGCCTAAGGATCCATTTCTTTTCAATGATATCAATTTTTTTTTGCAAATGGCCTACATATAATGCCCCCTTTCTTCCTGTACTTGGCTAAAGCACTGCATACATTATGAAGATTATTTAAAATACATATTCACATTGAAAAGAAGAAAATGGTTGTCCTGACTTACGTGTTGAGGAGGTTGATGAGAGGTTGGATGTACTCAAGCTTCCTCCGTCTCGAGTCATAAACCTTAATAGTGCTCTGATCAAGGCATATGTCGATGAGAACATGGTGAAATCTGCATTTAGGATAAAACCAAATAAATCATTTCTAAGACTGCACAAAGAAAGTATTAATTTGAAGACACTTACTTGCAATTGTATGAAAGAAGTATGCGCTTCTTGTCCTGCATCTTGAGCATAGCATTCACCAAGTAGGTTAAGCAGTGAGGCTTTTTAATCTCTTCCACATTAATAGCTTGAGGGTCTAAGAATCCTACGTTGCTTGTGCCTTCTTCTTTCAACTTGTGTGCCACCATGCTACAAAAATGCCAAACTTTTTACACAAGGTTTATTCATGGAATAACTTGTAGGAAAAAGATAGTTTAGACAATTACAGAGAAAATAAACTCAGGATTGAACAATCTACGATATTTTGCTGGTGCAACTCATATAGTGAATCGAAATAAACCCAGACTATATCCTCTTTTGACTTGGACGCTGGCTTATGAAAATGTTCTTCCTTGTATCTCGCCCCAAACGCCTCACCACTTTGACCTTTGTACCGTTCATGCAAATTCCGCATTCACGTGGGTAAATGAGGTATTTGCCATGGTTCCACAAGATCCCCGCCTGGTTGGAACTGCCATATAGGCGCCACAGGTGTAAGCTTACCATCCTCTTCCAACTGCATAAGGTCTTCCTGTGTGAGGTTGTTTTTAGCTAAAAACTCTTCCCTTGCCTTCTTATTTTCTATGAAGTTTTGGTCGCTTAATTTCCGGTTGCTTTGTTTACATATAGTGCACCCGAAGTCTGACGGAGGCTTCCAGTTATTCCCTGTCTGTGGAACCATTGCTAATTTGTAAAAGTAAAGTACCGCCTCAAGGGGTGGTGGCGTGTCGTCCTTTTCTGGCATTAGCGATGTTATACTCGCGTTCACTTGCTTTTTCCTAGTGCCTGGGTTAGATTTGGTTGGCCTTTTCTCTTGCTCTTCCTCTTGCCCACATTGTGTATTAGAATACACTGGATTCTTAGAACATAACAGAGCAGACTGCATTCTCATTTCCCTTGGGCTCGGTGGCGGAGTACAATCCCTTGAAGGATGAGTCATGCTCACCCTTGAACATCGGCCCTGAGAAACACGTTTTGGGGGCTTGGGGCTTGCTGATCGACTTTCAGATCTTTCTGGATGTGGGAGTGCATCATTGTCAAGAATAGGTGAAAATGGACGTTCATCTGACTCACAGTCTGATTCTTCAGACTCGTCATCAAATGAGATATAACGCTTACGCCAAGCCACAAAGCAACCAATGTTGTCCCCTATTTTCTTCTTATCATCCTGCCCGGGGATATCTAGCTCCACTCTACGGATCCTTTTCTTAACAATGGCATCAATGGTGACTTTGGCGTATCCATCCGGCAATGGACGGCAATACAATTGAACCCCTTCACTGGTAGGCCATGCCTGCCCAACCGCAACCTTGGTCTTCTAGAATTTGTTCTGGACGTATAGCTTGCATTGTATTGGTTCTGTGATCGCATCCACTGGGAAAGACATGGCTGCATCGTCCGCAGGAAGCCCAACACTTCCGCAACTACTACGGTGCACGATAGGGCTAGTTTGAATCTCACCCCCTTGTTCCGGAAGCGAACCTTGGTGCCGAGCCTGCTCGTTGAATTCATTCCGAAGCTTTTGGGTTACTTGTTGAGTTACTTGTTCGGTTACTTGTTGGCAGACTTGTTCGGTCACTTGTTCGGCAACTTCCTGGCAAACGGCTTCTATCATAGAATTCCATTGGGATTCTCGTGCTGCCTTGCTCCTTTTATGGCTTCTGTATGTGCTTACATCGTCTACGAAGGCAAGGCCGCAGGGAACAACTCTGGTGCCTCTTGTGCGTCCGGGGTGCTCTTTGTTCCCTAGAGCACGTGTAAGCACGTCATTCTCTCTATTCGGAATAAAGAGTCCGGCCTGAACTTCACCCTGGGCTTGCTTTATTTTACTTGCTATTTCCCTGGATTCTTGTGTGCGGTAACTGAGGGAGCCATCAGAGTTGTAATAAGCACCACGAGCAAGCAGGTACCTCACGGCACGCTCATCCCAACCATCTGTCTCAAGCGTTGCACCAGAGCTTGTCACCACTTCAGCCATCTCCTCCCAGTCGTCTATTTTCCCAAGGTACCCACGAGACCCACAATGATGGTGCCAGGTATTCTTAGAGGAATTAACTGTATTTTTTGAGCAGGTCTCTTGTACTTTAGGCCTCGCATAGTACTTACATAAACTTTCCCAATACTACTCTTGGTTCGGATAGTGGTTCCAGTTTGGCACCCGACCTTGCTTCCTTATCTTATTTAGTACCCCCCTAAAATTATTTGCTGACTTGCCCATCGTTTGCAGTGTTTTGTGCTTTGCAAGTGCCTCAGAGTTTGGATCGGGAAAAATGAAATGTTCTTTCATCTTATTCCAACATAGTTCCTTAATCGGATTAGGAGGTTGCATGTCCGTTTCCTTTGAATTCCAGCCATGATATATGATCGGAACGTAATCCTTCACTATGCGCCCTGCGGCAGTCTTGTAAGGCCCTTTCATCTTCACTGGTGAAACTGGCTCCCCGGTAATATCTACACGGGTGATTGTCATTCGGCCTGTTGGCATCTTGTTCGGGCCTCTCTTGCCTCGGACTTTCGGTTCTTCCGACATCTCTACCTTAGTTTGAACTGGCTCCTGCTAATACTAAACACTATTACTATCCAACGATGCACCTAATAATTAGGTTACTCACGTAAAATGACATGAATTACCTCATTCTCTGATAAGCTATCATTTTGTTGAACGTCATTTTGGTCGAGGTTGAGGTACGCGGAAGGGCTCCCTTCGGCACCATCACTAACCCCTCCGTCATTGTGCAATTCATTCTCGGCCTGTCTCGCTCGACGAGACGTGAATCGGTCGAATCGACCCATGATCTGCGTACACGAGTATGGCTATGGTACTTGGTTTAGTAACTCGAAAGACAAGAAAGGAGAGAAATATAACAGTCTTATTTTGCAGAAATGAATATAGTGATTATGGAATCTAAAGATTGATATTGTGAAAAGATTGGAGGGAACTCGGTAGTTGACATTAATTACCAAACAATCCAACCCAAATATAGTGATTCATATGTTCGATTGCCCTTTCCATGGTACAAATAACACATATTTTAGAAAATAAAAAATTGTATATAGATATATATATGAGATCACTTTCCAACCCAAAATATCCAAGAATTAATAGCATGGATAGAATGATGTCATCATGATAGAATCCTAAACAATATCATTGAACAATTTTATTTCCTAAACATTTTCATTTGGCAATCTTATTTCGTAAACATTTCCAATATCCTAAACTAGGATTTAAATACCAGGGATAAACTAGGATTTAAAATAAAACTATAACTAATTCTAGAAGCATGTTATGGCTGCATAACTTTTTCCAAAAGCTCATAAGGCAACACAGATAGGCCCATAAAAAGGATAGCAATTATTGAGCCTCCGAATTATTTCTAGGATTTAAACAT
>CM014271.1:37157825-37196626 GCA_004135705.1 Alloteropsis semialata
ATGCGTCCTAGCACCTATGAAAAAGGATAGACCTTGTATATGAGCATACAAAGTTGTCTCGGTGCAGAAACGTGAAAGAATACGCTAAGTCCTATAGAAGTGTGTCGAGTAAGTTCGAGATTGTGAACAATTGTTGACGGTCCTTACAACAAGAAATCCGACCATCAATAGGCTCAGAAATCAGTAAAGATCAAGGCATAACTTAGACATTAGTATTCAAATCATAGTATACCTTGCATATCTGGAATATATTTGAGTACAGGGACTACGGTGCAAAAGATGGACGAAACTGGGCACAGACCCAGGTCGGCCGACCTGGCTAGGTCGGGCGACCTGGTTTGGACCCCAATCAAGCCCAGTCTTCACACAGGTCAAGAAGCACACAAAGAAAAGATCAGGGACGTTGAATCATCGTCGGTTCAAGTCAAGGGTGAGGATGAGCCAAGTGTCATTCCCACGGATTTAAGGGTCCACACCTCAACTCATTTGCACCCAAACGGAGTATACCCACCTGAAACCGTCATAAGGACCCACATGGCAGTCTACCAGAGAAGAGTGGGGCCAAAAGGCGGCGGAACCAGGTCAGCCGACCTGGCTAGGTCGGCCGACTTGGCCCGGCGGCCGTTTCGCTTCCTCCTTGACCAGTACCTGTAAACCGCCATCAGGAGTCCATCAGAGTCGTGCAATGCTGAAGACGGTGGATTCAAGGGTCGGCCGACGTGTGGAATCTGGCCGACCTAGGCCCACCTCCAAACTGCCTCAACCGCCTTTGGCCGACTCCAACCGCCTATGTGATGCTATAAATACCTGCAAAGGGCGTTGTACTCAACACACACCAGAAGAAGAGCTCTCCTTGCTACAAGCTTAGTCTTAGTCTTAGTAGTGATAATCATAGTATTAGATCTTCTGAAGGGCTTCCGGAGGAGTCTTGGTAAGTTCTAGGGTTCAGCTTTTGTATTCTCTTACTTACTTGTAGAACTCCGAACATAATGGAAATACCTTCATACTTATGTTATGTGCCTCAGCTATGCTTTATCTACTTAGTGTATACTACTTATGTCTTACACCTTGTTCAAGTGAATGTATGCTATGACATTGGCTCAATGTGCCTCTTGGTTGCTCTATTTATTAACGTGATAGATAGAGTTGTATATCATATTGCAAGCATGGTGTTTGGGATATGGAATACTGTTGAGGGTACCGCTGCCCCACGGATTAGTAGAGGTAGGCGGCAGGTTGTAACAGCCCTGTCCGTCCATTGTAATCCTCCACGTACGGGAGTGGGTATTAGGCCTTTATGATAAGACGTCCTACTGTCGTCCCTTGATGAGGGAACCACTGGATACCTTGATATGTCCTCTTGCATATGATCATTGAATAAGCTTGTATAGGATATTGTAGTATATCCAAGTCACATTTGTATGATGCTAATGAAACCTTTGTAATCTTCACTAATGTATTATTACTAATTAAGACTGCCATAATGATGAGCAATGAACTTCTGTGTGTCACATTACCCATTCACTTCTATATCATTTACCCCTGTTTAGATTATGGTATATTAATGCTGTTGTAACTAATTACATTGGATGACACCTCTCTCTTAACTAAACGCTTTCCCTGCGGATAAACAAATAACGATACTCTGGAATACTCCCGGGTGAAATGCTACAACGTACTTCTGTGCGCTTGCAGAATATCTGTAACGTCTAGATTTATGATGAAGTATCTCTAGTACCATCACTACTCTAAGTGGTGATGCTAAGAAATACCAACAAGCATTTCTGGCGCCGTTGCCGGGGAAAGCAATGGTTAAAGAGATTTGATCATCCATATATTTAATACAACAGGATTAATTGCCAGTAATCTAGCAGGTTTACCCTTTGCTCTGTTTCTCTGTGATGTGAAACAGGGTAGTGCATGACTGGTTTCCAACTACCATCCAATTATGTTGAGAACCCAAACACCATAGGAAGGAGGGTACGCTCTCGTGTCGTAATCCCTCAGGTGTTTTTGTCAGAAACCGAACCAGTCATCGGAGAATCCTCCAACCAAGGAGAACAACCCGTTCCCGTAGCACCCCAACCAGAAGAAGCCATGGCCGACAGGACCATCCGTGACTACTCCGCCCCGTCCGCTGCTCAGATCCCTACGGGACCAGCAGTGGAGGTGGGGACCATGCTTTTGAGCTGAAGGCCCCGCTAATCAACATGGTGCAGGCTAGCCCCTTCTGCGGGAAAGCCAATGAGGACGCCAGTGCTCACTTGCAGCACTTCCTGGAAGTGTGCAGCACCATCACCATCAGAGGAGTGGATCAAGATACCATCAGGCTCCGCTTGTTCCCGTTCTCGCTGTTGGGTAGAGCCAAACAATGGTTCTATTCCAACCGTGATGCGATGAATACGTGGACCAAGTGCTCCAACGCCTTCTTGGCGAAGTTCTTTCCCATTGGGAAAACCAATGCCCTTCGGGGAAGAATTTCCAACTTCCAGCAAGAGTCCGGGGAGACGGTTCCGGAAGCATGGGATCGCTTTCAGGATTATATTCTGGCATGCCCCCACCATGGCATGCAAGAATGGCTCCTGCTTCAGAACTTCTACCATGGGCTATCTCAGACAGCCCGTGAACATATGGATGCTGCCGCTGGAGTGGCATTCCTCTCCTTGACCGTGGCCGCCGCCAAACTTCTCATTGAGAAGATGGTGTCAAACCAATCCTGGAATGACGACCGTCTTCAGGGACGTAAACGCGGTATGCACACCGTGAAGGAGGTGGACATGCTGGCCGCCAAGATGGATCCCATTATGAAGCGCCTTGATGACCGCACCAAGGATGGAGGTGCCGACAACGAAGGGCCACTAGACTCACACATGACGTGCAAAGTCTGTGGAGAGACTGGCCACTCGGGGAACAACTGCCCCGAGACACAAGAGGTGGTACAGTTCGTGAATGGCAACAACGGGTACCGGCCTCAAGGGAACTGGAATCAGCAACGCCCATTCTACCAGGGAGGTAACAATAATAATTCTTATTCCAACCAACCTTCCCTCAAAGATCTTGTTCTTGGTCAATCCAAGATTAATGAATCTATCTCTAAGAGGCTTGCTGCAAATGATAAGGCTCTGGAGGGCATAAATTCTAAGATAGAAAGTTTGTCCTCCACCTTCCAGAGCCAGTTGAGCTTTAACAAAATGTTAGAAACCCAATTAGCTCAGCTAGCAGCTACTGTCCCTTCTGGTGACAAGGGGCGAATTCCCGGGCAACCCGAATCGTCTTTTGAGAATGTGAAAGTTGTTTCTACGAGAAGCGGTAAGGCTACTCGGGATCCAGTCCCACCTAACCATGCAGGGAAAGCAGCAGCACCGAGGAAGGAGATCCCAGTAGTGGAAGAACAGCCTGAAGCCAAGCAGGCACCAGCTGGACAGACTGCACCACATGAGTTCTACGACAGCAACGCATTGCCATTCCTGCAACGTCAAATGAAACCATCCGCGGATGAGCAATTCGCCAGGTTCGTAGAAGTCATTCAAAAGTTAAATATACATGTGCTATTGCTGGATGCTATGCAAGTACCAACCTATGCGAAGTACTTGAGGGACATTCTCAACAACAAACGTCCACTCCCAAGTACCGAGGTCGTAAAGCTGACTGAGGAGTGCAGCGCAGCCATCCTAAATAAGGTCCCGGAGAAGAAGAAGGACCCAGGATGTCCCACTATCACGTGTACAATTGGGACACAACATTTTGAGCATGCACTCTGTGATCTGGGGGCAAGCGTCAGCGTCATTCCAAAGGTAGTGTTTGACCGCTCAATTATACTACCTTGTCCCCTACTCCCATGAGACTGCAGTTGGCCGATTCCACGGTTCGCTACCCGGAGGGGATAGCCGAGGACATTCCGGTGCGCATCCGGGATTGCTTCGTTCCTGTTGACTTCGTGGTTCTGGACATGGACGTGAGCAACGATTCGTCGCTCATCCTTGGGCGACCCTTCTTGAGCACAGCAGACGCTCACATTAATGTGGGTGCTGGAGAGATCCAGCTCAACATTAATGGAAGGAAGGAGAAGTTTGAGTTCAGGCCAAAGGTGGAGCAATGCTCCATGATCAAGATCAAGTATGGGAGAAATAGTCAGAACGTCAAGGAAGTAGAGGTGACACCTCCAGAGAAAAACAGCCTGATTAGGTTCATGGAGAAGTTCTGGGAGAAGGACTTCCCCATCCGGTATTATGCAAAGCACAACAAGAAGTCTACACGAGGTGCGAAAGCACAGACAAAGAAAACACCGGAACAAGCTGTCGACCGCCATAAGAAGGTAAAACAGGTATGGCGGGTTAAATCATCTGTATCCTCATCTCCAGGGTCAGATGCTGCTTCATCAAGTTGAATCTCACATCGGAGACGTCTTCGCTCGGTGACGTAAAACACGAGTCCTGCGCCGACAGGTTCATCGGTGTCAACAAGCTAGCTTGGGGGAGGACCCTCAGCTCAGGTAAGTTCAGGTAAGTATTATTGAATAAAGTTTCCCTTTCAAATAAAGTTAGTAAATGAGAGCTATCTATGTTAATCCCTTAATGTCTTAAGTCCATGCTTAAAATCTTCACTTTGGATATGATGAATAGTTACTCTTATTTCTTTTTTGTGCCTATAGTTCAACCTGTTATTCTCCTAAGTTTTGAGTTTGCTGGTTGAGCATGATCTTTTCCGTTATCTTGTCTACCTATGGGTAGCATATGCAAGCTCTAGTCTGGGTTGTTGTTAGCTAAGATATGATAAGACTTGAGTTACCTTAAGATCTCACTAAGCTAGACTTGATAACCGGAGTTTTTCTTTTAAAAATAAAACAAAGAGTTCCTTATGGTGACTAAATTTCCTACCAAAGCTCATATTGTTTTAAACCCCTACATAAGCTACTTGCTTTTGCATTGAGTTTTGACAAGGTCACTGTGATTTTTAGATATTTACTTCATGCTTTTGAAGCCAAGATCACACACACGCCACCATATACATGTTATACTTCTACTCTGGAAGTAAACATGACACTCATCAAATAAAAGCTCTACATAAAGTATGGTGCTTTTCCCCATCTTATTGCAAAAAGAGACATAGGCTGATGAAAAAAAAATGGACACATGAAGGTCCAAGTATGTAAAAAAAAGAGAGCAAATGAAGACTCTTGGTTCAAAAATAAAGCCATGTCTCTAAAAGCAACTCTTTTAAAGGGGAAGAGGGACCTGTAAAAAAAATAGCTATCATTTACCATACCATTCACACAAGTGCACATCTTGGTTTGAGAGTATGACTTATTTCTCTTTGAATCCTGATTTTGACTTTACAATATGTGCATTACAAGTGTGCAATAGAGCTCTCCTAGCACAAGCTCCACTCCAATGAGTGACATGAGAGTTGAGGGAGGAAATTGGTAAGGAAATACATCATGAGTGACTCGAGAGTACCACCTAAAGAATTCTGCTCTTTTGAAAAATTTCCAAAACCTCCGGTTTAATTGTCTAGCAAGGTAGAAGGCAAGGTGCTAGGTCTAAGTTGTTCTAGCCATCAACCGCCGAAGACAAGGAGAAGCTACAAGCCCCATAAAAGGCCAAGGTAATTAGGGAAGTTTATTTTACCAGCTTATTCAATTTTTGGTAGAATATCTCGTTGAACCACTAGTACTTTTGAGGAGTAATAAGGAAGCAACTCCTGATCCACTGAGCCTAAATGTTTTAGTCTTTTGCTCGAGACGAGCAAAGGTTAAGCTTGGGGGAGTTGTTGACGGTCCTTATAACAAGAAATCCGACCGTCAATAGGCTCAGAAATCAATAAAGATCAAGGCATAACTTAGACATTAGTATTCAAATAATAGTATACCTTGCATATCTGGAATATATTTGAGTACAAGGACTACGGTGCAAAAGATGGACGAAACTGGGCACAGACCCAGGTCGGCCGACCTGGCTAGGTCGGGCGACCTGGCCTAGACCCCAATCAAGCCCAGTCTTCACACAGGTCAAGAAGCACACAAAGGAAAGATCAGGGACGTTGAATCATCGTCGGTTCAAGTCAATGGTGAGGATGAGCCAAGTGTCATTCCCACGGATTGAAGGGCCCACACCTCAACTCATTTGCACCCAAACGGAGTATACCCACCTGAAACTGTCATAAGGATCCACATGGCAGTCTACCAGGGAAGAGTGGGGCCGAAAGGCGGCGGAACTAGGTCGGCCGACCTGGCTAGGTCGGCCGACTTGGCCCGGCGGCCGTTTCGCTTCCCCCTTGACCAGTACCTGTAAACCGCCATCAGGAGTCCATCAGAGCCGTGCAATGCTGAAGACGGTGGATCCAAGGGTCGGCCGACGTGTGGAATCCGGCCGACCTAGGCCCACCTCCAAACTGCCTCAACCGCCTCTGGCCGACTCCAACCACCTATGTGATGCTATAAATACCTGCAAAGGGCGCTGTACTCAACACACACTAGAAGAAGAGCTCTCCTTGCTATAAGCTTAGTCTTAGTCTTAGTAGTGATAATCATAGTGTTAGGTCTTCTGAAGGGCTTCCGGAGGAGTCTTGGTAAGTTCTAGGGTTCAGCTTTTGTATTCTCTTACTTACTTGTAGAACTCCGAACTTAATGGAAATACCTTCATACTTATGTTATGTGCCTCAGCTATGCTTTATCTACTTAGTATATACTACTTATGTCTTACACCTTGTTCAAGTGAATGTATGCTATGACATTGGCTCAATGTGCCTCTTGGTTGCTCTATTTATTAACGTGATAGATAGAGTTGTATATCATATTGCAAGCATGGTGTTTGGGATATGGAATACTGTTGAGGGTACCGCTGCCCCACGGATTAGTAGAGGTAGGTGGCAGGTGGTGACAGCCCTGTCCGTCCATTGTAATCCTCCACGTACGGGAGTGGGTATTAGGCCTTTATGATAAGACGTCCTACTGTCGTCCCTTGATGAGGGAACCACTGGATACCTCGATATGTCCTCTTGCATATGATCATTGAATAAGCTTGTATAGGGTATTGTAGTATATCCAAGTCACATTTGTATGATGTTAATGAAACCTTTGTAATCTTCACTAATGTATTATTACTAATTAAGACTGCCATAATGATGAGCAATGAACTTCTGTGTGTCACATTACCCATTCACTTCTATATCATTTACCCCTATTTAGATTATGGTATATTAATGCTGTTGTAACTAATTACATTGGATGACACCTCTCTCTTAACTAAACGCTTTCCCTGCGGATAAACAAATAACGATACTCTGGAATACTCTCGGGTGAAATGCTACAACGTACTTCTGTGCGCTTGCAGAATATCTGTAACGTCTAGATTTACGATGAAGTATCTCTAGTACCATCACTACTCGAAGTGGTGATGCTAAGAAATACCAACAACAATGTGCAGTACCGGGTTCTCAAAATGACAAGATCTATGTGCAATGGAGTCATGCATTGAGATAATGGCTCATGGAAAAAAATCCAACAATTTTCGTAGCAGGTTTAGGTATTTCCATATTTTTTTTCAAAAAAATGCCCAGAAATTCATTTAAAGCATGGAAAATCGTTAATGTTGTCGAAAAAAGCCGAAACTCCTCCGGGGCAACTTATATGCGTCCTAACACCTATGAAAAATGATAGACCTTGTATATGAGCACACAAAGTTGTCTCGGTGCTGAAATATTGCAACATACATGTTCATTGTGCATAATAATAATTCTTATACATTGCCATACATAATAACAAATATTATTTCAACTTATACAAAACATAATAACCATCACAACTAATCAGGGTCCCTGCACGCCATGCTTTTTCATGAGATAGAAATGATAGTTTATATCGATAATCTCGACGCCTAGGAACCTGTCGACATAATCAAGTGCATATATGTATGCACTATCCTGTGCCTTGTAACGTGAATCCAAAACCTCTCCATAAATTGTGATCTCAGCAGCATTGGCATGACTCAAGGTTATATTAGCTTGGAAACCACCATTAACTCGATATGCCCTTGGCGTCGTGTGTGCATACCCTAAGTTTCCAAGGACTTGATAAAGGACGGCACGTAGACCAGGACACGCATGCATGAATCCACAGTAGTAGTCATCCTACAATAGGATTATTAAAACATATTGTTACATATAAAGATAGTTAAATTTGCAATTTAATTACACAACTAAAAACAAAACTAACTTACATAAATCGATTCATATGAAGGACTAATCCTTTTAGGCATCTGTGTCACGTCTGGCTCACCCGTCTCGAGAGCTTTCAACTTGAAGTAACTGTAGTCCGGGAAAACGTGGCCAGTTTGACTTTCTATTTAGGCTAATGCCTACCTCACAGCATCACACGAGGCCACATGGTCTTGCTGCTACGTGCCAGAATGAACGTGGATAACAACCAAGTCACCGAGATTTGGGTCACGGGTGGCATTTTGTTGAATGCTAACAGAGATCATAACCCTACCAGTATTTTCGGTCACATTTTCTCTTAATACCAAAGGACTTGATTGACTGATGTTTGCATCTTTTAGCCATGTAATTGGATTAAAAATCTGCATTATTAATAATTTCTATTCTCAGTAACATAGTGATTACATTCAAATGCAACATGCAGAGGATTATCTATATTACCATATTGTAGCGAAGTTGCTGAGGTGCGGGATTTGGGACATGATCAACTTGTTGTGTTGTCGACCATCCGGGCTCGTGAGCATCTCGAATTGGGATGGTAGGTGGCATATTAGCAACATAGCCACCACGTCTAGCTGCCTGACGCTGTCTCGGCATGATACTAACCAAATTAACCAAAATTAGTACCTTTAAACCGCAATATGTTACATGTTAATTTATCAAAACTAGTATATACTTATAAAGAAGCACAAGAAAAAAAATCAAAGGAATACATACTTGATTCACGATGAGCTGAGCAAATGTCGAGCAGAAGAAATGAGGCACACATCAGGAATCTCGGATGTTGCTCGGTATTTATAGGGCCTGAGGTTTTCACAGCCGGTTTTTGGGAAAAACCAGCTGTGAAAACACATTTTCACAGCCGGCTCCAAATTGAACCGGCTGTGAAAACTAGTTTTCACAGCCGGTTTTTTACAAAAACCGGCTATAAAAACTATCAATCATTGCTACCAGATTCCTGCCGGATTCCTTTGTTTCTTTGTCAAAAAAATTTATTGCCGAATAAATACTAATTGCCGAATATAAATACTAATTATTATAAAATATAAATACTAATTGTTGAATTATAATTATTACATAAAGGGAAGTAAATGTTGAAACATTACATAAAATTAATAATAGTACATAGAAGGTTTTTAAATATTAAATAATGATTACAAAGATAATTTCTCCAAAGGTTGCCTTCAGCTGACTATTACGGCCTCATCATGATCGAGTCGCACGTAAGCTGATTCGTCACCTTCTTCAAACACATGTAGCTCAACATCAGGACCAAGAGGTGGCATGTCATGGTAGCCATTACCCTCTTCCTCGGTTCTATCTTCTACACCGACGATCTTTCTTTTACCCTGAAGTACAACATGGCGCCCCTTGTTAGCCAGGTCGTTTGCATAGAAGACTTGGACTACATCTTTAGCCCACACGAATGGTTCTTCTCTGTATGCGATGTCCTTCAGATCCACGACAGTCATACCATACTCGTCCGTGAAGACGCCCCTAGGAACTTTGACCCACTGGCACTTAAAAAGAGGGATCTTCAGTGCACCATAGTCTAGCTCCCATATCTCCTCTATGAATCCATAGTATGTCTCCACCTTACCGTTGTTGTCGTAAGCATCAATCCAGACACCGCTATTTTTGTTAGTGCTTTTTCCATCCTGTTTCCTTGTGTAAAATGTGTATGCATTTATTTGATACCCTTGGTACTTGCATAGCGTACTAGATGGTCCGGCGGCCAAGGTATCTAGCTCAGAATGCCCTGTTTCCACGCCAATCAATTTATCTTGCAACCAATTGCCAAAAAAGTCTCTATGCTGTTTCAATAGCCATGATTCTGACCTACTACTATTTTTTTCTCGTAGTTCTCGTTTGTGCATCTCGACATATGGAGTGCCTATGGCAGCTTGCTGTAGTACGGCGAAATGTGCTTGCCTGAAAGCAACTAGGTCATCAACATTGTGTGTTTGCTTGCCTATCGTGCCTATGCCACCTAGCCTTCCCTCATGTGGAGATTTTGGCACGTCCATTCTGTCAATATCCAAGTAGTATGTGCAGAACTCAATTGCCTCCTCTGTAGACCATCCGCTTACCATGCACCCTTCAGGCCTATATTTATTGCGGATATATTTCCTTAGAACGCTCATTAGCCTCTCGAAAGGAAACATCTGATGTAAGAAGATGGGACCAAGGACTCTAATCTGTTGTACAAGGTGGGTGAGGAGATGGACTGATATGTCAAAGAAGGTAGGTGGGAAATGCATCTCTAGCCTGTTAATAGTATGGATCAAGTCTGCCTGCATCTTGTCTAGTATCTGTAGATCAATGACCTTGTGTGACATTGCATTGAAGAAGGAGCACAACTTTATGATTGGTTCTCTTACCTTTCCTGCACGGTTTCTTGCACCGTTTCCTGCTCTATTTCCTGCACAGTTTCCCGCACTGTTTGAGCTTTTCGTTTCCGCACGGTTGTAGAGGCTCCATCACTGTCATTGATACCACTCTCCCCATGCTTATTCCAAATCATATAATTTGGCTTGAAACCCCTAGTTAGCAAATGGCATCGGATCTGCTCGATATTTGTGAACTGCTTCTGATTCATGCAATCAACGCATGGGCATGAAACATACCCCCTTCCCTTGGATGACTGATGATAAATGCCTTGGCAACATCTATAAAAGACTGAACTCCTTTCATAAAATTATCACCTCTACCCAAAAAATCATACATCCATCCTCTATCCATCTGTGAATTAGAATAGAACAATTTTTGTACTTCAGTTAAAAGGCCCTAAAAAGTTTCATGAATGTAGCCTTGAACAACTTTAACCAAAGTCGTTTAAACATTTATTGGCCCCTAAACAAATAGCTAGTTTAGTTAAATACACTAATCTAGTATTTCAGGCTATACCCATAATTTCATTTTTATGAAACGTAACAAAAAATGCTTGTAAAATTAATTGTGGATAGATACTAACCTTCAAACAAGCGATTGGCGATGTACAACCTTTAGAATTCAGCACCCATCAAAAAAAGTTTCATGACTTGTGCAACCTTCAAAACTCTATCTCCTCCATGAATCAATAGCTGAGATATGCCTCTATAATAATTAAAGAGCAACCACTTATTCATTCTCATCCCTAGTTTGCCAAAAACTAACCAATCACAAAAACAACCTAAAACAATTTTGTGCACATACCAACCTTTAACCATGGTGGAGGTGTGAAACCATCCAAATTCGGCCTCCTACACGAAAAATTTGGTGAGAAGTGACCTCTAACTTGATGAACACCCTCTCCATTAAATTCATCCAAAAATTGAAAATCAACCAACAAATGCATTGGTGGAAATGAGATATAGCTAGAGACCAACCTTTTGCTAAGTTGGTGAGGTATATCCTTCAAAAATGGAGTCTTTTTTAGCAGAATTTAAAAAAGTGGCCGTAACAATGGTGAAAATGGTGTTTATGTCGGGTTGGGGAAGAAGGAGGGGAGGGGAGGCAGCACATATATGGTTGCGCCATTTTCACATCCGATTTTTTAGAAAAACCGACTGTGATAATACATTTCCACAGCCAGCTCATAAAAACCGGCTGTGAAAATTCATTATCATAGCCGGGTTTTCTAAAAAACCGGCTGTGAAAAGTGCCGGCAAATGTCAGGTTATGTCAGAGGAAAAAGCGACTGTGAAAGCCCCCTATCACAACCGGTTTTTTCTTTCCCAATGACAGGACAAAAAAAACCGACTGTAATAATATTTTCTGCGCCATTTTTTAAAACCGGCTGTGAAAATACTGACTTGAAAAATGGTTTCTGTAGTAGTGTGATCTTATTTTCTTGCCTAGCTAATACCTTTGCAGGCATATGTGTATGCAAGTTTTGCCTATGACATCGCAAACCATTTTTGTGAGACGGTTGTAAACTACCATTCAGAAAAACACACATGTCCCTGTTTGGTACAGCTTTACAAATTTGTAGAGCTCTTGCCTTCGATTGTGATCATTGGTCATATCTGGTACACCCAAGGCCCTTGCTTTTTTGCATCCCGAGCAGAAGAGCTTCGTACTTCGGCTACATTATTTGTGCTTCTGTCATTTAAGCTGCAGAACTCAAGCCTTGTTGCGTACTGCATTTTAGTTCTCAAATGCTATATCAGCACCTTTCTCCACCCCCCCCAAAGCACAATCGCAATGTACCATCCAAGATTCTTCTTAGGTTTCTTTCGAAACCGATGGTGATGTCCAATCAACAATGAAATTGGCCAACACTTGGGATTTGATGGTTGTTCTTTTCTCAAAGTCAACTACATATTCTGATAGCTCTACTGCCCACTTTCTTATCCTTGTTGAAGCCTCTTTGTTGTTTAAAAGCTCATTCAATGGTTGATCTATCAACACCTTGATGTATGAGCTTCGAAGTAATGCCTCCGGTTTCTTGAGGCCATTACCACTGCATATATTATTTTTCAGTATCGGAATAGAATAGCTCCAAACCTGGCAGAACATATGATACAAAGTATACTAGGTGTTGTATTTTTTTTTCTTTTCGACTCCTTCTCACAGACTAAGGCTGCACTCACCGCTAAGTGAGAGGTTGCAATGTATAATAGCAAGGGTGCCTTCAGATCTGGGATGGTGAGCTTTGTGAGGTTCATGGTGTATAGTTTGAGCTGTCTAAAAGCTTCCTCCTCTTCCTGGCCCCAACTGAACTTAGATGCATTTCTGAGTGTGCCAATGAAGGGGAGGCTTTGTTCTCTTGCCTTTGCAATGAATCGGTTCATTGGAAAGGTTCTTCCTGTCAGCTTCTGCACCTCTTTCATGCACTTCGCCTGTTCCAATTCTAGGATTGCTTTGATCTTGTCTGGTTTTGCCTCGATCACGTTAGCTGAGACATGGCATCCCAAGATTTTTCCATTGGTTACTCCAAAGACACATTTCTCCAGACTGAGTTTCAGCCCAGCTGCTCTAATTATCGTAGACGTGATTGCTAGATCCGAGACATGATTTGCTCTTTGTGTGCTTTGGACTAAAATGTCATTGACATAGGCCAAAATGGTATCAAACAATTCTTCCTTGAGCACAATGTTGGACATGCGACAGAAGGTGGTGCCTGCATTTGAAAGCCCCCTAGGCATTCGGACAAAGCAGTAGGTGTCCCTTGGAGTAATGAAGCTGGTTTTTTCATTCTTTCTTCATCCAGACCTGATGATATCCAGAGAAGAAATCTAGCAAAGACATCATCTCGGTAGGGGTAGCTAGGTCGACTATCTTTTTAATTCATGGTAGAGGGATATCATCTTTTGGACAATCTTTGTTGATGTTTGTGAAATCTCATCCTCCACTTGTCATTTTTCTTCTATAGACTGGATTAGTATTGGCTAGCCACTAAGGGTATATGACTTTGCAGATGACATGAGCATCCAACAGCCGATGTACCGCTGCCTTTACTGCACACACTTTCTCCCCGAACATTTTCCTCAGCCTTTGCTTCTTCAGCCTGACAGAAGGGCTGATCTCCAGCTTGTGCTCAATTATGCTTCTGTCAACTCCTCCAAGGTCAATGCTTGACTATGCGAAGACATCTTTGTTGTTTTTGAGAAACTCCATGAGCCTCTCCTCTTCTTCTGCTTTCAGATCGGATCTGATAATGACCGATATATCGAATACATCAAGTTGCAGCTGCACTTGCTTTGCCTCAGTTGCTTCGGTCATATTTCTTTTCTCCTTGTCATAATGTGGCTATTCTTCTAGATGGACTGGCTCTTTTTCTTCGAGGAGATGCACATTTCTTTGGCCTGGCGTAACGACGATTCAATATTTCTAGCCTCTCTCTGATCTCTGAAGACAGTGATAACCCCCCTTAAGAGCTAGAATTTTCATGTAATAAAGCTTTCCTGATAGTGATGTCGAAGGCATTGACCACTCACCTGCCAAAGATGACATTATAGTAGAAGGTCATGTCCACCACATCAAAGGTGATGTATTCAAAGTATTGCGAAATGATATTGGGGGAGTGATTTTCCCAAGAGCTTTTGTTCTATTCCCCTAGAAGCCGGTGAATGGTGTGTCTGATTGTTTAAGATTGTTTGGATTGATGTTGTTCATGGACCTAAGAGTCTGGGTAAGAATGATATCTCTAGAGCTTCAAGTATCCACTAAGATTTTATTAATCGTCTACTCTGCGATATTGGCTGCGATCGTCATTGTGTCATTATGTGAGAAGTTTTGGAGTTTGAGATCATCTTCGGTGAAGGTGATTGGCATATGGGATGATTCAGACTTCTTTAAAGGCCCTTCAACAAAGATGTTGTTGACTTGACGGAAGTACTTTTGCCTTTGTTTTTTAGTTTTGAAGCCAAGGGAAGATCCTCCAATTATTGGTAGTATGTGCCGATAACTTGGGAGTGAATTTATCATGGTGGGTTCTTGTTTTTGAGTTGGTTGTGGTGGTGGTGGTGGTGATGGAATCTCTTTGACTTTGGTGTTGTGGGTTTGAGATGTGTTTGGATGTCGAGTTTGGGTAGTCTATAGCGTGGGTATAGTATATAGATTTTGTGGAAAGTAGTGTTGGTAAGTTTGTGGTTGTGGTTTATATGAAGCAACCAGAGTAGAAGGATGCACTACATTTGAGCTCATAGATTGGAAAATAGGGCAATAATGTTGAGTGGTGGGAGTTGTACTGGACGAAGGTAACGGTTTCGACTAAGTTTCCTGAACTTTGTGTGCCTTCATTTTGTCCACTGTTCTCTTGATGTCTCGGCACTATTCTGTGCTATGAGTAGATTTTTGGCCTTGATAGGTGCAGTATACCTCAGGCTTACTAGAAGCCCCTCTCTCCGGCTTCCTTTGCTTCGATTGGATGCGCTTCCCCTCTAGCTAGGCTTGGTTTTTGGCTCTGGGGTTGGGTTTGATTGTGACAAAGGTGGGACTTCCACTTGCATGACATATTGGGATGGTATCAATGGTATTGCTTTTATGTATGTTGGGCTTCCTTGTGGAATATGACTTGTTATTGTAGAGGTCTTCTCTTGCCAATCTCATTCATTGTCATTGTCAGACCTACAATACCTCTTGAATTATTCATAAAAATCACCATGTGTAGCAGGGGGGTTCTTTTGCAATACGCTGGGCAAATGGGTCTGGTCGTAACCCTTGAATTGTTGCAAACCTAGCGGCTTCTTCTGGAATGTACGGGGCTTGAGCTCTCAATGTGGCGAACCTTGAGAAGTAGTCTTATTGTGGCTCCTTGGGCTGCTGAAGAACTTACACCTTAGCATATGTCAGGGCTTGATCACCCGTGGTGCTGCAATTCTAGATCAATTCCATCTTGAGATCATACCAGCTACTGATAGAGAGATCTGGGAGCTTGTGTACCAGTTCATTACTGCCCCATCACATGCGATGATAAAGGATTTTTAGAGAACAATATCATCCCCCCTGCTTGGGGTCTGAAAACTGTTTGGGGTCCAAAAAACCGTTGTATCTTGGGAGTTGGATTGGCTCGTATGCTAGCGGACATCTTGCAAGCTGCAGAGTCTTTGATAATGGACATGTGATGTCTATTGCTCATGTATGGATTATTTGTTATCCTGTGCCCAAAGTCGAGACAGGGTGAGTGCATGTGACATTTGCCTGAGAAGAGATAGGTGCTTTGTTTACCTCAGCTTGGAGCTCCTCAACTTGTTTCTTGGCTCTCTCATTCTGTTGTTGAATAAAAAGTGTTCTTGCATTTGTTGTGCTTGCATTATGTCTCTCTTTAGCTTGCTTGAGCTCTGCTAGTTGTTGCCTTAGCTACAACAATTCTTGCAACTGCTCCTCCTCACCTTGGGCCATTTCTTGCTCAAGCTCCTTCCGGGCAGCTTCGTCTCCCTTTGTTTTTCTTGGTTTCTTGCATATAGGCCTTGTTCAATTCTATGCATCCTCTATGCCTGTGTGGTAGTGGCTTCATCTACTATCACTTGCTAAATGACTCTGCTTGTTCCATGGTCTGCGGTGTCTTGGGTGAAAGCAGTAATCTGGTTCTCTGTGTTTTTCTGGTGGAGTTTCCTCACTTGGTCTCTTGGTACCTCTCCTGGGTGGCATCATTAGGTTTCCTTTGAGCACATGCAAACGGTGGGCGCCAACTATTGGGATGCTACCTGAAAACAGTCGCAAATATTACTCAAAGGCAAAACAATGAAGTGTGGAAACAAGGTTCACAATTCACTATTCACTCGAGGATTCAAACATTTACACGGAGGGGTTGGGGTCCTTTTTATAGGGAGGCCAAAGGGCATTTTACATTCCAACTATGGCCCTAGAAAAGCAGGCATGTCCCTTGTGACCCCATGTACAAAATGGTCAAAAGGTTGTAATGGTAAATTTACATATGTTCGCGCAAACAACGTGACCCAACGTGTTGTGTGCAACTTCTCCACCTTTGCCTTCTGGTGTTGACCGAGTCCTTCTATCACCTTCGTTCAGGGTTCTTTCGCCTAGAGATGACTTTCTTGGTCAGCTTCACACCTTCTCCTTCAGGCTGATCGAAGGAGTTGTTCCCGGAGCCAACTAGGGTCATTGTGATGTCCAACGAAGGCAATGCCCTAGCCTTTGCTCTTGTTCCTTTTGGTATTTACTTTTAAGCCACCATCTCACAGCCCCAAATCAAGTTATGCCAAAGACAACTTGTCAGTTCACACACCAACAGAAGGTAGGTGAGAGTATTAAGACTCCATCTCTAACGGATTGAGGTTTTTGATTAGCGAACCCCAATGGACAACTTAGAGGTTGTGTAAGGATGTTTGCAAGGGGAGAGTAACCCGGAGAAAAAGGACATCTGGATAGATCCAGATGGAATCAAAATGGGTTGAACTCGGGATCTCAGACAATATCAGACTCGGTCTTTTATCTTGTGGATGACAGATTGGTTCTTTCTTGTATCCGAGTATGTCATGCACTTTCCATTGCTTACAAAACATGAGCTCATGACTTATAAGTCCATTGCGGCAGCAATATTGATTAGCATTATCAAGCAAATCAAGAATATCCACGAGACACTAACTTAGCTTTAGTACCAGATTTTACATGGGAAGAAGCGATGATGTTGCTACCTAGGGGGGCAGAGGACATTTGTAACGGGCAACATACTACGTCCATTACCAATGAAGTCATTGGTAATAGTTGTGGATGAAACTCGTTACATCCTTCCAATATTCGTAACGGGCAACATACTACGGCCTGTTACCATGTCTTTGAACCTTAGGGTTGGAACCATTGGTAATGCTACATTAGTAACGGACATTGCTATTGCCCGTTACATCAGCAGTGTCATTTGTAACAGGCAATATGCCGGTTACCTTTGACGAGTCTTTTGTAATAACTTGATGAGTCATTTGTAGCAAGCAATATGTCTGTTACCTTTGACGAGTCATTTGTAACCCAATAAGGGTAAGGAACACGATGCTGGTTACCAATGGCTATCTATGCTTGTTACCAATGAAGATTTCTCATGTAGTGAGTTCTTCTTGTTCTTCCCCTTTCGATAGATCTGAGATTCTGCAGTTATTACTTGATCTTCTTCAAATCGGTTTCTTGGATTAGGTGTGGGATATGGTGAAGATCATTTGGTTTGTTTTGGACTTGATTTGGTCAGGTTTTGATTCAATTTTCGTTTGGTGCAGAACAGGCACAGATTTTTAGTGCACACCGACTTATCCGATGTGAGACCCTGATCCGCACCGCATCATCCGGTGTAAGCTGTCAGCCACGCTACTCTCTGGATCACACCGACTAGTCTGATGTTGCCTTTTTGCCACACACTGGATTGTCCGGTGTTCGTTATGTTGCGATTGCTCTCTGGTTCACGCCGTTTTGTCCAGCGTACCTATGCTACAGACACCGTATAGGTCGGTGTGGACACCGTATAGATCGGTGTGACTTGTGTTGCAGGTTTTGTCTTTGGATTACACCGAATTGTCCGATGCTCCTCTAATTCCCACAACCTATTGCCAGTGGTCACACCGATTGGTCCAGTGTGACATTGCTTGATGTCCGGTGTGTTTCTGTGCCGTTTCGTGTGATTTGACTTTGATCTTGCTTTTGCTTTGTTCTTAGCTTTGCCTAGGTCCATTCCTAGGTCAACTAGCTTACTCACAGCTATGTTGACTTGATCGATTTAGAAGAGAGGGTCATTTGGGTTTATTTTGAGACATAGGCCCTATGCTCATCGAGAATTTTTAAAGGCTCCAATTCACTCCCTATGATCACCCATTTTGGTCCTTCTCATATTCTCTTAATTGCTCTTTTTAAAGCCTTTAATTGCTCTTTTGGTATTGTTACGCGTTTAATTTATGTAGGCCCCTGTTTCCATAGCCCCACCATGCAAATCACTAGCTGAAACCCACAAATCGGTAGCATAGTAACTTTTTTTTGCATGTAGAACGATGAGTCGGTAATCTGCGTCTGCACATCATTTTTCATAAAACACAACCCAAGGCACTCACCAAGTTCCAAATGAAAATTAGGTGGAAGACGTTTATTAAGGTTAAGGTTATAGAGTTGAGGTTCGCAGGAAAGGGCTAATTTTGATGTTAGGTTTCGTTTGGGCTAAAAAAGGGGTTTCAAAGAAGGAAAAGTTTGCAAATCTAGTCTTAAAACAGGATTTTTAAAGAAGGTCATCAAAAATAGGTATAAATTTTGAAAATATAAGGTTTTGAAATGAGACTTTTTAAACAATCTTTTGACTCAAATTGTTCTTTTGAAATAAGATCTCGAAAATAAAGTAAGTTCTAAATTTGAGTTTAAAACAAAGCTTTTGAAAAACAATTTTAAAACAGTTTAAAAAGAGGATTTTGAAAACTCAGTTCCAACAAGGTCAAAACATTTTTTTAAAAAAGAAGGCTTCGAAAAGAGTTCAAAATATGATTTCGAAAAGAGAGTTATAAGGTGGAGTTCAAACATAGTTTTTAAAAAAGAAGGTTGTAAAGGTGCATTAAACACCTATGGTGGTCTATAAGAAAAGATCTCATTAATATTATGGAAATTATTCTAATAGAAAGGTTGGGGATGGCCTAAGAGCCTGCAGTGTGTTAGGCCATTCTCAGTGGGAGTTTCATGGAGAGTTTCATGGTAATAAATTCAATGCCACATCAGCATTTTTGATGACTTGGCAAGGAAAGAGAAGAAGGGAGTTTCATAGGATGAGAGAGGAGTTTCATCTTCATAACACTCCTCTGGCACAGTTACCTACTTTGCAGTCTTGGTAACTGTACGATAAAAGTATGCACTGAGACTGACCTTAAAACACGGCAGTAGAGCCAGCAGCTGAGAAAGATGTGTTCAAATGACAATTGAGTGGTGCGCGCTAGCTGGCATGAGTGGGGCCCAGTGGCATTGTAATAGCTTCTTGGGTCATCTAGCTAGCTAGCTAGGCTCCAGGTATACTGAAACGGCGATGGAACAGAAAAGGAGAAAGGGAAGTTCGGGGGTGTTTAATTCGGCGAAAAGTAGAAAAAATGGTGAAAACTTTTTGCATTGAAAAGCGTGTTCTGTGAGAGGGGGCACGATTGTCAGTGTGAAAACTTTATGCATTGGGAAGCGTTTTTTTTGGAATTGAACACGCCCGAGATCTCTCTGCTCGATATGATCTTCACGTCCTGCAGTTGATCTCACAAACAGCCTCACGCGGTGACATGACGTGCAAGTCAATGTTCAAGGACATGATGACTTCCGTTACAGGCAACAGCTGCTGATACAGAGAGTTGATCCAGCCATCCAGGATGTCAAAGCGAGGTTCAGTTTAATTTCTGAAACGATGCACTAGCGAGGTGTACGCTGTACCTGGAACTAGAAGGTTTAAAGTTGATCTTGTATTCTTATTGTTTCTTTATATTTGTTTCTAGGATTAAATGTAGTGGTTTATAGGCTGGAGTCTTACATACTCTCTCGTTCAAAATTTTAGGTCGTTTTGGCATTTATACAATCATTGTTTTTATTATGCATGTAGATACTCCCTCCATACTGATATCAGATGATGTTTAGGACAAGATTGTGAATACCAAGGAGTCATTTAATAGGGTGTATTTTTCCCTGTTTGCCCTTATTAAATATAGTTGCGGTTACTTCTAGACCACAACCCAACGCTGTCCTAGTGGTTAGCGCACCGAGTCTCGACCATGAGGTCTCAGGTTCAATCTCTCGCTGCCACATATTTTTGCCGTTCACGTTAATTTGCATGGCACTGTTCTAGGCTCGTCCGCTGCACTGCGCGCCTGGGACGCTCGTTTTTTGCCGTTCACGTTACTCAGGCTGGCCGGCGCTCGTTTTTTTTTTGCTCAGGCTGGCGCTCGTATTTTTTGCTCAGGCTGGCTGGCGCTTGTTTTTTGGGTCGTGTTGGTTTGCGTTTGCTCGCGCGCGCTCTTTTTTTTTTTGGCTCGCGCGTGTGCTGGCTGGTTTGTGTTTTGCTCGCGCGCGCGTGCGGGAGTATTTTTTCGCTGGCGAGACGGGAAACGAGGAGAGCGGCGGCTGCAGTTATGGAAGGGCAACGGCGTCCAAATCACGCTCGCGCGGCCAGAACGGCGTCCTTTGCGCTGCCCTCCGTAACTCCTAGAACGGCATCTAATACTGATACGGAGGGAGTATAAAATATATGCAGGTGCATAGAAAAACTATAAACCTAGAAATGCCAAAGTGACCTATAATTTGAATCAAAAGGAGTAGGAGATAAGAGCTCGGTCGAACAAAAAATGTTTGTAGGTGAAACCTTTTTGATGAAAGGTTTGTATGTGAAACAGTTAAGAAACCAGCATTATATTGTCTCACATCTTATTTGTCTAAAATATCAGAACCACAGCCCAATCATTATTTCAATATGGCATCGAAATACAACCATATTGCAAATGAAGACATAAAAATGAGTCAAATAAAGTTTTTTTGCTGCCATGAGAAGATAAAATAAATTTAACAAGCTCAATAACACTGAAGTAGTGCGTCAACCTTAATACAAAAGCAGTAAACTGCTTGCCACAGAATATACTGAGGGGAAAGGCCATATCATTGAACACACAAGTATATTTCAAACACAAAAATGACTGTTCCAATCAAGTTTTTCTCTCCCATAGAAAGATAAATCATCGCAACATGGTTAAGCACAACAAAAATGAAGTAGTGCGTCAACCTGAATATAGAAGCAGTAAAACTGCTGCCCACAGAATATATTGCTGGGGAAAGGCCATAGGATTCTCATATATTGTCTATCCTGATTGACACACATCAAGAGAAATCTGACGGCCGCACCATCACTAAAGCTTACAAAAATAACCTAACGAAGTTCTTTTTCAATAGCAAGGGTTATTTGGGTAGTTTTGACCATCTAGTTCTTGTCGAAGCTTCTGCCCACCGTGCCGTCATTGTCTTCTTCATCGTTGTTGAGCGGTGTTGTCCAGTACCGTTGTATTATATCATCAGTAGTTTGATTGATGGTGGCTTGGGAGGAGGCAGATACCAAAGGGTTAGTAGGACTAGGACCATCATTAATCTTCTGCTGTGATGCAAAGCTAATTCCAGGCAGCATGAAGGGGGCCTGTTCAACTGCGGGAAGTTGGCTGAACCCTGCAGGGTAGCCTGTTCTTGAGGTCCCGCTGTTGAAGTTTGTTCCAGCAAATGAACTTTGAGTACTAAGCTGCAGAGTTCCCCAAGTAGCGGAAGCATCAATTGGGAGCTGCTGTGATCTGGTACCATTCACTGAATTGTCTTCATTGGTAACAGCATTAAGTCCATGGAGAAATGCTTCAGTAGTCTGCTGCTGTGATCTAGTACCAACTCCAGGAAGAAGCATGAACTGTTCAACAGCGGAAGCATCATATAAGGCTTGTAACCAAGCTCCACTGCCAGAAGGTGCATGTGATGGGATCTCAGACTGAGAGATCAGCTGAAAATTTTCTGGATTTGTAGGGATCAATGTGCTTGAGCTTCCCAAATTGAATGTTTCACTAGATAAGCCTTGACACCAAGCTGCACTGGCACTAGAAGACAAAGAAATTGGGAGGTTGAGCTGAGTAGTATATTCTGGACCCTTGGAATCTTTATCTAAACCAGCAAACTTTTTAGCTTTAGTCATGATATTTTTCAGAATTGTATTGATACTGTTTTGCACACTTTCTTTTGATTCCTTGCACGATATGACAGAGAGATCATTGACCATAGATTTTACTTTATCAATATCCTGGCCAATGTTCTTCAAGTACTCGGTGGCCGAAACATCTTCCAAAAATTTTGCCCTCTTGTTTCCACTACATGCATAGGTGGCCACATTCTTGTTCCCTTTCATAGATGAAGCCAAAGATTTCACACTCTTGTTTTCACTACATGCATCGGTGGCCACATTCTTCTTCCCTTTGATAGATGAAGTGTACAGATTATGGGCATGTCCAGTTAGGTGTTCACAACGATTCTTCCCAATATGATCATGAACAATAGCAAGGGGGTTGTTCTGCTTTGGAAGTATCTTCTGGCATAGTAAGCATCGTGCCAAGATGACTCCCTTTGAGGATCCATCATCAATACGAATCATGAAGCGCCAAGCTAAGCTTTTGCCTGGAGGACAGTACCTAGGTAACACAATGATTTGACTGTTATGAGCGAGCTAATGACTAAGTGAGTGAGGGAGCAAGTGAGCTAGTGACGACTAGCACTACTAGATTAGACGTACACTATTGCCGAGAGTACTATTGCCGAGAGTTCTGTATGAGTGGCCGAGTGGTATTTGCACTCATTGCTATTTTCTACATAAGTGGCTGACGGTGTGCAGCTATGGTTAGATTATTTGCCAAGAGTATTGATAAAAATGCCGACAAACATTCACCGACCAGGAAAGCTAGACGACTGTAAAAAATATAGCACCCCCATCGGCCACATGTAGCTTATAACTCTTAGGACTTACTGAAAATCTAGTAGTTTAGGTTAGAGAGCGAGCCAGAGCAACTGAGCTAGTGACCAAGTGAGTAGCGAGCTAGTGACTAAGTGAGTGAATGAGCGAGAGAGGTAGTGACTAGTGACTGAGTCTGTTAGGAAATAGGAAAGTAATACATACCCTGTTTCCTTCTGAAGATAAAACATCATGTAGTCCTTGATGGCAGTTTCAACTCCATGGTTGCCAAAGTGGCTATTACATCAATCATAATTAGAAACAAAGAAAAAAGATTAGGTCAATGTTGATGAAGACGATGATGATATTTTGGTGTTGTAGAGATGCAATGTCTTACCGTCTGCCAAGTATGCAGTCGTAGATGGATGTAATCGCTTCTTTGAGGCGTTCAGGGTTTACCATTTCACTCTTTGAATTGTTCAGTGGGACAATGCTGTTGTCTAGATAAAGCATGGCTTCCTGATCACTTTTACTTGGGTCACTTAGAATTTTAAGCAGTTGTCCTTTCCTGCAGTGGAGGATCACTGCAGCATGTTCCATTGTTTGATCTTTTCCTTCTACATCTGGCATGTATCTCCTAAGATATGACTCCAAGTCAGTCCATTTGTTGGCAACTATCATTTGATCCACCACGCTTTCACTGTATGGATCACACCTAGGAAAAAGGACAGACAACACAATGATTAGAAGCAATTTTTGTACATAGTTTATTCACAAGAATTATAGAAGTAAAGGGAAAAAATTGGGAAAACCCTTAATGACGAAAAGCTAGCTGAAATAGTTAGTGGTAACATGCCTAAAGTATAACAGCACAATCGAAGTACTGATGAAGGCTGTGAATTAAGCCTTGCCATCATTTAACCCACAGTAGAGAGAAGAATTTGACATGTGAGTTTTGAACTTAAATTAGTTGTGAAACCTTACTGAACATGTGTATTACTAATTGGAATGAGTACAACCGCACAATCAAAGTACTGATGAAGGTTGTGTTATAAGCCTTGCCATCATTTAACTAACAATAGAGAGAACAATTTGATATATAGGCGATTCTTGAGCTTCAATTAGTTGTGAAAAGTCTTACAGAACAAGCACATTACTAATTGGAATTTAGCACTTTTAGCACAGAATGATGAAATACTTGACTCCAAATTTAGCCAAGCTGAATAACATTTATTGTGTGGCCACCTTTTTACTGCAAGCAGTTTTATCATTCTCAAATTATATCCCATATGCAAAAAATCATTAGCACTAGCTGCATTACTACATTTTTATTGGGACTACAAACATTATACTAGATGACCAATTTTCATATGCTACTCAGTGTTTTTGATACAGGCTTACTAGTTCTTCATGATAGTAGGTCAGATATACCCTTGTTATATGAAAATAATTTTTCACACAGGAAATTTCTCGATAAAGTTCCTCCAAGGTTTACTTTTGCAAATTTTGTTGATGCATGCAACACGAAGTTTCATCCAGGCAGTTATTAACTTCACGGCGAAAATTTTAGAAATTAGGAGTAATAGGTACCTACATAAATAGTGATCTCAGTTTTACCACCAAAAAATAGGAGTTTGTGAGACAGCAGAGAGATGTGTTACCTAACCTATGGAAAGAGACACAAAGATTTTTACAAAGTTGCGTTAGGATAGAAACAGTATAAGTCATAATTCATGAACTTTTTTCTTAAGATTTTGGTGCATTATTGTCTAACAAGGGAAATGACACATGGAGGACATGAATATATATGAGAGGGAAATGACTTGGAAAAATACATGAGGCTCTACGGACTAGGAAACAATTTTAGACATATGCGAGAAATGAAGTAAACAGTCTATATATGCATGTACTATAAGTAGTTCTCAACATCGATTTTCAAGTTTCAACCAAAATGTTAGCAAGCAATGCGATACATATATAGTTAATTAATTAAATAACGATGTATTTATAGGAAGCAAGGAAACCATATAGGCAGTCTTCAGCTGTTCAGGACCAGGGCATGTATACATGAAAAAGAGTAGCAGCTCTATGCATGTTTGTAATGATGAAGCACAAAAAACCTTCATCTCTAGATATATTTGCTTCCCACAGTACCATGGGCATATCTTCCGATCTAATGATTTTGGCAAGGGGAGCAACGTAAAGGAGAACTCTAGAACCTGTAGCAGCAGCCTTTCCTTAACCTATTGAATCTCACAGTTATAACGGCTATACCATTTCTACGACAGATCCTTCATCTGCTCTTACAGATCAACTGAAATCATACCTTTTCAACTTGGGCTGATGCTGATTTGCGGGCGGGGCGAGCACGAGGGAGCGCTGGTCTTGCTGTCCCCCGAGGATGCCCATGCCAGGCGCCGTTGCCGCGCGCTGATGCTCCCCCGTGCCAGCCACCGAAGGCGCGGCGGGGTCGCGCGCCGCCGCCGGCTCCTGCTCTGATGGCGCAGCAAACTGTTGATGTAGCCCTTGCATCACGGCCTCCGAAGGTGCGGCGGGGTCGCGCGGGGTGGCGAACGCCAGCGGCTCGTCCTCTGATGCCCCCGCAGACTGGCGCTGAATCCCCTGCATGCTGAGCTCCCAAGCCGCGGCGTGCTCTCGCTGTGTGATGAACGCCGCCGGCTCCTCCTCTGATGCCCCCGCAGACTGGCGCTGAATCCCCTCCATGCTGAGCTCCCAAGCCGCGGCGTGCTCGCGTTGTGTGACGAACGCCGCCGCCGCAGCCGCAGCCTCGGGGCCGTGCTTCACCACCTCGGAGAAGGGCGGGAGCGCAGCGGGTTGCACTTGCTGCGAGGCAGCCACAGCAGCTGCTTGGTGCTGCTGCACGCCGCCCGCGCCCGGTGCGAGGACGTACGGGTTGTCGTCGCCGCGGGGATTGCCAAGAGTAGAACTTGTATTCTCGATGTCCACGTCTATCATATCTAAGATATTGGTTCCGGAACCATCCCCTTCACCCGATCCACCACCATGCTCCATGGCAGATCGATTCGAGCACTAGGGTTTGGGGAGGCGGCGGCGGTGGAGGAGAAGGAGGGCGGAAGGAGGAGGAGAATTTGGGGGAGGAGTTTGTATTGCTAGCTGCTGCTGCTGCCCTAGTGGTTGGCTCGCTTTTAAGCACGCGACGCGGCCTCCAAGTCGGTGGGGTCGGCTTTGGACACACGGCTGGCTACTGCTTGCAAGAGATCATGTAGATGTGTGTGTGCAAAAGCTACAGGCGGTGTGGCGTACGTGCTAGTCCTTGATGTGCTTGAGGCGCGCGGCATCTAGCTTTAGCTTTGATTTTTTGAGCAAGCTCGGGGCATGCAGGTGCTCTGCCGGCCGTTTCGTCATAGTAGAAAGCAATGTGTATTTACAGGGTCACCAAAATGGCGAGGAATGGAAAAGAAAGCGCATGCAGCTCAAGCTGCAGTTTAATCAGCTACTTTAAGGCTAAGGCCTTGTTTAGTTTTAGAATAATAAGGCTCTGTTTAGTTCATGAAAGTTAGTTGAATTTTTTGTAGAAAAAGTGAATTGGAAAACGTGTTGCATAGAGGGCATGTTTTTCAATATGTTACTTTTGGTTGAATTACAGAAACTTGCAGGAACTAAACAGGGCCTAAGAGAAAAAGAAAGCAACGAGAGGTAACATTATTGCAACATTGGTTTAAACCTCATGTCTGATGTGCGCCTGCTTTGTATACGGTGACGTCCTGGCATATGCTGATCGGCAAGGAGAGCTAGCTTGGGCCTTGTTGGTTGAATTTGCGTGAATGTCGTGTAGAAAAAATACATTGAAAAAACATGTTGTGAGAGAGGAGACACATTTCTCAATATATTCCTTTTGCGAAACTTTGCACAACTTGCACGAACTAAAAAGAGGCCTTGGTTGATTTTGTAACCTCAATGCGTGAACATGCGTTATATTGTACCACGATTGTCCAATCCCTGAGCAGCTGCTGCCCGTGTGGCGCCTCGAACCGAGGCAGAACACAGACGATCTCGTTCAATTCACTCGTGTCGGCTAAGATTTTGCTGCAGGAGGAGACGAGACGATAGGCATGTCGTGGAATTAAAGGAGCCCAGGGATTAGTGGTGTCAGCCTAATCCTTGGTATCAGCCTGTGTGGTGGCGCCTAGACGCGCGCCTAGTGCCCGGCCCCTTGTCTTGGTCTTGCCAACTGGGGCAGAGAGCTGCACCACCCGTACTCTGATCTGACCGCTCTCTGCCATTGCTGCTCCTGCTTTATAATAATCCGCTTGGATTTGGATCGCTGCGTTGTGATCTCTGCTGCGGCCGCTTTGTCCCTTTGGGGAGGGAGAAGCAGTAGCACTAGCACCAAGCAAGCGTTGGTGTGATTTGTCAAAACTACATTACCTTTTCCTAGCTAGCTACTAGTCTCCTCTTCCCATGCCTGCTGTGCTGTGCACATCCATTTCATATTTTCATACAAGTACTGTCGTATATAGGCATCAGGATCAGGCCGGGATGGATCATCCTGTAGATCTTATCTTCTCCTCCGGGGGCACGGAAAAAGAAGCTGTGGCGATTGCATGTGACGAGCTGGTGACCGATCGAGAGCCAGTGTTTCGATCGGCAGCATGCATGATACGGTCTGTTAGTTCATGTCCGGAGCATTTATCTCATGGGGAGTAATACTCTTCTCTTTAGATCATTGTGGGCCGCTCGATCTGTAGTTTTGGGGCGTACTAGTAATTACGCACTTCACCAGTATTTGTACAAGGAAGAGATTTTATTTATGCATAATGCTGTAGCAGTTGGTATGGAATACGTACGCATAGCACGAAATTAAAGAAAGAAAATTGTTTTTGTTCAGCAAATTCTTTGAACGGCCATGGCATGCACGCAAATGAGCGGTGTGTCTGCCCTGCTCGCAGTTCCTGCTGTTTGAACAGCCACCTCCTCCGGTCCTCCCTCGTGGCATGCGGAACAGATCATGGTCGTGCAGGCCTAGCTAGGATTTTCAGCATCAACCAGACAAGGTGTGTAGAGTATAGCTGTTTGCCGACTCGAGTTTCCATGGAGAAGCTAAGGCCACGCATGCATATACTAATTACTGCAGCGAATGAGTTTATGGAGAATTTTATGCGCCGTGATGATGGCCGACTTGGGGGCCGAGAGCTTCGACATGACGGGTTGAGATGAGAGGGATCACTTCTGGGAATATCCATCCTATTTGATCCTTGCCTAGCTCTCCGACCCTAGCATTAATGGCACACGAAAAGCATGTCTTGTGCTGAGCAGAGCAGGAAAGCTAGTACACGCTGCACTTTTGGACGTGAGCTCCCAAACAAGCTTTAATTTGCTGGATTGTACTCAGTAAAAGCAAAACAAAAAAAAGGCTCATAGTATTTAGTATATATACATAACTACTGCCTCGTCCCACAAGTAGTTAACAATTTCCAACGCGGTGCTAAACTCAAACTATCTTAAAATTGACAGGAAAGTTAAGAGTACATGTACTACACTCATGTTTAAGGAATAGAGCTAGCTGTTACCTACACTAGCGCAAGTGCTGGTGGTGGAAGCTAGAGCCATTTGAGGAGCTAGGCTAGGGTGTTAGCATTGCATGCTGCCCCCGGTCCCCTCTCGATCTGAGCGCGGCGCGACAAGCGCTGCAGCTCCGCCTTGCGTGCAGCAGGGGAGGGGGTGGCCGGCTTTGCCTTACCAATGCAAGCTAGCTAGGCTTTCCAATCCTCCGCTCAGTTCCATTCACTGTAGCTCTTCATTGCAGGGCAAAAGCAGCATCCAAGTCCTTTCGGCTCTTTCTTGTCCTACTATCTGATGTGTTGTGAGGGCAGCGCAGCAAGCAAAGGCAAAGCCAGGCGGACGCACCACCGCCCTTGCATCTTCCCAACGGGCGCTTGCATGTCTGCCCGGGAGGTCGGGACCGCTGCGACGCTCCTCTCCTCCTCGGTGCTTTTTGTGTTGACTGGTGTGGTCGGGCCCACCGGGTGTTGGTAGTGTGAACCGGACGGGACAAGAGACAAAAATTACCATGGTAGTGGCATGCAGTAAATACCAGCGTCGTCCGATCATACTAGTATATGCGTTGTGTACGAGACATGCGCTGGCCCAACCTAGCTAGCTCATGGCCTGAACGCGGGCGTCTTAGCTTGCTAATCGCATCTACTGGCGTGTGACAGTGTGAGCTATAGCTAGGCCAGTGGTTACTAGCAGTATGGCTACCAACGAGCAGTCGATAAGTGCACATGCGATAATAGCGCATGCCGCAGCAATACATGCGCTAATTAGTTGCCTCTTGCATGATTAATTCAGTAATGTATCTCTCTCTCTGGAAAAAGTAGCTACTGGAGTAATTAAAATGAAGAAGCTAGATTGGACGACAATGCAAGTGGCTGGCTAGCTAGCTTCTGTAACCACAAATTAAACAAAAATGTTGGATCAAAAGCAAAGCGTCGTTGCTTCTTCTGCACAACGAACGAAACGGATCGCACAAAGGATTGGGGTACGTGCTGGTAACTCCTCCAGCAGCCCAGCTCAGATAAAGCTGCGGCACCACACTAATCGAAGCTGGAGGATCAGCACGGACGAGATCGAGCGAGCGTTCGCATCAGCTAATGGCACGTCCGCCTGTCACATCCACATGAAATCTTCCCAGTCTTTTTCTCTCTCCAGCCTGCCGCGCCTGTGTGGACTGGTGGTGCCGTCTCTTGTCTTGCTCGCTCTACGCTAGCCATCTAGGGAGGGTTGCTAGGCTACCAGAAGCAAGCAAGGAGCCATCAACGCCTGACAAGGAAAAGGCTGGGATGGCCGGATGGGGGAGGGGAGAGCGAGGGGGAGGCGGGAGCAAACAAAGGCAAAGCATAGCGAGCAGAGACGGCAGAGCCCAAGCGCACCACGACGTCTGGCGCCTTTCTTTATTGTCCCAGTTCTGACCGCGCTAGCGCTCTCCCTACACTTGTACCCGGCCGGGCCAGGCAGGCGCTCCAGTCCTACTGCAGCTGCCTTTCCCAAAGCACTCAGTAGGAGTAGTATACTACTAGCATACTGTATAGTGTATACTCCGTACCAAAACAGAAGGGCGAGATGACCCAACCTAATGATGATTAAATAAATGACGAGCGCCGGGTAGTATTAATATGGACCAATTGACTGACAACACGACAGGATTCTACAACTAATGCGGTCATATTTTAATAAGCATGCGATCACAAACACCACTAGTATCTCATTAAAAGTAGCATTATCCGTCCGTGTAGGAGTTTCAGCACACACACGTGTGATCCGTGGTGCCAACCACCACTAGCACAGAAGTACAGTAATTACACTCCCGCATTCCAAAATATATAAAGTTTAGTTTTGCTTTCCGTCCAACTTTTCTAATTTGGGCTAAATGCGCGTGAAAATATAGGGATGGAAACGATCCAATACGCATGGAAACGGATTCGGATAGCACTTTTTACCACATTTTTACTCGAATACGAATACGAATTCGGAAGTTCTCGAATACGAATACAAAACGAATGGTCGGATGCGGATACGCATTCGGATATTTACTCGATTTAGAAGACAACATTTACTTATTTTATTCATTGATGGTTTTAAATAATAAAATCATTATACAAGTAAATACTAAAGTATAAGTACATAACAAGTGTAGACAAAGACCGCTCGTTAATAATGTCACATTTATCCATAATTATTTCAGTAATTAATCATATAAAAATTAAATAAAGCTATAGATAAATATATACTTAATAAATAAATATATACATTTATCATGACATAATAAAAAGTATATAAAAATATTTTCATCAGTAAATAAATAAACTATAGTATTAAAGTAAATTTAATATTCATATATCTTTATTATTTTAAATTAATTACATTAGTTATTACAATTAGAGATAAGTTTTAAATAGTTATATGGGTATAATAATAATAATATTAAAATTGATATCATAATCATTAGTAATGGAGATAACATTTTTTAAATAATTTTGATTATACACTATCATTACTAACATCCAAATAAACACTTTAAATGTTATCTTTATATGGTCGGATACGAATAGTGTCGGATATTGCCGAATACGAATGTGGAACCGGATAGAGAAAATCGACGAAAAACGAATTCAGATGTATCCATTTTAGTACCACATTAAATTTGAATACGAATACAGATATCCATATTTGCATTTTAACGGATACGGTTCATATTTCCACCCCTATGAAAATATATTAACATCGTCTAAGCCATCAAATTAGTGCACCTTTTTAATGTATTTGACATTTTGAAATATAGATGGAGTAATCGCTACTAGCACTTACTTATCAGAGGCTACTTTGATGTATTTGGAAAAATCATGCAGGGTTATTAATATCTACTGCCGGTATACAAAAAAGGATGAACGATTCTCCCGTCTATCATGAAGGCCCGCATTGACATATGGACCTACATCTGTTATCACTACCCTCTACGCAAGTTATAGTTCACTATTGACTTTTAAAATACAACTTTGACCATTCGTCTTATTCCAAAAAATTAGTACAAATAAGTAGAAATGTGAGTCGTACTTAAAGTACCTTTGATAATGAAACAAGTAATAATGAAATAAATGATACTAAGCAAATGTTTTAAATAAGATGAATTGTCAAATATTCATTAAAAAGTCAACAATGAACTATAAATTTAAAACGGATCGGAGTACTGAAGAAAAAAAAATTTGGAGCGAGGCCTTTTTTCCAGCTGCGTGTGAAAAGGCACGCCGCCCCTACTAATATGAGGGAACAATGTAGCAATAGCGTCCGCCTTGTAAACCCATTTTTAGGGTTGGAACATGGGACGAGCCGCTCTGGAAATAGGCTCCCTTTCAAGGGGTGCTTCCCTCCCTATGGCAATTGGTGAGCAGTGCATGTTATGAGGGCGGGCCCCATGCCTCAATTGGTGAGTGGTGCGGAGCAGGACAATGTAGCGGTGGCGCGAGCGCGACAAACTAGGTGTCAAGGCTGCAGTCGCGGCGCGCAGAGGCCGCAGTTGCAGCGGATGGAGACCAAGCGAGCGGCGTTTGCAGGTTGGGGGAGCAACTCCGGCGTGGACAGCGGGTAGACAATAGCGCAACCAAGCAACATAGGCCCTGTTTACTTCCGGCCGGCGTTCTGCAGAATGAGGTTGGTTTGCATTCTACGCGTTTTTCAATGCACTTTTTTCTCTTTGTGCACGCGGCCCAACGCATCCATTTTGCAAACTGATTTTGCATTTTATGCATCTAAACACCCCCATAGGGTGGGCGGCCGACCGTGCCTCCAGCACCGGACTGACTCGGCGGGCGGCGCGGTGCTTGGCAGCCCCCCCCCCCCCCCTCCTCACGGGCACTATTAGTGATTTTTTTGGAAATGTCACAAAAAACTATCATAGACTGAATAGTTTCTTGTAATGTTCGAAAGGGAGCTGCGAGGGCGGGTGACAGCATCACTCACTCCTGAAAAAGAGATTTGCAGGCACATACAGTTACCGTGCTCTTGCAACAGAAGCGGATGATAGAGCCACCCCCTGTTAACACTATTTAGCCCGCCTCTAAAAACCTTTCTGTAGTCGTGCATGAAGAACCATGCCGACACACGGTCCCATGCCAAGATGCGTTCGCAGAAAGAGAAAGATGGTATGGGAATTCGTAAACTGCCAAAGTCACCCCCGCTGGCTAGCAACCGTACCACATCCCTGCTGGTCACCGCCTGAGAGAATCCCACCCCTCCTTCAATTGGCTTATTCAAAAAAAACCCTCTTCGTGGCCTATTAAAACATGAGGTAATTCGCTCAACATTGGTGTGTTTCACATTCCACTCTATCTAGCCAAGTATCATAGCTAGTCCAATGCTTTTCCTCATCGTAGTGAAGTGAGGGAAGGAATTATGCTCTAGCCCCAAACAAAAGTACTTGTTTTGATCGACCTATTACGAGCCTAAAGTAGTACACACAAGAGTGAAGTCAAAATCCCTACTTACTTTATAGGTTTCCGGGTCTTAGAAATATAGAAAGGATTTAACGAATAGGATAGTCTAATGTCCAGTGAGGACATCTCCTTGCTTGCTTTTTTTATTGACTGATTCTAGTGGCTGGCCCAGTGAGAGAGTTACCAGTGTCTGTCATTAGACTTGATCTTTCCATGGCGAACTCCTTTGTTGTAGAAAATCGGCTAGCTGGATTGACCTTTGGGATTGAGTCACTCGATTAAGATGATAATGAAAACCCAATAGAAAGTACAGGACCGATCTTGCATCAAACGCGATAGAAATAGTAGAAAAATGGGCTGACTAATGACACACACGCCCTTTCCTTTATACTGAAAAGTATACTTTAATTAAACTGACCTTTATATTGCAAAAAACAAAAAGATGAACCCTACAGCAAATAACATGGGTGGATTTGAATCGGAGGGATAGGAGCAAAATGATTTGAAGGGAAAGGTATCACCGGCTGGCTGGTTTAAAGTCAATTACCCAATAATGATGCCCGATCCTCACTCTGAATTAATTTTGTAATATTGTAACGGCTAATTTTAGTTAATACACGGGAACTATACCAAAAAGTGTGGACAATCACCCGGTCATCCCTCCTTGTCCCCCTCTTCCTTTTGCCGTCCACATTGATTAGTATTTCTGTGCAGTGCTACGGTCTAGCCACTGGCTCCCTCCCAAGGATGAGGGATGGGAGCATTGTGCAGCTGACACTACGAGTACGTGGAATTGAGGACAATGCGCAAGTGACGTACTACGTGACTACTGATGAGCGTAACATATGTACTCTCTGAATGACATCTGGACAGGGACACAGGGTTGCATCCACAGAAAGTCTGTTTGCACATGATTGATGCCGACTGATCAATCAAGCGTTCGGCGTTCCTGAGGAAGTACCGGTGCAGCGCTTGCTGTCAGTTTGTCACCTGTCATGATTCGTGTAAACCTGCAGAGTATTCATCGACATCGAGTTCACATCATAACCATGGCCTTGACATGAAAGGGCATAGAGAAATTCACAAATCTTACAAGTGGCTATGGAAATGTTCTTGCCAAATGAAGCATAAAATTTTCTTCTGGCTAATCCTCACTGGTAAATTGAATATCAGAGGAATGTTAAGAAGAAGGACTATGTTCCTTCCTGATTACACCTGTGTCTTCTCTGTGAGTACAGCTGATGAGTCCATTGAACACTTGTTTCTTCAGTGTCCTTTTTCAGCACAATGTTGGGCAGTGATTAATCTCCAAATACAATCCAATTGGGAGCCTTTTCAAGCCCTAGAGCACCTGAAGCAACAGATCCAAGAACCTTTCTTTATGGAAGTCATTATCCTTATGGCCTGGAGTATTTGGAAAGTAAGAAATGGTGTTATTTTCAATGGTCAACCATATTCTATTGAAGCTGTTAAAGCGAGTTTTATCTCAGAGTTTCAATTGGTTTTACACCGAGCCAAAAAGAAGTACTTACCTAAAATGAGAGAATGGCTGAATACCTTTTTGTAATCTTTTTTTTCTTTTGTTATAAACTTTTTTTTTGAGGGAAACGGCAGGGGAGGCCCCTACCTATTTTTATATATATATATAAAAGAATATGTACAGGATTACAAGACATTAAGTCTCAAAAGAAGAAGAGTCCAAAAAAGCTCAAATAAGACTACTCATCCACGAATCGATTTGTAACTTGCGTACTGGATTGGCCTTTAAGGTTACCAGTCTCATTTGCTCCTTGAAGATCTCTCTCCACCTGATGAACGATAATTTGTCCCCCATCAAAGATGATATCATATCTGTGACACCAGATGGACCAGGCAGCTACCATTACAATTTCTCTAAAAATCACATTGCCAAAACCCTCTCTGGCTTTGATGATCATGTTGAGCGGTGCAAGAGAGGTATCCCAGTCAATGCTCAAGTAAATCCAAGAGGCTTGACTGAATGGACATGTAAAGAAAAGATGAAGTACTGTTTCTTCGACATTTTCCACACAGAGGACACAGTCAAAAGTGGGCAGCTGCATATGTTTGCGTCTGAGGAGATTTCGTGTGTTCAGTCGATCCCGGAGCAACAGCCAGAAAAAGAACTTGTGTTTTGGTAGTGCTTTTGATTTCCACATCCACTTGAAAAGAGGAGAAGCTAGAAGAGATCCACTCAGATGCTTATAAGCTAGCTTTGAGGAGAAGCAGGGAGTGTTCCAAATGTAACTCCAGACGTCATTGATTTCAGATTGTTGCACTAGTATAGGCAAGAGCCCATGCAGATCCTCAAGTTGCTCCATGGCTTGCTGGGACAGAGGCAGCCAAAAATTTTGCCCAATATCACTTAGACAGAATTGCAAGACCGAAATGTTCTTCTTCTTTGCAAAGGAGGCCAGCTGGGGGAACCTCCATTGCAGGATGCCATGATCCCACAGGTCATTCCAAAAAAGAGCAGTGTCCCCCTTGAAAATCTTGCAGCTAGCAATCATAAAGAAGTTTTGACTAAGAGACTTGATATCTCTCCACCAGAAAGATCCCACATTTTTCCTGGCATGTGGTGGAGTGCCATTCTTGTATAAGCATGTCCAGGTTAATTGCACCCAAGGAAGATCAGCTTTGTTATAGAACTTGTGCAGAAACTTTAACAGGAGAGCAGAATCTGTGTCCAGAGATTAATAATGCCCAATCCCCCATCCTCTTTGCTCTTGCATGCATGTTTCCAAGCCACCAGACATCCACCCTTCTTTGTAAGATCTCCACCATTCCATAGACAATGCTTTCAATATCTATCAATTTGCTCAATAATACCCACAGGTAGCTTGAGGGAGCAGAGATAAAAGGTGGGTAGGGACGAATAAACAGAATTCACCAAGATAAGTCTTCCAGCATAAGTGAGCATCCTGGAGATACCCATATGATGTTTTTCCATTCTACTGAGCAGTGGCATGAATTTAGTCAGTGTTGGTCTTGTGAGGCCTAAAGGCAGGCCTAAGTATGTGAAAGGCATGGAACCCACATTACATCCCAAAGAACTGGCTAGATCGACCATTTTGTTATCATCCACATTAATAGGAACCAGAAAGGATTTGTCAAAGTTCACCTTGAGTCCAGTAGAGGCTGCAAAAATTTCAAGTATATTCTTGAGCTCAATTAACTGGGAACTGTCAGCAGGGAGAATGAGAAGAGTGTCATCAGCATATTGAATCACTGGATATCTCCACCAAAAGAAGGCCCAAGAGGATGTTGTATTACTCCACTACTAGCTGCAGCATTTATCACTGACTGCAAAAGATCCGCAGCCAGCACAAACAGAAGGGGTGATAGGGGATCACCTTGTCTAACTCCACGTTTGCACAAGAAAGGCTTACCAGGGACACCATTTAGGAGAACAGAAGAGGAGCCTGACTTTAGGATGCAGCTTATCCAATCAACCCACTTATCAGAGAATCCTTATGCCTTAAGACTTGCAAAATTACCTCATGCTCAACTTTATCGAAGGCCTTCTCAAAGTCAAGTTTAAGAAGCACAATTTCCTTTTTGGACTTGTGACAAATGTGTAGAAATTGAAAAGCCCAAGCCAAGCAATCCTGAATTGTCCTACCCTTAATAAAGCCATATTGATTTGCATGGACAACCTGCAGGATGACTCTCTGAAGATGATTTGCCAATAGTTTGGTTAAGAACTTGATGGAGTAATTGAGGAGTGAAATGGGCCTATAGTCATTCACTGTAGAGGGGTGTTCCTTTTTGGGAATGAGAGTAATAAAGGATCCATTAATACTTGAGAGGTCAAGAGAGCCTGATTCAAAGCTCCTGCAGAGCCTCATGAAATCTTCCTTAATAATGTGCCAGCACTTTTTAATGAAGAGACCATTGAAACCATCTGGACCAGGTGCATGATCAGAAGGCATATCTTTGATGACAGAAATGATTTGAACATCTGTGAATGACTGATCCATAAAAGGTAATTGGACTGGCTGGAGAAGATTTGCTAGATCATATTGCAAACCAGTAAATTCAGAGATCCCTAATCTGTCCTTGAAGGCAATTCAGAGAGCACCAGCCTTTTGATCATGTTCCCAGAGACAAGTACCATCGTGCAGGTTCAAAGAAGATATGTAGTTTCTTCTATAGGAGTAGGTTGCCATGACCTGGAATAATCCAGTATTCTCATCACCAAACTTGACCCAGCGAGCGGTATTTCTTTGTTTCCAATAGATTCTCTTTGCTTCAAGTAGATTCAGCAAGTGCTCCTTGACTAGATTTCTGAAAGATCTTTCCAGGGAGGATAGGAATCTTTGCTCCTCTAGACCATCTAGCATAGCTAGGACATAATTGCAATTGTGAATGAGCTTGCCAAGCTTAGAGAATTCCTTACTCCATTTCATAGGCCCATATCTGACCTGTTTGAACTTTCCATTCAGAGTCTTGGCAGCATTTGCAAAGAAAGCAGTAGAGTTCCAGTGAGTTGTCACCACATCCAGGAAGCCAGGGAAGTTGGCCCAGTAGTTTCAAACCTGAAAAGATTTGACTTGGGAATTTTTTTTTGACGGGAATCAGCAGGGGAGGCCCCTACCCCTATTTTTTATATATATGAAAAAAAGTTATGTACATTTTACAAGGCTCCAAGCCCAACAAAAAAAAGAGAAAAGTCATAGGAGACTACTCAACCAATCAGTTATTTTAACGCCCAGCTGCGGTTTGATCCTAAGGGTAACCGCCTTTAACTCCCTGACAAAGAAGCTTTTCCACCTTTGGAAAGAAAGAGAGGCCGCATCAAAGATAATATCATTCCTGTGGCACCAAATAGCCCAGCAACCAATAATGAAAATTTCTCTGAAAATCACCGAGTTAAATCTCTGTCTTGCAGTAAGCACCATCATCTGGAAGTCCAAAGAGAGATCCCACTCGATACCCAAATAAGTCCAGCATGCATCACTAAAGGGGCAAGAGAAGAAAAGATGCCGAATGTCTTCTTCAACATTTTCGACACACAGAACACAACAATAGGATTGTAGAAACATGTTCTTCCTATGCAGAAGATTCCTTGTGTTAATCCTGTCCTTCAGTAACAACCAAAAGAAGAACTTGTGTTTATTTTGCACTCTCGACTTCCACATCCACTTGTAAAGAGGGGAGGCTGGGTGTGAACCTTGTAAGTAACTATAAACTCTCTGACTGGAGAAGCAGTTGGCACCCCAAATGAAGGTCCATTCATCATTTCTCTCATGGTGAAGATTAAGTGCAGCAATATCAGCCTTAAGCTCTGTCAACTGATTGAAAGCAATTTGCGAGAGAGGCAGGAAGAAAGATCTACTATCAGCCCAAGCAATGAACTGGCTTACAGAGCAATTCTTTTTCCTGGCAAAAGAGTACAGCTGTGGATAAGTGACTTTTAGGACACCCAAATCCCACTTGTCATTCTAGAGGGCTACAGACATGCCACCATTAGCCTTGCAATTAGTGATCAGGAAAAAATTTGGGGTAAGGGACATTATATCTCGCCACCAAAAAGAGCCAACATTCTTTCTTTCATGAGGTGGTGTTCCATTGGAGTAGAGTTTGTCCCAGGTCAGATGCACCTAGGGCAAGTCCAGCTTATTATAGAACTTGTGGAGAAACTTCATCAAAAGGGCAGAGTTGTGGTTCCTGAGATTGATAATTCCAAGACCACCATCTTCCTTGCTGCAACAAGCATGCTTCCAGGCTACTAGGTAACCTCCCTTTTTAGACACATCTCC
>CM014271.1:37206060-37235317 GCA_004135705.1 Alloteropsis semialata
CCAACACTATTCCCTCTCGGACCATGAAATGGCACTTTTCCCAGTTTAGCACCAGGTCCTTTTTTCGGCATCTTTGTAGTACCTTGTCCAAGTTCTGCAGACAATGATCAAAAGTCTTTCCATAGACTGAAAAATCATCCATGAAAACTTCCATGATTTCTTCAATCATGTCTGAGAAAATGGACATCATGCACCTTTGGAACGATGCTGGCGCATTGCATAATCCGAACGACATCCTACGATATGCATATGTTCCATAGGGGCAAGTGAAGGCGGTCTTTTCTTGATCATCGGGGTGGATGGGAATCTGGTGATAGCCGGAATACCCATCAAGAAAACAGAAGAAGGAGTGGTTCGCGAGTCTCTCCAGCATCTCATTGATGAAGGGGAGCGGGAAGTGATCCTTCTTTGTTGCCTTGTTAAGTCGGCGGTAGTCAATGCACATCCTCCACCCAGTAACGGTACGCTGAGGAATCAGCTCATTTTTCTCGTTACTTACGACGGTCATACCTCCCTTCTTGGGCACTACTTGGACAGGGCTGACCCATTCACTATGAGGGACGGGATAGATGATCTCGGCGTGTAGAAGTTTCAAAACTTCCTTCTTTACGACTTCCCTCATTGCATTATTTAGCCTACGCTGAGGCTCCCTAGAAGGTGTAGAAGCTGGATCTATGGGAATGCGATGGGTATAGAGTGCAGGGCTTACTCCCTTCAAGTCCTTGAGGGAGTACCCGAACGCCGAGCGGTGTTTCTCAAGCACCTTTATGAGTCTATCACTCTCATCCTGCGATAGCTTGTCACTAATGATGACGGGAGTGTCCCGGTCTTCATTTAAGAAGACATAGCGAAGGCCAGCAGGCAAGGGTTTTAGCTCTACGTGTGTCTTAGGTGGCTCCTCGGTTTCAAGCGGCTCAGAAGCGTCATCCTCTTCCTCTATAAAATTGTGAACATTCTCTTCGAGGAATGACTCAAATGGGTCACTATGTTTTAGGGATTTCACTTCCTCAGCCGGGTTAGGTTCTGTCAAAGTTTCAACTATGGAGTTCTTAACCCTAGCTAATGGTATAGTGAGAAGATTCCTTCCTACGTTAGCTAGGAGGTTTCCTTCTGAGGTTACATCCTGAAGCAGGCCCTCGATAGGATGTCCTATAAGGAGGTCGAAATCTGATGTCTCAAAGACATAAAAGTCTAGAGGCATCTCAATCCCGTGGTGAGAGAGGAGAAAATCTCGTACTAGGCCGAGACTCTTGAGAATACGACCTGAGGGTGTTCTAAGAAGTCTTGACGTTGGGGCCATCTTTTTACGACGTCCAAGGATGTACGCGAAAGAACTGGACATGATGTTTGCCCCAACGGTCGGGTTGTACAGAATGTCTACGGCCACCTTGCTTATGAAACCTCGAATGGTCTGCGAAGGTGAGTTAATCCGAATAACTTCGGAAGAAGTCTCAGATTCGTTCGACCATTCCGTGTTTAGGATGGCGATCAGCTCCCTCACGGTTTCGTTCAAAATTTCTTTCTCCATATAGATGGAGGGGGTCTTTACCGTAGGCTTCTTCTGTATTGAGTAGTTCAAGGTATTCCTAAAGTCTTCAAAAAGATCTTCCTCGAACTCAAATGGTAATCCGAGAGGTTGAGTTTCCTCTTCCTCAACGGATGGGGTCTCAGGAATTGGACTGGGCAAGACTATGGGTTCTATCTGTGAGTCTTCTTGCTCAGTCTCGGTCGCGTCCGCAGGAGAGTTCTCTCGGATGGCCGCTAGGACTTCTTTTGCTCTGGCCGGGGTTATGTGTAGGAATGAACCTCCGGCTGCTATGTCTATGTACCGGGCATCTTCACTATTCAACCCAGACCGAAAATGCTGCATGAGCATGTAGTCTGGGAAGCCTAGATCTGTTCCGGTTAGACATGAGTCCTGAAATCGGTCCCATGCTTTAGCGATCGTTTCCTTCTCTCGTTGCTGGAAGTTGATGATCTCCTTCCGAAGTGCACAGATCCGGTGAATAGGAAAGTATTCAAGACAAAACTTGTCCCGTAACTTTTCCCATTCACTGTTCGTTAGCGCAACGGTGTGATCGTACCACTTCCTCGCTTTCTCTTTGAGAGAGAACGGGAAGAGCTTCCATCTAATCGTTGCCTGCGTCATGCCTGATATGACCAGACACGAGCAAAGCAACTCGAATTCGTGCAAGTGACGGTATGGGTTTTCACCATCACCTCCAGAGAAGGATATGTCCTGGACCATAGCTATGAAGGCAGGGCGAAGTTCATAGCTATCGGTTAAAATAGGATTTGACGAGGGGTGCGGCTCCAATAATTCGCCCTTTGGAGCAGAGAACTCATGAATTTGGGTGGAATTCATGGTTGATAAAAAGGAAATAGAAAAGAAATATAAAATAAAAGATATACGGGCAACCTTAGATCTTAGATAACTGCTACCGTCCCCGGCAACGGTGCCAGAAAGCTTGTTGACACCAGCGGTGGCAAACAGAAAATCCGCAAGCGCACGGCTGTTGAAGTAGCTTTCACCCGTGAGTAAACCAGGTATCGAATCCACAGGGAACGTAAAAGTATATCTAATCACTAAAGCTGAGCCAGATCGATCGAGTGTATATAAAGGCTGGGTAGAGAGGATAACTTAGCACTAAGGTTCTGATTATAGTTAAGAGAATTCTCCTATGCTTGCTTTAGGCACCGGGGTATCCTAGGCCTCTAGGAAATTGCCGGCCAACAGCTCTACGCCGTACCCGTACGTGGAGGATTACAAAGGACGGACAGGGCTGTCACCATCTGCCGCCTACCTCTACTAATCCGTGGGGCTACGAGGCAAACGAGGGCAGATATACACCTAAGCACCACGCCTAAGATAATATCAGCTATCCTAACCTTGATCAAAGATTAGAATACTTTATAAATAAAGCAACGAATCCACAAGCACAATAGAGACTTAACTTATCTATAACTCAGACTTAATTACTAGTTGAATCCCGGATACTTACTGAGTAGCTCGCATCCGTCGAGGTACAGATGGAGGGTCGCCGACAGGCCGGGACTCCTCCAGACTCTCCCTCACTCTCTCCCTATTTCTACTCTGGATATGAGGAGGGCTTCGCCTTGGATCTTCACTTCTGCTCGATGATGATTAGCCCTGCCCTGAGTTCAGCTACTTATAGCTTGGAGAGGCGGTTAAGAGTCGGTTCGCAGCGGTTGAGGCGGTCCGGAGGTGGGCCCAGGTCGGCCGACTAAGGGGGATCGGCCGACCATCCGATTCACCGTCTTTGATGCTCCACGGCACAGATGAACTCCTGGTGACGGTTTACAGTTACTGGTGAAGGCGGTGCCGATTCGGGCGCGTGGCCAGGTCGGCCGACCTAGGCAGGTCGGCCGACCCAGGGCTGTGGCCCCTCGGCCCCACTTCGTCAGTGTCTCTTGCCAGTGGGTCCTTTAGTCGGTTTCCGGTGGGTAATGGCAAAGATGTGTCGGTTAAGTTAGGAATGTGGGCCCATGAATCCATGTGCTTGCCACGTGGCCCAATCCCAACTCTTCATTTCCACCGTCTTGATTTCAATGTGCCTGATCACTCCTGAGTGTGCTTGTTGTTGTTGGGCTGAAAATGGACCTCACTGGGCCTGGACCCAGGTCGGCCGACCAAGGTAGGTCGGGCGACCTGGCCCTAGGCCCACTTTAGCTCTTCTTTTGCCACTTTATTCCTGTAAGCACATATGCACCAAAACTCATGGAATTCATTAGTAATCAACCCTATGTCTATTTGTTTTATCACATTTTATATCTTTGTTGGCAGTAATAAGTTGTCATTAAGAATCGCCAACAACAACTTAAGCGTATCCTAAAAGAGCACGGGTTGAAGGGCCCACATAATAGACCAAATCAGCGCAATCATGTGCGAATGATCAAGGATCCCCTCAAGGAACCACAAGTCATGCTCCTGTGAAATGCGGTCAGTGGAAGGCGCAACTAGGGGTCTGCCGAATCCCACGATTGGCCAAACCTGGACACGCTCCTCTCGCCCCTAGGTGTGGTGTTGTCTCGTGCATCTCTGTGTCAGTTGCGTTGGGTTGGTGCTAAGACTATGCATCAAGACATGGTTCCTTCACAAATGGAGGGAATAGATGGGAACATTTAACGGGGTCCTGGGAGTATATACACTCCCACAAGCCTTCCTCTCCACTATAACATGACCCATTCCTCGCTCCAAGACACGGCAAAAGAATAGAACAGCTCCACACCAAGGCAAAGCCCTACAACTGTAGTGCTTAGAAAATGATGTGACAAGTAGTTCTAGTGATTGTCAGGTTGTTGGCACTCTTCCCAATAATTGTATCTCAACAAATGCTACCTTATTTAAGTAAGTGTTGGTGATCTCTTATGATGTAAGTGTCTTGGTTAAGTACATTCAATGCTTTACTTCACTTCTTCTATAACCATCGCTCTAGTACTAGGACTCTTGATAGAGACGGATGCACTTGCACAAGCCTGGAGTAGTAGTCGGTATTAGCCCTCATGGATCCACCAACCAGGACTAATGAGGGGGTCACCCTTTAGTCCCGGTTGGTGGCTCCACCTAGGAATAATAGAGCATTTTTGTTCCCAGGTGGAGCCACCAATGGAGACTAACATGTCCGTCCACGTAGTCTCTAGAAACAAAATACTTTTGTTGGTTGTCTCTCTCTCTCTCCATTCTATACCACATCCTTCTCGGGCCTTTGCCTCTCCTCCGATCCCCTCATTTCTCTCCCTCTCTTTCTTCTTCTCTCATGTGGGTGGCCACAATTGTGCAGAGGACGGTCACCGGCTAGTGCAGTGTGGACATGGTGCCCCCAGGCTGGCGGCACACCCCACTATAGTCATCACCCCAGTGGGCGTCGACTCGGGATGCCTACGCGCTGGGGTGCCTGAGGGGCGAGGCACCAGCTGGCGGCCGACCGGCGAGCGGTGCGGACGGCGTCCTGGTGTGGGCACTGAACATGGGGCCCTGGGGTAGGCGGTCATGGGCGCCGTGACTAGTGATTCCATTTTTATTTCATAAAAATAACATTAGTCCCGATTGAGTAGCACCGAGATTTTAATACCCAAACCCCTTAGTTGCGCATACATAGTCCAGGTTGGGAAGTGTTGTGAAACACTTATTTAGTGATCAATTCTTTCATTAATTAATTAATGATTAATGACATCACTAGGTAGTTACTAGTGTGTGAAAGGGCCACTCTCCCCAAGGGGTATGTCCCTTGGGAAGAGGCACCTCCATGCCCCTTGGGCTTGTATAAATATGTAAACAACCCCATCAATGAGAATCAATCATTCCACTCTTTCATTCTTGAGTTTTCACTCTTCAACACGTTATCATGCACTTTGCTCTCTACTGAGTGAAGAACAAAGGACCCGCTTGGCCTCTAAGCAAGAAGAACAGGAGGCATCATCAAGACTGCACAGATGAATCAAATTTGTCACTCTTGCTCTTGCATTGCTAATCCACATGCAGGAACACCGCTCTCTGTCTGCTCCCTTTCAGGCATAAGCGACTGCGAGACTGCACATTCGCGTTCGCGCACACCAATGCAAATGGCCATCGCATAGACTGAGCGATGGTGTTTCCTTGGCATCGCACATCACGGCGACCGTCACCACGACGATCACATGCTGCATCCAACACAATTCAGCAGCAATCAATTGATTAAAAAGGCAGTAAGACATTACATTTTCAATTCGAAAAAAAATCTTACTATGATGCCGTCCTTGCATGCCAACAAACAAAGAACGCGTATCAGCGTTCTCTTCTAGACGAAGATGTCCTACAGGACGCCATGGCCAGCGTGGTCATTATCGAAAAGGCACCGACGCCCATCAGCAACCCACCGCGGTAGCCTGACCCAGGCACCGGCGACGGCCCCTCGCCAGCAACTTCTCGGCCGCGTCGTGGGCACGAACCAGTGCAGGAACCGGAGCCCAACCTCACTGGGTATTTCCTTCGACAACAGATGGGCCAGTGCACGTCGACGGCCCTCAGGCCGATCCCTCAAATAAACAAAAAAAACAAAAAGGTATGCATTCAATGCATGAAGTCTTATACAGGGCATCATTATTTACTCTGCTCCTGTTCTGCACCATTGCCTGCCCGTGATGTGGCCGCAACACCTTACTTGCTCCATGGACGGACGACGGCATCACTGCGATGCAAGGCAGCGATGCACAACCGCCTCCTCCGAGCGCACACAGTCGGCAACGCCGGTGTTGGCCCTCAGGCCGATCGTCCTATCAAACTGCGGTGGTGCTCGCCCGCATAGCGGCATCTGCTCGTGGTAGCGGCGGGGCAGCGATGATATGCGTGCAGAACCACGGCGCGCGGAACGGCGGAGCGGCGGCCGCGGCGGTTGCAGGCAACGCAACAGCAGTTTTGCACGCAGACCATCAGGCCGTGCTGGGCTGCCTTAGCCATGGCGGCCTGCTCGCCCGCAGGCTAGGCCGGGCCGCTTCAGGGCCACAGCTGACTGGTCGGCCCACAGTCCCGCAGGCCCGCCTGCCCCGCCCACAGGCTTGGCCAGCAGGCTGATCGGGTCTATTCGGCCGAGCAGGCCAATTCACCGCCCCTGAGCCTAAGTTTGCTCCCAAAATTCGTTACAGCCCCCAGGCTAGCATATATCATACTTAGACTTTATTTTAAGTCTTTAGATTGTTCTATATTGTGTAATATACATTAAATACCATCGGTATAATTAGAACCAATGTAATCAAAATGCTACAATTGCCACAGCAATTGAGCATTATTACGATTCGCAGATCTCTCATTGGTTACACATGTTTTAGAACAATCTTTTCATATGCAATTCTTTATTTGCATTTGATTTATTCTAATCAATATTCTACATCAAGTAGAAAATCATGAAAAATTCAAATAAAAGGTATATATTTTTTTAAACACAAGGTAATGGCAATAAGCATCTACTGCACTCATGCAGATTATGCTCCATTACTGTGAGGTTCTACCTTCAAAGTGTTTAAACAACAAATTAAACTATGGAATAACACAAGGTGATGGAGACCTAGGCACTGGCTGCAATAAATTCTTTGAATTTATTTGCCCTGAGACCGTGCTTTTAGGCAGCAAGTTACTTGCCCATTGCTTGGAGGTCTACATCTTATGATGATTACCTTCACGGTGTATATCCAAAGTTTAAACAAAATTATACTACAATGAATCTCAAGTCATTAATTCCTTTAAATTATAGCAGTTGCACTGCCATTGACATATACCTTAATTTTGTTGCAAGAATCATCTTGCCTTTGAAACAATGGAAAATAAATCTAAAGGTATAGGTAAATAAATTCTGGATTGAATAAAATAATGGAATAAGCATATACTATGCTCCATTATTAAAAGATACACATCATTTCTATGGTGAATTCATCCAAAAGTTTAAAATAGAGACTATATATTGACCATGACTATCAGTCATTTATTCCTTCAGGAATAAACAGCAATATATAAGCAGTAATTACATTGCCTATTTTAAACCACTATACCTAATTTTGATACAAGATTCATCTTGAATTCAAATATTTTGCATATACTGCAACACTACATTTCATGTACTTACCGCAGTAAATTAATTTAACACATGACTATCTCATGTGGTACATGATTCAAAATAGCCATTATGAAGTCAATATAAGTTGCATCACATGCAAAAACTTATATGGCATGGGCAATGAATTTGAAATTTATTTCATATTCTAAAGATTCCATTTATATGGAATAAATCATAGCCCAGAATTCAAAATTTCAACTAAATTATTGCCTTATTAAAGGCATACTTTCCATATGGATCTCAAAACATTGAGTATCAAATGGAAAAGTTATCCTAAATATTTTGAGTTACACTCAAAAGATGTTATGGCCAACATAAGGTCATAATATTACCGAAATTAAAAGACGGTTAGTCATACATTCATCTACATGATTAAATTCATGACAAAATACAACAGCGTTGTATATATATAGAAAATCTATTCTAGATTTGATTCTATGATGAATTTCTATATCATACCAACCCAAATTATGAAGCCTTATCCACAATTTTCTCAATAGATGGTGTATTGCATCAGCAATACCATAACCAAAATTGCACCAAATTTTCTGAAATACAATGCTATGCATTATGATCTCTTAACAAAGAGTATCTGCTTGTACCTTCTGGTTACAGCATAGCAATTTGAACTATATTCAAATATTCAGAATATCAAATGTTTGATGCAAACAAGCATCAACATTAGGAGAAAGTGGGCCAACACAAAGGCAATAAAATAAGGATACCGACAAAGACATGCATTTGTAAAACCACAATGACAACTCGCATGTATGTCAAAATTGTGGATATCATAATCACATTACAATGCAATGTCACAAAATCAAGTATTTGGTTGAATACATTATTGACAAATGGCAAATCAATTTAATGGGACAAGTTTGAAATGCACTTCAATATCGACCTAAATTATGCCACTTATATACCTATTTCATATGAATTAGGATCAAATCCTACAACAGTAGGATATATTTGAAGGCAATAACAACTTGTTTGGAGACACAACTTAGTCTCTATAACCCATCACTTAATGATCATGTACATTATGTTGCAATTACATAAGTTGTCATTCACATAGTATCATTATATGATACATGCTACTAGTATGTATTCTATATCATATATGTAATCATAATGCATTATGATTTACTTAATATAGATAATGATGGGGACAATCCAAATGGAAGAAAATATTTGATTAGTGAACTTTTATGTCACTAACATTACACTTTGAGATATCAAATATTCTAAATTCTCTATAAGAGAAAAGGAAAATTAGTAAAATCGCAACTGCGATTTGTGGTTTATGGTTTTGGTCAAGCCATAACCAAGCACTCTCAAAGTATCCAATTAGATATGCACTCATGCATTCTAATTCAACTCATACCAATTGAGTTGGAAAAAATCTGTTATAGTGATTTCAATATGAAATCACATTATGACAACAATGATGAATTCATATTCATCAACCAATAAAACAGATATAAAGCAAGCAAATGCTTGAGCAAATTTCTCCATTATCATAAGGATTGTGTTTTTACATACATCAAAACCCATACCATATGTTGCGAACAATAAATTTTCAGTCTATCATTCCATCAAGATTGGAAAATATTGCTTTTTATCAACCTACAATATAGGTGATATGAAAATTTATTGACAATTCTATTGGTCATATATTGCAAATTTCCTACAAATCCTCAGATTTAATATGCACCGCATATGCATTATGGAAATTAATTTTAAGACCCTCTTATCTTAAAATTTCAATTATACCATTATAATTCCTTGAACGCATTTAAAGGAAATATGGTAGCATATATCCATTCAGAAAATCATTCAAAACCTTCCTATGAAAGGTTGATAAATAATCTACATGATTTCATGTGACGTATTATAGTGCACTAAAGAACTATGCTTTTGCTATGTTCATTGCTCAAATTATCAAATTATGAGCACAATATCCTAAAACATAGGATACATCCATCAGGATGGAAAATGTCACATGATTTCTTTACATGTCTACAATAGACTATTGTATGACTTTGGCATAATTATAAAACATTATGTACAATCTGTACATACAACGGATTATATAAATCTCTCGCAAGAGATTGCAACTCATTGCATGACCACTATATTCAAATTGAAATTTACCAACATCTAGTTGGTACTATGTGGACTTACACACCACATAATCAATCAAACTGCAATCATACGGCTCCCTCCGTTGCAGTATGTACGTGGAGTTTTGGCTTCAGCCAATTATTTTCCATCTGCATATCGTTTATGCTTCACACATAACGATATCACCACCTCAACATACATCCATGGGCATTGAGGATCCACACAACATAGTATTATCCGTCATTCACATAATACCTTGGATCTCTCATGGGGATTTTTACATAGCCCGTATGTTGATCATACTTTGAGGACAATTCTTGGCATTAGGGGGAGATTTATACCACATTATAGAATGCCAAGTAATCAGAATGTCTAATACATTCAGTCCTCACATCTACATACAAATTGTCAGCATGACAATATATATTTGCAACACATTGCAAATAAACTGCCAATTGCATTTACTTGTCAAAAGTGTCATATAAACTGATTCCCATCATTTGTGTACCAGAAAGAGTGGGGGTACCTAACAAAACCACTCAACTCCCAAATTAAAATAAGAGGGGGAGAAGTATGGTCACTAGGGATATAGCTTATTACAAGCATCCGCGGAACAGGGGGAGACATCCTCCAAGATAGTAAATGCAAATCAACATCATACATGATGTTAAACACTTTATGGATTTTCAAATCCAAAACCTATGAATGTTCAACATTCAAAGCCCAGTACATGTGCACATAAATTCAAAGCACTGGCCACTGGAACACCCTACTCTATCATCTTGGGAAATGAGATAGAGTTAGAAAGGGTTGATATTTTCACAAGCTATATTGATTCCATTGAATCAATCACACTAAGACTACAAATTGTCGACATATACTCCTACTCAAAATTGTTATACACCTTAAACTGGATCCAGACCAAAAGTCCTAGGCAGAGTGTATCAACACTCAAATTGGGTCAAATTAAAGGTGATGACTCAGGAGAAAAGCTCTTATTCATCAATGAGAAGTACTTTACCGCAGTAAAATATTCTTCTCATAATGCTTTCTTGCAAAAGCAAGGTGGTGAGACATTAAGAGTTTGTAGCATATGGTTTCATGCAGAGACCAAGCAATAACATACCCACATGGTATGTGTGAAAATTTTGTTCCTACATTCAAGCATTGGCAGATCATATAATTTGGATAAATTCAGACATATATGTCCTCATTGGACTCATATTCTGAATTGAGATACAAATCGCAACATATATTTTGTACAACTCAAGTCATTCCATGACTTGAAATAGTCAAGTTGATTGTGGTACAACTGACTAAGTGAGTATCCATCATAGAAGGATTACTCCAATCATTATGATTGCATATATAAATTCCAAATTGGAGTTTCAATCATCTCAACATACAAGCAATCATATCAAGACGGAATTAGAGATGACAAATTTGGGTAAAACCAAATTACTCTTAAGTTTACAACTTAAGCAAATATATCAGTTCTCAGATATTCAATTGATATTGTTCACCAATATCAAAATAATATTGGATAATCATATCCATCAACACTTATGGTCGTTCAATCCCTAAAGATGGATCAATGCCCATCTAGACCCTGGGATGACAACTATAGTGCCATGTAAGCGCTCATATCTTGCAAAACGCAAAAGACCAAATATTGCATTTGCAGATAACTTGCTATAGCTTAAAATGCGCAACTCCATCAAGCCATTTGGCAGGAGTTAGATTGGATATCCACAGATATCTTATGGCACCATAGATCTTGATTTATTCAATCAAGATATAACCATAGTGATTCTGAGTTACTAGCTAAATAATCCCCATATTGCTAGAACACAGACTGATATCATGATGGTACAGTCCTCATGAGAGTCATCAAATTAGACTCTAACTGCTACTTTCATCTATCATTCTAAAACACCACCTATGTGTGTGTGAATATATTGAATGATAAAACTTGATTCTATTGAATCATGAACAATTATCTATAAAGATAATGTTGCTTGTGTTGCATAAATATAACAGGTTACATAGAGCAATATCAACAAGCATATTGCCATGTTTATTCTCATCTATCACACATTGGAGAATAAATACCTCACAAATCAAATTTGTGAGAACCTCACATATTTGTTCACAAAGTCCTTACCATATTCACATATAAACATATGTTCATGGAATTGGTATACATTGACTTTGAGATGTAAGGTTCAGGGGGAGTCTCTTCTGAACAACAACCTGTGTTAAAACATTATATTGCACTCTTTTCCTTTATGAGTTTTTTCTCGCCAGGGGTTTCTCATGAAAGTTTTTTAATGAGGCAATACTAACACAAGAGTACATGTAATATCACCCATTTTCCCCATCGGGGTTTTTAAGGGGATATTCAAAACATATTATATGTCATATCTTCTATTTTCCCCACAGGGGTTTTTAAAGGAGATATTCAAGACATAATGATCAAATGATCATACACATATTTCTCTAAACTTAACTTATGGGTTTTTCCTTTATAAAGGTTTTCCCATATAAGTTTAAAGGAACAATATCATTTTTATATGCTGTATCATTTTCTCCTTATTTTCCCAATGGGTTTCAAAGTAGTTTTAACAGCATATTATCAAAATATTCCTCTTATTTTTCCCATGAGGTTTTTGGAGGAATATATCAATATTGCATTACATGCAATCACATATGTCATATAACATTTTCTCCTAAATTTTCCCTAAGGGATTTTAAAGGAGTTTTTCCTATGACACATCCACATTTCTCCTTCTATTTTTCCCACAGGGTTTTTGAAGGAGTTATTCATATATTGTTTACAAAATCACAAGAAGAAATTGATCAAGGTGGAGTGTTGTGAAACACTTATTTAGTGATCAATTCTTTCATTAATTAATTAATGATTAATGACATCACTAGGTAGTTACTAGTGTGTGAAAGGGCCACTCTCCCCAAGGGGTATGTCCCTTGGGAAGAGGCACCTCCATGCCCATTGGGATTGTATAAATATGTAAACAACCCCATCAATGAGAATCAATCATTCCACTCTTTCATTCTTGAGTTTTAACTCTTCAACAGGAAGACTAAAAGGTTTCCCAACGGAGACTAAAAGGACATCTTTTCTACTAGTGATTTCCCGAGATTATCTAGCTCCTCATGCGCTGAGTCTACTTTCAGCTGATGACACTGGGGATTTGGGGTGGGGGTGGGGTGTGCGTTATGGTAGTGGTCATAAAATCTTGACTTTCATTTATTCAGAAGCTGAAGCTAACGAGGATTATAAATGAAGTTGATGAGATTGTGTGTTTCAGAGTACTTGATGTGATTTCTATTGAGTGCAGATTTGTGGATTGTGATGGTGGTTGGAATCATAATTTTCATTGATTGAGAACTTGATGTGGTTAGGTGTGAAAGAGAAAAAAACAAGTTGATGTGGGGTTGTCAGCATCATTGTGGTAATTTTTGTACATGCACCTATAGTCAATATCTAGTTTCGTGTGGATTGTCTGTTTAAAAGTTCCAATTGATTTTGGATACGACTCTCCGCGGGGATATGTACCCTACGCAGGTGCTATATACAAAGGCAAATATTAAGAGGTATTGTATTAAATAGATCGGACCATCAAATTTAGAGGCCACCGGTACGAGACGTTGGTACGGTCGATCTGACAACCTCGTACATAGTAACCATTTCCTTTCCGCGTAGACGTTTTCTCTTTTCTCTTTCTGTGCGCTAATTATTTTCTTTCCGCGCGGATGTTTTCTCTTTTCTCTTTCTATGTGCTAATTATTTTCTTTCCACATGCTACTAGTTTCTGTGGGTTTTCTTTTTGCAAAATTACATCATTCGGGATGGGGAAAAAAGGGAGGAGAATAGGGCGGGAAAAAAAGTAACTTCCAAAGCTAGAATACAAATAAAAGAAAAATTGGTGCAAAACTTACTTACCCCAGTTTTTCGAATTTCACATAAGTTTGAATACAAAAGTTTCCTACAACTGCATAATACATAAGTTTTTTGAACTACGGATAAGTTTTAATACAAAACTTTTCTACAAATTGTTAACAAAAAGTTTTCATCCATAAGTTTTATAGCAAACTTCAATAAACAACTTTTACGCTCTAAAGAAAACTTTTGTGTGGCAGGGACACTACCAGAAAATATTCCATCCGTCCACCCTCATAGGTCACGGATGGATTGGACCCGGTACCGGTACCAGGTCCAACGGTTACAAATTTTGCGCGCTCATAGGTACCGGTTGGTGTCACCAACCGGTACCAAAGAGCCTCGGTGGCTTTGGTACCGGTTGGTGACACCAACCGGTACCAATGTGAGCCCCTTTGGTACGGGTTGGTGCCACCAACCGGTACCAAAGGGGCTCTGCGTATAAAGCCCCTTCTTCCTCCCCCAGCCCGAGCCATGGCTCATTTCTTCATCCTCCATTGAGCTCGGGTTGGGGGAGGTCATGCCCAAATTTTTCATAACTTTTGGAGATTTCAAATGAAGTCCGCTAGAAGGTTAGCAACTTCATTCTCTCTCTTTTGACGGCTAGTATGGTCTATTTCATGCTCTATGTTTGGAGTAATTTGTGTTTTGTGGAATGGATTGAAATAAGAGATTTTAGATGTAATCTTCATTTTTATTATGAATTTGTAATAGAGAATCACTATATAGTTAGTTGTTGTATGTGTAGAGATGATGCACAAATTTTTAGACATTGTTTAGATTTTTGGATTATTTGTAGAAACTTTAAATGATTTTCATATTTATGCTTGTTATGATTTTTAGATATTATAAATGATATTCATATTTAGGCTTATTATGATTTTTAGAGATTATAAATGATATTCATATTTAGGCTTATCACGAACTTTAGAAATACATCTTTTTCGAGGCTTCAAATGATGTTCATATTTAGGGTTATTAGGATTTTTAGAGATTATAAATGATATTCTTATTTAGGCTTATCATGAATTTTAGAATTACATCTTTTTAGAGGCTTCAAATGATGTTGATATTTAGGGTTATTAGGATTTTTAGAGATTATAAATGTATTCTTATTTAGGCTTATTACGAACTTTAGAAATACATCTTTTTAGAGGCTTCAAATGATGTTGATATTTAGGGTTATTAGGATTTTTAGAGATTATAAATGATATTCTTATTTAGGCTTATTACGAACTTTAGAAATACATCTTTTTAGAGGCTTCAAATGATGTTGATATTTAAGTTTATTAGGATTTTTAGAGATTATAAAAGATATTCTTATTAAGGCTTATTATGAACTTTAGAAATACATCTTTTTTGTGGCATCAAATGATGTTGATATTAGGGTTATTAGGATTTTTAGAGATTATAAAAGATATTCTTGTTAAGGCTTATTATGAACTTTAGAAATACATCTTTTGGTGGCATCAAATGATGTTGATATTTAGGGTTATTAGGATTTTTAGAGATTATAAAAGATATTCTTATTAAGGCTTATTACGAACTTTAGAAATACATCTTTTTGGTGGCATCAAATGATGTTGATATTTAGGGTTATTAGGATTTTTAGAGATTATAAATGATATTCTTATTTAGGTTTATTATGAACTTTAGAAATTCATATTGGGGGCTGAATTTTTTATTGTATTTTGTGAATAGATGAATCGGCAATGGATGTACAACGCGGATAGACGCTCATCTGACTTCATTAATGGCGTTCATCAATTCCTCGACGTGGCAGAGGCTAACTCGACCTCGGGTTTTATATGCTGTCCATGCAAGGTCTATGAGAATGAGAAGGATTATCACATCTTGAAGAATGTGGTTGACACACACTTGCTTAGGAGTGGTTTCATGCCTAACTATATCTGTTGGACCAAAACGGCAAAGCGGGGATATTCTTAGAAGAAGGTGATGAAGAAGTTGACGACAACATCCCAGACTTTGCACAATACGGTGTCTTTGCAGATGATATAGCAATGGGCGAGGGTGAAGTAGTTGCAGAAGATGAGGATGATGACGCCTTAGGTGGCATGATCTGTGATGAAGAGAAAGACTGCGAAAGTGCGAAAGAGCGGGAGAAGATGAAGCATTTGTTGGATGACCACAAAACATTGTTGTACCCAGATTGCAAAGAGGACCAGAAAAAGTTGGGTACCACACTGGAACTGTTGCAATGGAAGGCAACTAATGGCTTGTTTGACAAAGGTTTTGGAGAGATATTGAAAATGATAAAGAAGATGCTTCCAGAGCTCAACACATTGCCCGAAACAACATACGAAGCAAGAAAAATCGTTTGCCCTCTAGGACTGGAAGTATAAAAGATACACGCATGTCCCAATGTGTATGAATCTTTGGATGCCTGTTTGGTTTGCAATTGTTCGCGGTATAAAATCAGGCGAGACGACCCTGGTGATGTTGAGGGAGAGCCCCCAAGAAGAGAGTCCCTGCCAAGGTGATATGGTATTTCCCTATAATACAATGTCTGAAGCGCTTGTTCAGAAACAAAGAGCATGCTNATTTTTCATTGTATTTTGTGAATAGATGAATCGGCAATGGATGTACAACGCGGATAGACGCTCATCTGACTTCATTAATGGCGTTCATCAATTCCTCGACGTGGCAGAGGCTAACTCGACCTCGGGTTTTATATGCTGTCCATGCAAGGTCTATGAGAATGAGAAGGATTATCACATCTTGAAGAATGTGGTTGACACACACTTGCTTAGGAGTGGTTTCATGCCTAACTATATCTGTTGGACCAAAACGGCAAAGCGGGGATATTCTTAGAAGAAGGTGATGAAGAAGTTGACGACAACATCCCAGACTTTGCACAATACGGTGTCTTTGCAGATGATATAGCAATGGGCGAGGGTGAAGTAGTTGCAGAAGATGAGGATGATGACGCCTTAGGTGGCATGATCTGTGATGAAGAGAAAGACTGCGAATGCGAAAGAGCGGGAGAAGATGAAGCATTTGTTGGAGGACCACAAAACATTGTTGTACCCAGATTGCAAAGAGGACCAAAAAAAGTTGGGTACCATACTGGAACTGTTGCAATGGAAGGCAACTAATGGCTTGTCTGACAAAGGTTTTGGAGAGATATTGAAAATGATAAAGAAGATGCTTCCAGAGCTCAACACATTGCCCGAAACAACATACGAAGCAAGAAAAATCGTTTGCCCTCTAGGACTGGAAGTATAAAAGATACACGCATGTCCCAATGTGTATGAATCTTTGGATGCCTGTTTGGTTTGCAATTGTTCGCGGTATAAAATCAGGCGAGACGACCCTAGTGATGTTGAGGGAGAGCCCCCAAGAAGAGAGTCCCTGCCAAGGTGATATGGTATTTCTCTATAATACAATGTCTGAAGCGCTTGTTCAGAAACAAAGAGCATGCTAAATTGATGCGGTGGCACAAAGAGGATCGGAGGGAAGACAATATATTGAGACACCCCGCTGATGGGTCCCAATGGAGAAAAATCGACAGAGCATTCCCAGACTTCACAGAAGATGCAAAGAACATAAGATTTGGTTTGAGTACGGATGGCATGAATCCTTTTGGTGATATGAGCAGTAGCCACAGCACTTGGCCCGTGACTCTTTGTATGTACAACCTTCCTACGTGGATGTGCATGAAGCGGAAGTTCATTATGATGCCAGTGCTAATCCAAGGGCCAAAGCAGCCTGGCAACGACATTGATGTGTATCTAAGGCCACTGATTGAGGACCTTTTGTTGTTGTGGGGCAAAGATGGTGTAAAGGCGTGGGATGAGCACAAGCAAGAGGAATTTAACCTACAAGCATTACTGTTCGTGACCATCAATGATTGGCCTGCACTTGGCAACCTGTCCGGACAGTCAAACAAGGGATACAAAGCATGCACACATTGCCTAGAACACACCAACTGCATTTACCTGAAACATTGTAGAAAGTGTGTGTATATGGGCAATGTCGATTTCTTTCTGAGAAACATCCGCTAAGAAAGAAAGGAAAGCATTTTGAGACAAAAATTCGTAGCAAACCAAGGCATCAGGATGAAAAATATGTATTTGCTATGGTAAAAGATGTGAAGGTGGTCTTTGGGAAGGGACCTAGCAGCCAGCCAACGGCAAGTGAAAATGGAAAGGCGCCCATGTGGATGCTCCACCGAGCTAATACATGCTTCACCCGAGGTGAGAAGGACTTGGTGTTGGTATTTCATAGCATCACTACTTAGAGTAGTAATGGTACTAGAGATACTTCATCGTAAATCTAGATGTTACAGATATTCTGCAAGCGCACAGAAGTACGTTGTAGCATTTCACCCAGGAGTATTCCAGAGTATCGTTATTTGTTTATCCGCAGGGAAAGCGTTTAGTTAAAAGAGAGATGTGTCATCCAATGCTCTTATGTACAACAGTATTAATGTACCACAATCTAAACAGGGGTAAAGATATAGAAGTGAATGATTGGGTTGACACACAGAAGTTCATTGCTCATCATTATGTAGTCTTAGTTAGTATAGTACACTAGTGAAGATTAACAAGGGTTCATTAGCATCATACTTATGGAACTTGGATATACTACAATACCCTATACAAGCTCATTCAATGATCGTATGCAAGAGGACACATCGAGGTATCCAGTGGTTCCCTCATCAAGGGACAACAGTAGGACGTCTTATCATAAAGGCCTAATACCCACTCCCGTACGTGGAGGATTACAAAGGACGGACAGGGCTGTCACCACCTGCCGCCTACCTCTACTAATCCATGGGGCAGCGGTACCCTCAATAGTATACCGTATCCCAAACACCATGTTTGTAATACGAGATACAACTCTATCTATCACGTTAATAAATAGAGCAACCAAAAGGCACATTGAGCCAATGCCATAGCATACATTCACTTGATTGAGGTGTAAGACATAAGTAGTATATACTAAGTAGATAAGGTATAACTGAAGCATACAACATAAGTATGAAGGTATTTCCATTAAGCTCAGAGTATTACAAGTAAGTAAGAGAATACAAGAACTGAACTCTAGAACTTACCAAGACTCCTTCAGAAGCCCTTCAGAAGATCTAACACTATGACTATCACTACTAAGACTAAGACTAAGCTTGTAGCAAAGGAGAGCTCTTCTTCTGGTGTGTGTTGAGTACGGCGCCCCTTGCAGGTATTTATAGCATCACAAGGCGGTTGGAACCAGCCAGAGGCGGTTGAGGCCGTTTGGAGGTGGGCCTAGGTCGACCGAATCCCCAAGGTCGGCCGACCCTTGGATCCACCGTCTTCAACAACGCATGGCTCTGATGAACTCCTGATGACGGTTTACAGGTACTGGTCAAGGGGGAACCGAAACGGCCGCAGGGCCAGGTCGGCCGACCTGGTTCCGCCGCCATTCGGCCCCACTCTTCTCTGGTAGACTTCCATGTGGGTCCTCATGACGGTTCCAGGTGGGTATACTCCATTTGGGTGCAATTGTGTTGATGTGTGGGCCCTTCAATCCATGGGAGTGACACGTGGCTCATCCTCACCCTTGACTTGAACCGACGATGAATCAACGTCCATGATCCTTCCTCAGTGTGCTTCTTGACCTGTGTCGAGATTGAGCTTGATCGGGTTCATGCCAGGTTGCCCGACCTAGCCAGGTCGGCCGACCTGGGCCTGTGCCCAGTTTTGCCCATCTTTTGCACCGTAGTCCCTGTACTCAAATATATTCCAGATATGCATGGTACACCATTATTTGAATACTAATGTCTAAGTTATGCCTTGATCTTTATTGGTTTCTGAGCCTATTGACGGTCGGATTTTATGTTATAAGGACCGTCAACAACTCCCCCAAGCTTAACCCTTGCTCGTCCCGAGCAAAGATTGGAACTTTTAGGCTCAGTGGATCAGGAGTTGCTTCCTCATTACTCCTCAAAAGTACCAGTGGTTCAGTAAGATATTCTACCAAGGATTGAATGAGCTGGTAAAAATAAACTTCCATTATTACCTTGGCTTTTCATGGGGCTTGTAGCTTCTCATTGTCTTGGGCGGTTGATGGCTAGAACGACTTAGACCAAGCACCTTTCCTTTTACCTTGCTTGACAATCAAACCGGAGGTTTTGGGATTTTCAAAAGGTGGAGTTCCTTAGGTGCTACTCTCAAGTCACTCATGGCGTATTTCCTTACCAATTTCCTCTCTCAACTCTCATGTCACTCATTGGGGTGGAGCTTGTGCTAGGAGAGCTATATTGCATACTTGCAATGCACATATTGTAAAGTCAAGATCAGGATTCAAAGAGAAATAAGTCATACTCTCAAACCAAGATGTGCACGTGTGTGTAAGTCATAGAAGATGATAGCTCTTTTTTACAGGTCCCTCTTCCCTTTTTATAAAGTTGCTTTTTAGAGACATGGCTTTATTTTTGAACTAAGAGCCTTTATTTGCTCTCTCTCTTCTCTTTTTTTCAGCTCCATGTCTCTTTTTGCAACAAAGTTAGGGAAGAGTACCATACTTTATGTAGAGCTTTTATTTTGTTGATGGATGGGTGCCATGTTTACTTCCAGAGTAGAAGCATAACATGTATATGGTGGCGTGTACGTGACCTTGGTTTTAAAAGCATGAAGTAAATCTCTAAGAATCACAGTGACCTTGGCAAAACTCATTGCAAAACAAGTTGCTTATGTAGGGGTTCAAAACATTATGAGCTTTGCTAGGGAATTTAATCACCATAAGGAACTCTCTGTTTTATTTTAGAAGAGAAAACTCCGGTTATCAAGTCCAGCTTAGTAAGATCTTAGGGCACTCAGATCTTATCATATCTTAGCTAACAACAACCTAGACCAGAGCATGCTTATGCTACCCACAGACAGACAAGATAACAGAAAAGATCATGCTCGACCAGCAAACTCAAAACTTAAGAGAATAACAGGTTGAAACATAGGTACAAGAGAGGAATAAGAGCAACTTTTCATCATATCCAATGGAAAAGATTTAAGCATAGAATTAAAACATTTATAGGATTATTGAAGATGGCTCTCATTTACTAACTTTATTTGAACGAAGAACTTTATTCAAATATACTTACCTGAACTTACCTGGTGGAGGTCCTCCCCCAAGCTAGTTTGTTAACACCGATGTACCTGTCGGCGCAGGACTCGTGTTTTACGTCGTCGAGCGAAGACGTCTCCTTTGTAGGATTCAACTTGACGAAGCAGCATCTGACCCTAGAGATGAGGATACAGATGATTTAACCCGCCATACCTGTTTTCCCTTTTTCTGGCGGTCGACAGCCTGTTCCGGTGTTTTCTTCGTCTGTGCTTTTGCACCTCGTATAGACTTCTTGTTGTGCTTTGCATAATACCAGATGGGGAAATCCTTCTCCCAGAACTTCTCCATGAACTTAATTAGGCTGCCTTTCTCTGGAGGTGTCACTTCCACCTCTTTGACATTCTGACTATTTCTCCCGTACTTGATCTTGATCATGGAGCATTGCTCCACTTTTAGCCTGAACTCAAACTTCTCCTTCCTTCCATTAATGTTGAGCTAGATCTCTCCAGCACCCACATTAATGTGAGCGTCTGCTGTGCTCAAGAAGGGTCATCCAAGGATGAGCGATGAATCGTTGCTCATGTCCATGTCCAGTACCACGAAGTCGACAGAAACGAAGCAATCCCGGATGCGCACCGGAATGTCCTCGGCTATCCCCTCCGGGTAGCGAACCGTGGAATCGGCCAACTGCAGTCTCATGGGAGTAGGAGACAAGGTAGTATAGTTGAGGCGGTCAAAAACTACCTTTGGCATTACGCTGACACTTGCTCCTAGATCACAGAGCGCATGCTCAAAGTGTTGTGTCCCGATTGTACATGTGATGGTGGGACATCCTGGATCCTTCTTCTTCTCCGGGACTTTATTTAGGATCGCTGCGCTGCACTCCTCAGTCAGCTTTACGACCTCGGTACTTGGGAGTGGATGTTTGTTGTTGAGAATGTCCCTCAAATACTTTGCATAGGTCGGTACCTGCATAGCATCCAGCAAAGGCACATATATATTCAATTTCTGTATGACTTCTACGAACCTGGCGAATTGTTCGTCCGCGGATGGTTTCTTTTGACGCTGCGGGAATGGCAAGATGTTGGAGTCGTAAAACTCATGCGGCGCGGTCTGTCCAGCTGGTGCTAGTTCGGCTTCTGGCTCTTCTTCCATAGTAGGGACCTCCTTTCTTGGTGCTGCTGTTTTCTCTGCATGGTTAGGGGGAACCGGGTCCCGAGTAGCCTTTCCGCTCCTCGTGGACACAGCCTTAACATTTTCAAATGACGAATCCGGTTGTCCGGGAATTTGCCCCTTATCACCAGACAGAACAGCGGCAGCTAACTGAGCTAATTGGGTTTCTAACATCTTATTAAAACTCAGCTGGCTTTGGAAGGTGGAGGACAAACTTTCTATTTTAGAGTTTATGCCCTCTAGAGCCTTATCATTAACAGCAAGCCTCTTGGAGATAGACTCATTAATCTTGGCCTGACCAAGGACAAGATCTTTAAGGGAAGGTTGATTGGAGAAAGAGTTATTATTGTTACCTCCCTGGTAAAATGGGCGTTGCTGATTCCAGTTCCCTTGAGGCCGGTACCCGTTGTTGCCGTTCATGAACTGTACCTCCTCTTGTGTCTCGGGGCAGTTGTTCCCCGAGTGGCCAGTTTCTCCACAGACTTCACACGTCATGTGTGAGTCCAGTGGCCCTTCGTTGTCGGCGCCTCCATCCTTGGTGCGGTCATCAAGGCGCTTCATAATAAGATCCATCTTGGCGGCCAGCATGTCCACCTCCTTCACGGTGTGCATACCGCGTTTGCGTCCCTGAAGACGGTCGTCATTCCAGGATTGGTTTGACACCATCTTCTCGATGAGAAGCTTGGCGGCGTTCACGTCAAGGAGAGGAATGCCCCTCCAGCAGCAGCATCCATGTGTTCACGGGCCGTTTGAGACAGCCCATGGTAGAAGTTCTGAAGCAGGAGCCACTCTTGCATGCCATGGTGAAGGCACGCCAGAATGTAATCCTGAAAGCGATCCCATGCTTCCGGGACCGTCTCCTCGGACTCTTGCTGAAAGCTGGAAATTCTTCCTCGAAGGGCATTGGTTTTCCCAATGGGGAAGAACTTCGCCAAGAAGGCGTTGGAGCACTTGGTCCATGTATTCACCGCCTCACAGTTGGAATAGAACCATTGTTTGGCTCTACCCAGCAGCGAGAACGGGAATAGACGGAGCCTGATGGCCTCTTGATCCACCCCTCGGATGGTGATGGTACTGCACACCTCCAGAAAGTGCTGCAGGTGAGCACTGGCGTCCTCATTGGCTTTCCCACAGAAGGGGCTAGCCTGCACCATGTTGATAAGCGGAGCCTTCAGCTCAAAAGCATGATCCCCCACTTCCACTGCTGGACCCGTAGGGATCTGAGCAGCGGACGGAGCGGAGTAGTCACGAATGGTTCTGTCGGCCATGGCTTCTTCCGGTTGGGGTGCTACGGGAATGGGTTGTTCTCCTTGGTTGGAGGATTCTCCGATGACTGGTTCCGTTTCCGATAAGAACACCTGAGGGATTACAACACAAGAGCGTACCCTCCTTCCTATGGTATTTGGGTTCTCGACGTAGTTGGATGGTAATTGGAAACCAGTCATGCACTACCCTGTTTCACATCACAGAGAAACAGAGCGAAAAGGGTAAACCTGCTAGATTACTGGCAACTAATTTTGTTGCACGAAATGCATGGATGTTCAAATCTCTTTAACCACTTGCTTTCCCCGGCAACGGCGCCAGAAATGCGTGTTGGTATTTCTTAGCATCACTACTTAGAGTAGTAATGATACTAGAGATACTTCATCGTAAATCTAGACGTTACAGATATTCTGCAAGCGCACAGAAGTACGTTGTAGCATTTCACCCGGGAGTATACCAGAGTATCGTTATTTGTTTATCCGCAGGGAAAGCGTTTAGTTAAAAGAGAGATGTGCCATCCAATGCTCTTACGTACAACAGTATTAATGTACCATAATCTAAACAGGGGTAAATGATATAGAAGTGAATGATTGGGTTGACACACAGAAGTTCATTGCTCATCATTATGTTAGTCTTAGTTAGTATAGTACACTAGTGAAGATTAACAAGGGTTCATTAGCATCATACTTATGGAACTTGGATATACTACAATACCCTATACAAGCTCATTCAATGATCGTATGCAAGAGGACACATCGAGGTATCCAGTGGTTCCCTCATCAAGGGACGACAGTAGGACGTCTTATCATAAAGGCCTAATACCCACTCCCGTACGTGGAGGATTACAAAGGACGGACAGGGCTGTCACCACCTGCCGCCTACCTCTACTAATCCGTGGGGCAGCGGTACCCTCAATAGTATACCGTATCCCAAACACCATGTTTGTAATATGAGATACAACTCTATCTTTCACGTTAATAAATAGAGCAACCAAAAGGCACATTGAGCCAATGCCATAGCATACATTCACTTGATTGAGGTGTAAGACATAAGTAGTATACACTAAGTAGATAAGGTATAACTGAAGCATACAACATAAGTATGAAGGTATTTCCATTAAGCTCAGAGTATTACAAGTAAGTAAGAGAATACAAGAACTGAACTCTAGAACTTACCAAGACTCCTCCAGAAGCCCTTCAGAAGATCTAACACTATGACTATCACTACTAAGGCTAAGACTAAGCTTGTAGCAAAGGAGAGCTCTTCTTCTGGTGTGTGTTGAGTACGGCGCCCCTCGCAGGTATTTATAGCATCACAAGGGCAGTTGGAACCAGCCAGAGGTGGTTGAGGCCGTTTGGAGGTGGGCCTAGGTTGGCCGACCCTTGGATCCACCGTCTTCAGCAACGCATGGCTCTGATGAACTCCTGATGACGGTTTACAGGTACTGGTCAAGGGGGAACCGAAACGGCCGCAGGTCCAGGTCGGCTAACCTAGCTGAGTCGGCCGACCTGGTTCCGCCGCCATTCGGCCCCACTTCTCTGGTAGACTTCCATGTGGGTCCTCATGACGGTTCCAGGTGGGTATACTCCATTAGGGTGCAATTGTGTTGATGTGTGGGCCCTTCAATCCATGGGAGTGACACGTGGCTCATCCTCACCCTTGACTTAAACCAACGATGAATCAACGTCCATGATCCTTCCTCAGTGTGCTTCTTGACCTGTATCGAGATTGAGCTTGATCGGGGTTCATGCCAAGTCACCCGACCTAGCCAGGTCGGCCGACCTGGGCCTGTGCCCAGTTTTGCCCATCTTTTGCACCGTAGTCCCTGTACTCAAATATATTCCAGATATGCATGGTATACCATTATTTGAATACTAATGTCTAAGTTATGCCTTGATCTTTATTGGTTTCTGAGCCTATTGACGGTCAGATTTTATGTTATAAGGACCGTCAACACTTGGCGCAGGGTCGATCATCATGGGAGGAAGAATGCACCAAGTTGCGCATGGATCTGGATGTGGCATATCAGAAGATGAACTTATACCAGAACCAGAGCAATGACATTGTCGAGAAGACTAAGTCGCTGAAGCAAAAGCTTGCAGGTAAGCCGCCGACTTCTTCTCACAAAGTTAGCATAAATCACATGATATAATATTAATATGATTGTATATGCAAAAAATGAGAAGAAGATCGAGGCCTTGAGGCTAAGGCCACCGACATGAATAATATCTTCTATCGGCAGCTAGAGCGAGCAAACCAGGCAGAACAGCGGGAGCAGGACTGCATGGCAGAGCTTGCTGATGAAAAACAGAAGCATAAGGACGCTAATGCTCAGCTTGTCTAGGACATGGCCAAGATCCGCAGTCAAGAAGACAAAATCAACAATCTTCGAGCGGAACTTGGAGCCCTAAAGGAAGCTGCCACTCCCCTAGTCAACTTGGTCGTGCGCGTACCTGCAGGTGGTCTATCTCCTCCCTTAGTTGATCTTCTTCGAGCGGCTTCTGGGCAGGTTCGTGCCTATTGCCAGAAGGTAGCCCAGTCTTGCGCCAAGCAAGTACTCGGCATAGTCCAGTCTTGGTGGCCTGCCCAGAGGTTGAGCATTACGGAGGGCAAGGTAAATCCGGCCTGCACTCGAGACATGTTGAACTCCTACTCGGAGGAGGAGAAGGATATGGTGGAGAAGATCGTTTCTCACCTTAAGTTCTAGGTTCTTTGTAAAAATAAACCTTTGTAATGAACTCTGAGTTAGATGTAAATACTTATGTTTTATCAATAAGAGTACTTGTTTTCTGTGTTTGTGGCACCCTATCTATCTGTGTTAAAATAGAAAGTTGACGGCATTGGTTTAGGAATGTAGCCTGTTTAAACAACTCGGCACGATTCATAAAATTTTTTGTATGCGTTACTTGGCGAGCAAGTGTAGCATAAAACATGTATCTGAATTCCAAGCTTGATAACAATGGAATATAGACACTTTATTAACTGGGGCATAAAGCTGACATCAGTAAATTGAAAGGACTGCCTTTTATTGACTCTTAATGACTCCTAAAAAACATTTTAAGGATAAAAATGCCATAAGTGCTCAATATTCCAAGCGTTGGGCACTTCTGTTCTATCTTCCCGTTGTAGTTGATAAGTACCCATGCCGATAACCCTTGATACTATGAATGGGCCTTCCAAAGGCGAAGATAGCTTGTGCTGATCATTTCTACTCTGAATTCTTCGGAGGACCAGATCACCGATGTTGAATGACCTAGACTGGATGTTTTGATCGTGATACCTCCTAGGATCTTGTTGGTACTTTGTTGTTCTGATCAATGCGGCTACCCTTGCTTCTTCTAGCATGTCGACATCTTCTGCTCTGCTCTGCTCTGCTACCTCCTCCGAGTAATTTTGAATTCTTGGAGCATTGTACTCAATGTCCACTGGTAGTACTGCCTCAGAGCCGTAGACCAAGAAGAAAGGCGATGGCCTTGTCGCACGACTAGGCTGAGTTCTTAGCCCCCAGACCACAGCTGGCAGCTCTTGCACCCACTTGCCGTTGTACTTCTTGAGTGGTTCGTAGAGCCTTGGCTTGAATCCTTGGAGTATAAGGCCGTTAGCTCTCTCAACTTGTCTGTTGGCACAAAGGTGCGCCACCGATGCGTAGTGAACTTCCATTCCCAGGCTATCGCAAAAATCTAAGAACTCGTCCCCCTGTGAATTGGGAACCAAGATCAGTGATGGTGCGATTTGGAAAACCGAAGCGGTGGGCAATGTCTTGGATGAACTCGGCCACCTTTGGTGCTGTAGCTTTGATTAGCGTCTTGACTTCAATGCAGTTCGTAAACTTGTCGATTGCCACGTAGATATATTCAATTCTCCTTGTCGCTTTCTTGAGCGGTCCGACCATATCCAGCCCCCAGCATGCAAAGGGCCAAGAGGGTGGTATGATGTTGAGGACTGTTGTAGGGACATGAGCTTTCCGGGTGAAGAACTGGCAGCCCTGGCAAGTCCTTATGACTTTTTCTGCGTCTGCCACTACGGACGGCCAGTAGTACCCGGATCGAAAGGCCTTGCCGACAATCGTGCGATGGACAACATGATTGCCGCAGATTCCAGCGTGGATTTCTTCAAGGATTTCCCGTCCAACTTCTGGAGGGACACACTTCATCAAGACACCAGAGGATGCGCTACGTCGGAATATGGTGGAGCCGACTACTACATAGTTCTTGCTTCGTCTGAAGACTTGTTTTGCTTCCACGAATGGATGGTTGTAGCTGCTCTTGGATGAAAACGTCACCCGATACTTGAGCTCAGTGCGAACCAAGCTTGGAAAGTGCATCGGCAGCCATGTTGTTGTCCCTAAGGACGAGATGGAACTTGAGTCCGTGGAAGTGCTTCTCAAGCTTGTGGACCTCCATACAGTATGTGTCTATGTTCTCCTTGGTGCAATCCCAATCTTTGTTAACCTGATTGATGACCACCAAGGAGTCGCCGTAGACCACCATATGCTTGATGCCAAGGGAGGCAGCCAGGTGCAGCCCGTGTAGTAGAGCCTCATGCTCGGCTTCATTGTTGGTGGCTTTCCAGAGGATCTGGAGCACGTACTTGAGTTGGTCTCCCTTTGGAGATATGAAGAGAATGCCTGTGCCAGCTCCTTCAAGCTTCATTGACCCATCAAAATACATGATCCAGTGTTCTAGAGGTTCTTCGGGTGTTGTTTGTTGTATCTCAGTCCATTCAGCGATGAAATCAATCAGAGCCTGAGACTTGATTGCCGCGCGTGGGACGAAGTCAATGGTGTGAGAACCCAACTCGACCGCCCATTTGGAAATTTTCCCGGTTGCATCTCGGTTGTGAAGAATGTTGCCGAATGGATAAGATGTGACTACAACAACTCGGTGAGCCTCGAAGTAGTGGCACAGCTTGCGGGACATGATCAAGATAGCATATAATAGCGTCTCGACCTGGGGGTAGAGTACTTTTGATTTTGTGAGCACCTCGCTGATGAAGTAGATGTGCCTTTATACTTTAAATACATGGTCAGGATCCTCCCGCTCGACTATAATTGTGGTGCTCACCACATGGGTTGTGGATGCAATGTAGAGGAGCAGTGGTTCCTATTCAGCTGGTGCAGTAAGAACTGGTGGAGTTTGGAGGAAGGTCTTGAGGTCTTCAAACGCCGCATCAGCTTCTGTAGTCCATACGAACTTGTCATGCTTCTTGAGGAGCTTGAAGAAAGGCAATCCTCTGTCACCGAGTCTTGAGATGAATCTGTTGAGGGCCACCATACACCCTGTTGGCTTCTGGACGTCTTTGAGAGACTTGGGAGCCTTCATGGATGTGATGGCAGTGATCTTCTCGGGGTTGGGTTCAATCCCAAGATGGCTGACTATGAAGCCCAGCAATTTGCCTGCGGGCACACCAAACACACATTTGGTTGGGTTGAGCTTCCATTGGAATTCCCTGAGATGTGAGAAAGTCTCGGACAAGTCGGCGATGAGACTGTCTGGGTTCTTTGTCTTGACTATGACGTCATTAACGTAGGCTTCAACATTACGGCCAATCCGAGCCTTCAAACAACTCTGAATTGTGCGCTGATATGTTGCCCCTGCATTCTTGAGTCTGAAGGACAATGTTGTGCAGCAGTAGGTGCCGAACAGAGTGATGAACGCCATCTTCGGTTTGGTAGCTGTATCGACAATAAGTTTGTGCTCAGCCAACTCCCTTGAGACTCCCGGCATGTCAGAAGGCTTTCATGCGAAGATGTCACGGTTTTCCCGTAAGAAGCTGGTGAGCGCGCTTTCTCACATGCATATTGGCATTTTAGGCCAAAATTATTGCCAGAGGTTCCGGTTTTGCCAGGACAACACTGTCTCCTTTCTCTATTGTCTTGATGTGAGTATGCCTGTCATATGCATCATATTTATTTGTTCACACAATTATATTTTCCACATCTTGGATGCTAAGATTTAGGGGGAGCTTCTTGTGTTCTCTTGTTAATGTGCATATTGGCATTATAGGCCAAAATTATTGAAATCCACTCAATGCACATATTTAGGGGAGCTTTTCCTAAATCTGAGTA
>CM014271.1:37235671-37247899 GCA_004135705.1 Alloteropsis semialata
CACTAAAGGGGCAAGAGAAGAAGAGATGCCGAATGTCTTCTCAACATTTTCGACACACAGAACACAAGAATAGGATTGTAGAAACATGTTCTTCCTATGCAGTAGATTCCTTGTGTTAATCCTGTCCTTCAGAAACAACCAAAAGAAGAACTTGTGCTTATTTTGCACTCTCGACTTCCATATCCACATGTAAAGAGGGGAGGCTGGGTGTGAACCTTGTAAGTTGCTGTAAACTCTCTGACTGGAGAAGCAGTTGGCACCCCAAATATAGGTCCATTCATCATTTCTCTCATGGTGAAGATTAAGTGCAGCAAAAGCAGCCTTAAGCTCTGTCAACTAATTGAAAGCAATCTGAGAGAGAGGCAGGAAGAAAGACCTACTATGAGCCCAAGCAATGAACTGGCTTACAGAGCAATTCTTTTTCCTGGCAAAAGAGTGCAGCTGTGGATATGTGACTTTTAGAACACCCAAATCCCACTTGTCATTCCAGAAGGCTACAGAGGTCCCACTATTAGCCTTGCAATTAGTGATCAGGAGAAATTTTGGGGCAAGGGACATTATATCTCTCCACCAAAAAGATCCTACATTCTTTGTTTCATGAGGTGGTGTTCCATTGGAGTAAAGTTTGTGCCAGGTCAAATGCACCCAGGGCAAGTCCAGCTTATTATAGAACTTGTGGAGGAACTTCAACAATAGGGCAGAGTTGTGATTCTTGAGATTGATAATTCCAAGACCACCATCTTCCTTGCTGCGACAAGCATGCTTCCAGGCCACTAGGTATCCTCCCTTTTTAGACACATCTCCACCATGCCAAAGAACATGCTTCCGATACTTATCAATCTGTTCCAAAATTTCCCCTGGTAGTTTGATGGAGCACATGTAGAAAGTTGGTAGAGCAGAGAACACTGAGTTCACCAAAATAAGCCTACTAGCATATGTCAAATGTCTAGAAATTCCCATGAGGTGCTTTTCCATCCTGGTCAATATAGGAGAAAGGTCCTGTACTGATGGCCTTGTTGTGCCCAATGGCAAACCCAAATAAGTGAAAGGAAGCTTTCCAAGTTGACAACCGAGTGCATCAGTTAAAGCCGGCCATTTGTTCTCTTCCACATTAATAGGAACTAGAAAGGATTTATCAAAATTAACTCTCAATCCTGTAGAATCAGCAAAAGTTTGAAGAACAGACTTCAGGTGCTGCAGCTGACATGGATCCGCAGGGAGAACCACCAAAGTGTCATCAGCATATTGGATGATAGGAAAGTCACCCCCAAAATCAGGACCCAAAGGATGAGAGAAGTTTCCAAGTAAGGCTTCAGCATTGATAACCGATTGCAGCAAATCAGCCCCCAGAACAAACAAGAGCGGTGATAAAGGGTCCCCTTGTCTCACCCCTCTCTTACACTTGAATTCCTTTCCTGGGATACCATTCAGGAGAACAGAGGACGATCCAGAGGTCAAAATGCCTCTGATCCAAGAAATCCATTTGTCAGAGAAGCCCTTGTGTCTCATGACATCTAGAATGACTTGATGCTCAATTTCATCGAAAGCTTTTTCAAAATCCAGCTTAAGCAGAACTATCTCCCTCTTGGATTTGTGACAAATGTGCAAGAATTGAAAAGCCCAAGCTAGACAATCTTGAATAGTTCTTCCTTTAATGAAGCCATACTGATTTGCATGAACTACTCTGAGAATTACACTCTGTAATCTGTTGGCCAGCAGCTTAGTGAGGAACTTAAGTGAGTAGTTCAACAGAGAGATAGGCCTAAAGTCATTAACAGTCTGGGGGTTGTCCTTTTTGGGAATAAGAGTAATGAGTGAACCATTTATGCTTTCCAGATTCAAATTTCCAGCAGCAAAATCATTACATAACCTGACAATATCATCCTTTATAATTGGCCAACATTTCTTAAAAAAGGCCCCATTAAAACCATCAGGCCCTGGAGCATGATCGGAAGGCATGTCTTTAAGGACTGCAAGAATCTCATCCATAGAGAAGGGAACATCTAGCACTGGCAATTCAGAGGACTGTATTAACTCAAATAATTCATATAGGATCTCAGAAAAATCAGAAACTCCCAATCTGTCCTTATATGATAGCCAAAGCATGCTAGCTTTTTGCTCATGATCAGTAACAGAAGTGCCATCATCTTGTGTTAAAGAACCAATAAAATTCCTTCTCATGGAATAGGTAGCCATGGCCTGAAACAGACTTGTGTTTTCATCCCCAAACTTTACCCATCGAGCTGTATTCCTTTGCTTCCAGTAAATTCTCTTTGCCTCTAGTAATTTCCCAAGATATTTCTTAACTAGCCTTCTGAAAGAACTTTCAATGTTACTGAGAGGCCTTTGATCTTCCAGACCATCCAAGAGGGCAAGCACAAAATTACAATTGTTAATCAACTTGCTCAACTTAGAAAGCTCCTTGCTCCAGTGTTTTAACCCTGCCCTGACTTGTCTGAACTTAGCATTCAGTGTTTGGGCTGCATTTGCAAAGTAAGGAGAAGTATTCCAGTGTAACTCCACCACAGAGAGGAAATCTGCAAATTCCATCCAGTAGTTTTCAAACCGAAAGATCTTGGACTTGGGGACATGAGTGCCAATAGTGACCACAAAAGGGGTATGATCAGACACAGGTCTGCTCAGAACCTGCACAGTAGTGTCAGGATATGACAAAGCCCAGGTTGAAGAGGTGAAGACCCAATCCAGCTTTTCTAGAAGAAGGTCCTACTGCATGTTACTCCAAGAAAAGTTCCTGCCCTGAAAACTAATTTCAGCCAGATCAAGATGTTGAATGAGGTCATTAAACAGCAGCATGTCATTAAAATTACCACCATCTCTGTTTCTATTATCAGGTGATCTCATAAGATTAAAATCTCCAGCTAGAATCCAATCATCCAAAATAGATGTATCAAAGTTATAGAGCCAGTTGATGAAAGACGCCTTCTCATCAGCACTACTAGGGCCATAAATATTTGTCAAGCAGAAGCTCTTCCCAGTAAGTACACAAGTCAACTTCACAGTCACATAGTAGGAGTTGGCCAAAATAAGAGTCCCATCAAAAAGAGCCGGGTTCCAGATCACTATAAGCCCACCAGAAGCCCCATCAGAAGGAGAGTACTCAAAGGTACTTAAATGCCGTGCACAAATATTCCTCAGGTAGGAAGGCTCAAAGTTGGTTCTTTTTGTTTCTTGCAGACAAATAATAGAGGCTGAGGATTCACCAATCTTGTCACGAATAGCATCCCACTTTTGCTGAGAATTAATTCCCCTTACATTCCACACCAGCATTTTAATTGATCTTGATGTACTCATGGAGATGCAAAGATGCCAAACTGATGCACATAGCACATCAGCAGAAAAGAACACAGAGAGATAAAGCCACAACTAGATTAAGCATCTCATAAAAGAGTTATGGCACACACCAAGCACAACTAAGAGTTTAACAGAACCACTGATGGGTGAATCTGAAAAAGTAGCAAAAGAGATCTAAAGACTGTGGGGCTACTAGATGAAAGCTAGCCCTATTACAAAGATGATTAAGCATCTTCATCATCCAGGTCTAGGAGTGCAGTAGCAGAAACAGCCTCAGGCTGCATCTGAAGGAAGCCAGTCGCCATGCCTTGGATGTTGTCGAGAGAGAGATGTGGAGCAACCGAGAACGCCTCCAGTATTTCGGCTGCATAAGTGGACGGGTTATCCACATCAACCTGAGCATCAGCAGCTTCAGCAGCTGTTGACGGTCCTTATAACATAAAATCCGACCATCAACAGGCTCAGAAACCAATAAAGATCAAGGTATAACTTAGACATTAGTATTCAAATAAAGGTATACCATGCATATCTGGAATATATTTGAGTACAGGGACTACGGTGCAAAAGATGGGCAAAACTGGGCACAGGCCCAGGTCGGCCGACCTGGCTAGGTCGGGCGACCTGGTCTGAGCCCCGATCAAGCCCATTTCTCACACAGGTCAAAAGCACACTGAGGAAGGATCTTGAACGTTGATTCATGGTCGGTTCAAGTTAAGGATGAAGGATGAGCCACATGTCCATCACATGGATTGAAAGGCCCACAACCAGAGACAAATGTACCCAAACCGACGGAACCCAGCTGGAACCTACCTTAGGACCCACCTGTAAGTCTCCCAGAGGAAGGTGGGCCCGAATGGTGGTTATGGGGGGTCGGCCGACCCAGCCAGGTCGGCCGATCCCTGTGTGCGTCTGACTCGGCCCTCCTTTGACCCACAACTGTAAACCGCCATGGAGAGTACATCTGAGCCGTGAAGCGCTGAAGATGGTGGATCCAAGGGTCGGCCGACCTGGGTGATTCGGCCGACCTAGGCCCACCTCCCAACGGCCTCAACCGCCTCTGGCTGGCTCCAACCGACCTTGTGATGCTATAAATACCTGCAAAGGGCGCCGTACTCAACACACACCAAAAGAAGAGCTCTCCTTTGCTACAAGCTTAGTCTTAGCCTTAGTAGTGATAGTCATAGTGTTAGATCTTCTGAAGGGCTTCCGGAGGAGTCTTGGTAAGTTCTAGAGTTTAGTTCTTGTATTCTCTTACTTACTTGTAATACTCTGAGCTTAATGGAAATACCTTCATACTTATGTTGTATGCTTCAGTTATACCTTATCTACTTAGTATATACTACTTATGTCTTACACCTTAATCAAGTGAATGTATGCTATGGCATTGGCTCAATGTGCCTTTTGGTTGCTCTATTTATTAACGTGATAGATAGAGTTGTATCTCGTATTGCAAACATGGTGTTTGGGATACGGTATGCTATTGAGGGTACCGCTGCCCCACGGATTAGTAGAGGTGGGCGGCAGGTGGTGACAGCCCTGTCCATCCTTTGTAATCCTCCACGTACGGGAGTGGGTATTAGGCCTTTATGATAAGACGTCCTACTGTCGTCCCTTGATGAGGGAACCACTGGATACCTCGATGTGTCCTCTTGCATACGATCATTGATTGAGCTTGTATAGGGTATTGTAGTATATCCAAGTTCCATAAGTATGATGCTAATGAACCCTTGTTAATCTTCACTAGTGTACTATACTAACTAAGACTAACATAATGATGAGCAATGAACTTCTGTGTGTCAACCCAATCATTCACTTCTATATCTTTTACCCCTGTTTAGATTATGGTACATTAATACTGTTGTACGTAAGAGCATTGGATGGCACATCTCTCTTTTAACTAAACGCTTTCCCTACGGATAAACAATAACGATACTCTGGAATACTCCCGGGTGAAATGCTACAACGTACTTCTGTGCGCTTGCAGAATATCTGTAACGTCTAGATTTACGATGAAGTATCTCTAGTATCATTACTACTCTAAGTAGTGATGCTAAGAAATACTAACAAGCATTTCTGGCGCCGTTGCCGGGGAAAGCAAGTGGTTAAAGAGATTTGAACATCCATGCATTCCGTGCAACAAAATTAATTGCCATTAATCTAGCAGGTTTACCCTCTTCACTCTGTTTCTCTGTGATGTGAAACAGGGTAGTGCATGACTGGTTTCCAACTACCATCCAACTACGTCGAGAACCCAAATACCATAGGAAGAAGGGTACGCTCTCGTGTCGTAATCCCTCAGGTGTTCTTGTCGGAAACCGAACCAGTCATCGGAGAATCCTCCAACCAAGGAGAACAACCCGTTCCCGTAGCACCCCAACCGGAAGAAGCCATGGCCGATAGAACCATTCGTGACTACTTAGCTCCGTCCGCTGCCCAGATCCCTACGGGTCCAGCAGTGGAAGTGGGGGATCATGCTTTTGAGCTGAAGGCTCCGCTTATCAACATGGTGCAGGCTAGCCCCTTCTGTGGGAAAGCCAATGAAGATGCCAGTGCTCACCTGCAGCACTTCCTGGAGGTGTGCAGTACCATCACCATCCGAGGGGTGGATCAAGAGGCCATCAGGCTCCGTCTATTCCCGTTCTCGCTGCTGGGTAGAGCCAAACAATGGTTCTATTCCAACCGTGAGGCGGTGAATACATGGACCAAGTGCTCCAATGCCTTTTTGGCAAAGTTCTTCCCCATTGGGAAAACCAATGCCCTTCGGGGAAGAATCTCCAGCTTCCAGCAAGAGTCCGGGGAGATGGTCCCGGAAGCGTGGGATCGCTTTCAGGATTACATTCTGGCGTGCCCCCACCATGGCATGCAAGAGTGGCTCCTGCTTCAGAACTTCTACCATGGGCTGTCCCAAACAGCCCGTGAACACATGGATGCTGCTGCTGGAGGGGCATTCCTCTCCTTGACTGTGAACGCCGCCAAGCTTCTCATCGAGAAGATGGTGTCAAACCAATCCTGGAATGACGACCGTCTTCAGGGACGCAAACGTGGTATGCACACCATGAAGGAGGTGGACATGCTGGCCGCCAAGATGGATCTTATTATGAAGCGCCTTGATGACCGCACCAAGGATGGAGGCGCCGACAATGAAGGGCCATTGGACTCACATATGACGTGTGAAGTCTGTGGAGAAACTGGCCACTCGGGGAACAACTGCCCCGAGACACAAGAGGAGGTACAGTTCGTGAACGGCAGCAACGGGTACCGGCCTTAAGGGAACTGGAATCAGCAACGCCCATTTTACCAGGGAGGTAACAATAATAACTCTTTCTCCAATCAACCTTCCCTTAAAGATCTTGTCCTTGGTCTGGCCAAGATTAATGAATCTATCTCTAAGAGGCTTGCTGTTAATGATAAAGCTCTGGAGGGCATAAACTCTAAAATAGAAAGTTTGTCCTCCACCTTCCAAAGCCAGCTGAGTTTTAATAAGATGTTAGAAACCCAATTAGCTCAGTTAGCTGCCGCTGTTCCGTCTGGTGATAAGGGGCGAATTCCCGGACAGCCGGATTTGTCATTTGAAAATGTTAAGGCTGTGTCCACGAGGAGCGGAAAGGCTACTCGGGACCCGGTTCCCCCTAACCATGCAGGGAAGACAGCAGCACCAAGAAAGGAGACCCCTACTGTGGAAGAAGTGCCAGAAGCCGAACTAGCACCAGCTGGACAGACCGCGCCGCATGAGTTTTACGACTCCAACGTCTTGCCATTCCAGCAGTGTCAAAAGAAACCATCCGCGGACGAACAATTCGCCAGGTTTGTAGAAGTCATACAGAAATTGAATATACATGTGCCTTTGCTGGATGCTATGCAGGTACCGACCTATGCAAAGTATTTGAGGGACATTCTCAACAACAAACGTCCACTCCCAAGTACCGAGGTCGTAAAGCTGACTGAGGAGTGCAGTGCAGCGATCCTAAATAAAGTCCCGGAGAAGAAGAAGGATCCAGGATGTCCCACCATCACATGTACAATCGGGACACAACGCTTTGAGCATGCGCTCTGTGATCTAGGAGCAAGTGTCAGTGTAATGCCAAAGGTAGTTTTTGACCGCCTCAACTATACTACCTTGTCTCCTACTCCCATGAGACTGCAGTTGGCCGATTCCACGGTTCGCTACCCGGAGGGGATAGCCGAGGACATTTCGGTACGCATCCGTGATTACTTCGTTCCTGTCGACTTCGTGGTACTGGACATGGACATGAGCAACGATTCATCGCTCATCCTTGGACGACCCTTCTTGAGCACGGCAGACGCTCACATTAATGTGGGTGCTGGAGAGATCCAGCTCAACATTAATGGAAGGAAGGAGAAGTTTGAGTTCAGGCCAAAAGTGGAACAATGCTCCATGATCAAGATCAAGTACGGGAGAAATAGTCAGAACATCAAAGAGGTGGAAGTGACACCTCCGGAGAAAGACAGCCTAATTAAGTTCATGGAGAAGTTCTGGGAGAAGAATTTTCCCATCCGGTATTATGCAAAGCACAACAAGAAGTCTACACGAGGTGCAAAAGCATAGACAAAGAAAACACCGGAACAGGCTGTCGACCGCCAGAAAAAGGGAAAACAGGTATGGCGGGTTAGATCATCTGTATCCTCATCTCCAGGATCAGATGCTGCTTCGTCAAGCTGAATCCTACAAGGGAGACGTCTTCGCTCGACGACGTAAAACACGAGTCCTGCGCCGACAGGTACATCGGTGTTAATAAGCTAGCTTGGGGGAGAATCCTCCACCAGGTAAGTTCAGGTCAGTATTATTGAGTAAAGTTTTTCATTCAAATAAAGTTAGTAAATGAAAGCCATCTATAATAATCCATAAATGTTTTAAGTCTATGCTTAAATCTTTTGGATATGATGAAAAGTTGCTCTTATTTCTCTCTTGTACCTATGTTTCAACCTGTTATTCTCTTAAGTTTTGAGTTTGCTGGTCGCGCATGATCTTTTCTGTTATCTTGTCTGTCTGTGGGTAGCATAAGCATGCTCTGGTCTAGGTTGTTGTTAGCTAAGATATGATAAGATCTGAGTGCCCTAAGATCTTACTAAGCTGGACTTGATAACCGGAGTTTTCTCTTCTAAAATAAAACAGAGAGTTCCTTATGGTGATTAAATTCCCTACCAAAGCTCATAATGTTTTGAACCCCTACACAAGCAACTTGTTTTGCAATGAGTTTTGTCAAGATCAATGTGATTTTTAGAGATCTACTTCATGCTTTTAAAACAAAGATCACGTACACGCCACCATATACATGTTATACTTCTACTCTGGAAGTGAACATGACACCCATACATCCCCAAAATAAAAGCTCTACATAAAGTATGGTACTCTTCCCTAACTTTGGTGCAAAAAGAGACATGGAGCTGAAAAATAATTTGGACACATGAAGGTCCAATCATACTCAAAAAAAAGTAAGAGTGAGAGAGCAAAATGAAGGCTCTTAGTTCAAAAATAAAGCCATGTCTCTAAAAAGCAACTTTATAAAAAGGGAAGAGGGACCTGTAAAAAGAGCTATCATCTCCTATGCCATACACACACATGCACATCTTGGTTTGAGAGTATGACTTATTTCTCTTTAAATCCTGATTTTGAGTTTACAATATGTGCATTGCAAGTATGCAATATAGCTGTCCTAGCACAAGCTCCACCTCAATGAGTGCCATGAGAGTTGAGAGAGGAAATTGGTAAGGAAATACACCATGAGTGACTTGAGAGTACCACCTAAGGAACTCCACTTTTTGAAAAAACCAAAACCTCCGGTTTGATTGTCAAGCAAGGTAGAAGGAAAGGTGTTTGGTCTGAGTCATTCTAGCCATCAACTGCCCAAGACAATGAGAAGCTACAAGCCCCATGAGAAGCCAAGGTAATAAGAGAAGTCTATTTTTCCAGCTTATTCAATCCTTGGTAGAATATCTTGCTGAACCACTGGAACTTTTGAGGAGTAATGAGGAAGCAACTCCTGATCCACTGAGCCTAAAAGTCCTAATCTTTGCTTGGGACGAGCAAGGGTTAAGCTTGGGGGAGTTGTTGACGGTCCTTATAACATAAAATCCGACCGTCAACAGGCTCAGAAACCAATAAAGATCAAGGCATAACTTAGACATTAGTATTCAAATAAGGTATACCATGCATATCTGGAATATATTTGAGTACAGGGACTATGGTGCAAAAGATGGGCAAAACTGGGCACAGGCCCAGGTCGGCCGACCTGGCTAGGTCGGGCGACCTGGTCTGAGCCCCGATCAAGCCCATTTCTCACACAGGTCAAAAGCACACTGAGGAAGGATCTTGAACGTTGATTCATGGTCGGTTCAAGTTAAGGATGAAGGATGAGCCACATGTCCATCACATGGATTGAAGGGCCCACAACCAGAGACAAATGTACCCAAACCGACGGAACCCACCTGGAACCGACCTTAGGACCCACCTGTAAGTCTCCCAGAGGAAGGTGGGCCCGAATGGCGGTTATGGGGGGTCGGCCGACCCAGCCAGGTCGGTCGATCCCTACGTGCGTCCGACTCGGCCCTCCTTTGACCTGCAACTGTAAACCGCCATGGAGAGTACATCTGAGCTGTGAAGCGCTGAAGACGGTGGATCCAAGGGTCGGCCGACCTAGGCCCACCTCCCAATGGCCTCAACCGTCTCTGGCTGACTCCAACTGACCTTGTGATGCTATAAATACCTGCAAAGGGCGCCGTACTCAACACACACCAAAAGAAGAGCTCTCCTTTGCTACAAGCTTAGTCTTAGCCTTAGTAGTGATAGTCATAGTGTTAGATCTTCTGAAGGGCTTCCGGAGGAGTCTTGGTAAGTTCTAGAGTTCAGTTCTTGTATTCTCTTACTTACTTGTAATACTCTGAGCTTAATGGAAATACCTTCATACTTATGTTGTATGCTTCAGTTATACCTTATCTACTTAGTATATACTACTTATGTCTTACACCTTAATCAAGTGAATGTGTAACACCCTAAAATTTCGTTTTCTAAATTAGTAATTAAAATTGCTAGGTTTTGTGTGTGCATTTACAAATTTAGGTAAATATAAGAATCCTTTTTGTAATTAAAATCAACCCTAGGTTTAGAAACTTGTTTGTGCATTTCATGCCGATGCATGTTTTCTTGTATGAGTGTTTTGTGTGCTAAAACCCCAGAGTCCAAAACCTAACCCTAAGCCCTGTGGGCCCTACCCTATCCAACCCGAAGTCCAATCCAAACCCAGCCCGACCTCCTTTTCTTTTCCCTGTGGCCCAAAACCAGTTTCCCTCGGCCCGTTCTCTCCCCTCTTTCTTTTCTCCTTGGGCCCAACTCTTCTCTTTCTTGGGCCCAACCCAGGCTGGCCCCTTCCCCTCCCTGCACAACGTACGCAGGAGCAAATCACGTACGCAGGCAATGAATGGCAGAAGGAAACCGTCGTTTTCCCCCTCTCCTCACGCCCCCTCCCTTAACTCTCCCAACAGAAACCGCCCCCTTTCAATTCCGAGCAACCAATGCTCCTTCTCCCCTACAAAGCTCCCCAATTGAACCCTCTCTCAATCCTTTACTCATTCTGATATAGTGCCCTCGGCGCCGTGCCTTGAACTGCCGACAATTCATCGCCGGAGTTCGTCAGGTATGAAGCGTCGTCGTCGTCTTTCTCCTTTTTGGACGCCCTTTTGATCACCTCCTCCCCGTAATCTCGGGCGCAGGAACCCCTTGACGAGTCGGCAACGCCCTGCAGCCTTCTCTTCCGAGGACAGAACCGAGCCAGCTCTGAACCCCGACGACCCGACCGCCCCTCGCCGAGCGCCGCCAGGACCGACCGCCATCCACCGCCGTTCGACCGTCTCGTCGACCCCGAACCCTTGGTGAGATGCGCCCTGTTCCCCTCTTCCTCCTGGTTCAATCCGCTCGCGAAATGAAGCTCCCTAGCCCCTGCGCCGCCCAAGTCCGGCCGTCCACCGCCGCTATGTCCTGTTCGCGGAAAAAAGACCGGCGAAACCGGCGCTGTTCGCGGAAAAAAGACCGACAAAAACCGGTTCCTGTGCCGATCTGGATCAAGCCGAAACTCAGCCACCATCAGATCTCCGATCAACGGCCAGGATTAGATCAAGCTTACCCCTTCGTTTCATAAAAATCCGGCCATCCATCCTTGATCCAACGGCCCAGAACAGATCCCAGGATACCCCTTCGGCCTTTTGCTAAAGAGACCCCCGGTTTCCACAAAATCAACCCGCCATCCCCTGTGCAATGCTTTTCTTCGTTGCTACCCCCTGCTGTATAGGTTTAATTACGTTTAAGTCCTCGGTTTATCGCAGGATAGTCCGTTATCTTGTTTTTAGCGTAGTTTCTTCACCGTAAGTCCGATTAGAGTGATTTTCGCGTTGTTGTGATCGTAGAAATGCGTAGATTAGTTTTATATCCTTTTTGCTTCTGTTTTCATTGTATGGTGTACTGTTCTAATAGAAATACTTTTGTATGCATGTACTGGCTTGTGATGATGTATGTGTGGTGATTGGAATGCGTGTTTAGAGTGCGAGCAGTACGAGGCCGGCTTTGATCAAGAGTTTGAAGACCCGGTTCAGCAGCAATACTTTGAGGAAGGCAAGTGTAACATGATTGATCCTTGATACCTATTCACTTTATAATCATTTTATTCATTCATGCATGTGTCTAATTTGTTAAACCTTAGGAATGACTAGTCTTGTTTATCCTATTTACCTTGTTACCTTGGGTTTATGCATGTGGGTAGATATGTTAGCTGTCGCTATGCTTGCCAACCGCTAATGTTTGTTATGTAATAATAATCTTGACTAATGATATACTTGGAACCTTATTAAAATGTGCTTTTTAGCAACTTGGTTTAGGGAGCTTGAGCATGTGTTTGCATTGCTCTA
>CM014271.1:37250277-37276711 GCA_004135705.1 Alloteropsis semialata
ATTTGGTCAGCAGGACACATACCAGAAAGCAGCTCGAAAGGCCCTACGCCGCCTGTGCCAAGTGTATGAGAAGCACATCGGCCACACACCCATGAGGTTTTACCCGCCTGCCAAGAAGGACCGCCCGGTCTGGCTGACTCGGGTGAAGAAGGTGAAAGAGCGTGGTCAGCACGAGGATAACCTCACGGTGCTCAACATGGCAGCCTATCTCCTCACTTTGGATGAGTACTGTGATGATCAGAATGCAAGGATGAAGCAGCAGGTCCGCAGAGCCGAAGAAGCTGAGTATACGGTGAGGAGGCTTCAAGCAAAGTTGGCAGCCGCCGAAGCCCAAGCTGCTGCTGCCCAAGTGGACAAGGTCACCGCCATGGAGGCCCTCAAGGAGGCTGAAGAACGGCACTCCAAGGAACTGAAGGAAGCCCGCCTTGCTGGACCTACCCGGAGGAGGATGCAGGTCTCAGATCATGAGGAGTTCCCGATTCTGGAAGGGATTCCTATCAACCGCGGATCCGGCAAGAGAAAATAGAGACTCTAGGCTTTACAGGCGAAGAGGATTTCACAGCCTCAACAAAAGATTTCTTGAATTTTTTGCTACCAGCGATAGACCATTGGGCCTTTTCTTCCAAGAGCCATTTCTCAAATTCACGGGAGAAGTTTGGACCTCCATTACCCCACAGGGCAAAATGAATGTCGAAGAGATCACACTTCACTGATCTAATATTGTAGACGAGAAAACCCACAGATTTGCATGAGACCGAAAAACGATATGTGCATCCCACAAGGAATTGCACATTGAAATCTTTTGCCACACCACCAAGGCATGATTGCAAGACTAAGGAGACAGAATCGGTGTTGAGACGCAAAGCCGACCGACCAAAAGAGCACACAAGAAGAAATTCCGGGAGATCGGGGGAAGAACTGACGGGAGATTGAAGCGATCCCGCACCAGGCGCTGGATCACCAGGCCCGGCAAGAAATCAAGATCGGAGAGCCCGCCCATGAGCGATCAAGGAGAGCCATGGAGATCGCCATGGTGATTGCTAGGGGTCCTTGCCATGGTGAGGTTCTTCAATGACATGTCAATTATGGTGCCACTTCTCGCGCCTTTGTGCTTATATTGGAGACATAGCTTAATGCATGGTAAAAATAAGTAATGGTTTTAAGGTGAATCATTTAGTGTGTCCATGAACAAGACATGAGAGAATATCTTTGTTAATATGGATCAAGAACAAGAATTTGAAGGATCTTTCAAATGGGAATTCATTGTTGATGTCAAAGCAAAGCTAAACTCAATGTGGCAAGGATAAGTGATGAAGAAACAAATCGAGATGACTAGAGCGAGGGACTAAGCAAGCTTTGGTTAAGCGACGGCTTGAGACCATGTGTGTATTTGTCGCACCCGGATTTACAAAGTAAATCCGAATGCTACTATATGTGTACCCAGGAAGTCTTTACACACATATAGCTCCAGAAATGATTACCAAAGAAAGAAAACAGTGCTCGATACATAAAACATCACAAGTCTTACATCACAGGCATTACATTTATTATTTAGTTCATCAAAGTAGCGGAAGAGTAAGCGTCTAAATCCAATAAGCCTCCATAGGGACTCTGACTGGGGGAATGCACTGCCTAGAAGTCGAGGAACTCCTCGGGGAAGACAAAAGCATCCACAGGTAGTTCATCTGAGTACCCATCTGGGATTTTGTTGATATAAAGCAAGTGTAAGTAAACCATCTTACTTAGCAAGTATAACATAATTGAATGAGGCTAAAAAGGCTAGACAAGGCTGTATTGCGGTTAGCACTTTTAGTTGGTTGATTTTAGAATTAACTAAATTTCTACAATTATATGACAACCTGGTTGTAACCCACTTTATGAAAGCATGTGAAGTATTACAAATGAACAACATCATATTAAACCATTTATCCGAAAAACAAGGAACCGCTCGAAAAGGATCCAGGCCGCTCTTGACCGTGAGCACGGCTGTTATAACAGTTTTACACTCTGCAGAGGTTGTACACTTTTACCATCGGTCGCGACACCCTTTTTCCATAGGCAATGCACTCCCAAAATGAGCACAGGGTATCACTATGATACCTTCCAACCGACACCCTAACAAGTTAGTGGCCGCTATGGTTTCCTGACAGGCGCCTGTACCCCTCCAGGCTCCAGCCTAAACATCACACAAATCCATCACACAAACCCCAACGAGACTGATCGAGGTCCATACTTAAACCGGGGAGCCTCACTTGTGCCTTTTGGTAACCACTAAACAAGCTAGAACCGTAAACATACTTAGTCAAGACCAGAGCCATGTAGTTCCTGAGATTGTACAGTTTTCCTGGGTGGCTGCTTTAAGAACTGGACCTTAAGGAGAGAGACTTACATGCTCTAGCTCCCTGAACCAAGTTGCTAAAAAGCACATTTTAATAAGGTTTCAAATAAACCATTAGTCAGAATTAATATTTCATAACGAACATTAGCGGTTGCAAGCATAGCGACATAATCTGACTACCCAATGCAAGACCCAGGGTAAACAAGGAGTATAGGAATAATAAAACTAGTCATCCTTAGGGTTTAACAAAATTAGACACATGCATGAATGAATAAAATGTTCATATGGTGAATAGGTATCAAGGATGAATCATGTTACACTTGCCATCCTCAAAGTATTGTTGCTGACCTGGGTCTTCAAATTCTTGATCAACACTGGCCTCGTACTGCTCGCAATCTATACACATATTCCAATCACCACACATACATCCATCACAAGCCAGTACATGCAAACAAATATAATTCTATTAGAACAGTACACCATACAGCATAAATCGAAACAAAAAGCTATTCTACGCATTTCTACGAACACATGAACACGAGAATAACTCTAATCGGATTTACGGTGATTCAACTGCGCTAAAAACAAGATAAAGGTCTAACCTGTGATAAACTGAGGGCCTATACGCAATTAACTATGGATTTTACGGGGTAGCAGAGAAGAAATGCAGCACCGAGGGGTGGATTGCGGGTTCATTATGGGATTTGGTAGGGGCTCTTTAAGAAAAAATGAAAGGGTATCCGAGGATCTAATCTCGGCCGTTGATGGTAGATTGGACGGCCACTGGTTCCTACTGCCTCAACTTCTCGGTTCAGGGGGATCGAACCCACGTTCTCTTCGCGAGAGAACGGCGCCGCCCAGAATGGCCGCCGGCGGCCATTCTGCTCGCCGGTGCCGGCCGGTCCAGGGTCTACGGGCATCCGTTTCGCGAACCGTTTGGACCAGGGGCGACAGGAGGTTAGTGCGAACTGATTCCCTATGTTATTGACGGTGATTGCGAATCGAAGCTGGTGGACGATGGTGAAGGATGGTTTTGCGAGGAGAAGAAGGGGGACCGCGGGTTCCTACATTCGCTCGCGAACCAGAAGGAGAGGGAGGCGAAGGGGAAAAGGGTGCGATGCAGGGAGGGTGGGGTGACGGCGTCCATGCGTCGGTTCTGTCTTCTGCACACGCATGAGAGGGAGGAAAGGGTCGCGCGTGGGGGGGGCAGGGGGCGGCCTTTTGCGTGCGTGCAGAGGGAGGGGTGCGTGCATTTTTTTTTTGAGAAAGGGAGGGGTGCGTGCGTGGGAAGGGGCTGACCTGTGTTGGACTGGTTCTTGGGCTGCGGGGATTGGTTTTGGGCCACGGAGAAGAAAGAAACGATGGTGACAGAGTGTGGGATATGGGTACCCCTGGGCCCACTACCGACCAGATATGTAGTCGGCCTGGGCCCACATCTGACAGGGATGTGGGCCGACCCCAGGCCGGCCCACAAGGATCCCCGACTTGATGGATAAGATTGGAGAAGACTTAGCCCGCAAGGCATTCGGCGATTCGTCCAGATCCCGCCCTAAGATCACGGAGATTATATTGTAACCGACTTGGTTAGTTTCCTGATTTGAGCCGGACCCTAATTAGAGATAACCGACTTGTAAACCCTAGGCCGTCAGCCTATATAAGGCAGCCTAGGTTGACCCCAACAGGGACATCTGATTCTCGCCCATTGTAACCACAAACTCGCCGTTGTTCTCCGGAACTTCGTCAAACAAGATCAATACAACACCCCGAGCACAGGACGTAGGGTATTATACCTCCGGGTAGCCCGAACCTGTATAAACCCTGTGTCCCTGTGTTACCTCGAGCTCCCTAGTCCAGCGATCTCCCTTTGCCTACAAATCAACCATCTGGGTACCCCCGGGTGGACTGCCGGACTAGAACTCCGACAGTTGGCGCGCCAGGTAGGGGTGATCGCCGGGCAATAAAGCTAGCTCGATGGCAGATCGTCGCTCCGTCATCTTCCCTGACTCCATCAAGAACTGCGCCACGCATCTGGAGGGTATCAGCTTCTTTGCTGAGACTCACCATGACGCCTGACGTTCCAACGCCGACCAGCTCCGCGCTGACTTCGTCGCCGATCTCCTCGTCAATCGTCGCTCCGCTCCAGCAGTGGCTCGATGCGATTTCCATCAACGACCAGGCTCCGGGCCTGGCCACTCGCCGAAGAATCCCTCCCCCGGATGAGCTTCTCGCCGGGTTGGATCGTGTCCAGGACACAATCGCCGAGTGCATCTCCATGTCAGAGGAGGCCCTGCGCCGACCCTGCAAAGCGCTCCCGCTAGGGTTTCACAACGCCTCGTCGATCTACTCGGCCCAGGTCCAAGAAGACATGTCTCAGATCCGATCTGAGATCCCACCCCAGCCCGCCCAGTCTCCGGATTGCGGCGAGTTCCAGGTCGCCACCAGCGTGCTCTTGCCGGCCCCGGCCGACTCGAGCAACAACTCAAGCTACACCACGCCTCCGGGGCGTGAAGTCTTCGTTTTCGAGGATTCCGTAACTCGGGACGGAGAAACCGACTTGGCCAGAGATTGCAGACAAGAGCGAAACCAAGGCCGAGCCCGACGGTGCACCGAAGAAGCCGCCCTGCCCCCGGTAGCGGCCGGAAACGTTGCACCTGCTGCAGTTCCTGGTGATCCCGCAGCCGCCGCTGCTGCCGGTGCACCTGCAGCCGCCGTACCAGCCGGAGAGATCCCCCCTGGGGCTCCACAACGACGGCAACCCCCACCTCGGGGCCCCCACGGAGTCGCGCCCTAGAACCTCGATGGTGCATTCGCCCGGGTACCGTTCCGCACGCCCCAGGCCAATGTCGCTGCCACTTTCGCTGAACTAGGTCACATGCCCGACACCCCAGAGGTGCAGAGAGCCCGAGCTCAGTTGGAGGCAGCATAGGAGCAGATTGAGCGATCGTATCGCGCCAGATCCCGGTCTGGGCGATCAAATTCGACTCGTTCTGCAAGTCGCCGCTCTGCTCATAGCAGATCGGATCGGGATCATCCTAACCAGAGGAACCCCCCACTACCCGTCGTCGAAGAAGAGGTGGCCCAGAACCACCATGAAGACGAAGAAGAGGAATGGCGTAACCCACGCAACGCGGACCAGCGCCGTGAACGTTACCAAGAGCGTCGCGATAGGCGCCAACGACATCAACAACCTGACGATCTCCGCGATCGCCTGAGGGACTGCGCCCGCGACATCCGCGCCGACCTCGATGCTCGACACCGAGAACGCGACGCGGCCGAGCTCGAGCGTCACGAGCGGTACAACCGAGACTACGGCCGACCCGACCGCCAGCCGGTTGGCGAGGCAGGTGACGACTCGGCAGAGGAGAACGAGCGCCGAGTTGTTCACGAGCTCATGGAGCGTGAACAGTACGACGCAAGATACGGCCCCCGCGGGACGACCGCCGCCATGGGCGCGGTGATCCTCGGCCCCGCGCCGACCAGATCCGACCTCCTCGCCGCGACTACCACAACGACGATGAAGACGACTTTGACGGCTTCGCCGCCTTCTCCGCCCGACTCCGCGCCATCCGTTGGCTCGAGTCCTTCAAGCTAGCTCTCGTGGAGAAGTTTGACGGTCGATCCGACCCCAAGCTTTGGCTCAAGACGTACCACACGGCGGTCAAAGCCGCCCACGGGACCAACGACCAAGCCGCCGCTTACTTTCCCGTGATGCTGGGCAAGGAAGCGCTCCTATGGCTTGAGGGTGTTCCCCGGAACACCATCGACAGTTGGGCAGACCTCTGCCATGCTTTCACCAAGAATTACCAGGCGAGCTATACTCGGCCAGGCACCAGATTCGATCTGGACAACATCAAGCAGAAGAAGGGTGAGAGCCTCCGAGACTACTCCGACCGTTTCTTCGACAACCGGAACAAGATCGCCGAGGTCGAGGACCAGGATGTCATTGATGTGTTCCGGCGCGGTCTTATCGACAATCAGCTGTTCCGTACGCTGTTCAAAACCAACCTTGTCACGGTCTCTGACCTGATGGAGGTGGTCAACCTGGAGGTTCGGGCCGATCAAGCTGAGCAGGCCCAGTTCAAGAACAAACAGAAGCGCCCGGAAGATGATGACCGGGTTGAAAGCTCGAAGCGCCACGAGCCGTTACGTGGGCGCAAGGCAGGCCCCGAGCCCCTTGTAGCTCTAGCAGTAGAAGAAGGCCGGCCGAAACCCAGGTTCCTGGCCGAAGAGTTTCACGACACGCTGAATTATCAGTGTCCCTTTCACAAAGACGCAAAACACAATCTCCGTGATTGTCATGCACTCCTCAAAGAACTCTGTGCCCTGCCACCCACCAAGAAGCAGCGCTACAACAACAACGGTGGTCGTTACAACAACTACCGCCGTGACGGCTACAACGCTGACCGGCGGGACGACTATCACCGCAGAGAAGACCGCGACCGCCGCGACGCTTACCATCGTGGCGAGCGCAACCGCGATGCTCCGGCTCGCCAAGATGATCAACGCCACCATGATGAGGAACGCCAACTGCCACCACCGCCGGAGGCGCCCAGACGAGACGCCAACGGCGAATTCCAGCACGCGGACCGCCAGGTCAACGTCATCATTGGGGGGCCCGGCGCCTTCCCAGATCGGCGCAAGGAAAAGCTCCACAAGCGGGAAGTGACAATGGTTTCCACCAAGCCGGTAGAGTACCTCCAGTGGTCAGAGATGCCCATCGCCTTCAGCCGTGCTGACCACTGGGTTCATCTCCCCGAGCCGGGATCCTACCCACTCGTCGTCGCCCCCGTCGTGGATAGGGTCCTCCTCTCCAAGGTCCTGATTGACGGCGGGAGCGCCCTCAACATCATCTTCACCAGCACCCTCAACAGCATGGGGTTCGACTACAGCAGGCTCCTGAGCGCCGAAGATCCGTTCTTTGGCATTGTGCTAGGAAAAGCTTCCTACCCGATAGGAAGAGTCGCATTACCAGTCACGTTTGGCACTGCCAACAACTACCGCACGGAGTTCCTGTGCTTCGAGGTAGCCGACTTCAAGAGATCCTACCACGCCATCTTTGGCAGGCCCATGTTGGCCCGGTTCATGGCAATTCCGAACCACACCTACCTGGTTCTGAAGATGCCGGCGCCCAACGGCATCCTCTCTATCCATGGAGACATCAAGACTTCCTTCGAGTGCGACGGGGAGGCCATCAAGATAGCCGAGTTGTCTCATCAACTCGGCAACGCTACCCTGCTGGCAGAAGAAGCCTCTAAGGCAGCCACCGGAGAGCCTGTACTCCCGGAACAGAAGCAGCAGCCCACCGCGCTGGCACTTGCAGACGCCCTCAAAGCAATAAGCTTGGGGCTCGACGACCCATCCAAGACGGCCCTCATAGGGCCAGGGCTCACTCCAAAATAGGAAGACGTGCTCACCTCCTTCCTTCGGGACAACTGGGACATCTTCGCATGGAAGCCATCAGACATGCCGGGTGTTTTGAGGGAGAAGGCTGAGCACTCCTTGGAATTGAGCAAAACCGCAAAGCCTGCCAAACAGAAGCTGCGCCGATTCGTTCAAGATCGCAAGGAGGCCATTAGGGTAGAACTGAATAAGCTCCTAGCTGCTGGTTTCATTAGAGAATGCAAACACCTAGAGTGGCTTGCAAATCCTGTACTTGTAAAGAAGCAATCCGGTGAATGGAGAATGTGCATTGATTACACGGATCTCAACCGCTACTGCCCTAAAGACCCCTTCCCTCTCCCGCGAATTGATCAAGTCGTCGACTCTACGTCCGGCTGCGTGCTCCTGTGCTTTCTCGACTGCTACTCGGGTTATCACCAGATAGCCCTGAAGACGTCCGACCAGGACAAGACAGCGTTCATCACCCCGCACGGCATCTATTGCTACAAGATGATGACGTTTGGGTTGAAGAATGCCGGTGCCACGTACCAGAAGGCCATCCAAGGTTGGTTACAGAGCCAGATCGCAACGTGGAGGCTTACGTGGATGACGTCGTTGTCAAGACGTACGACGCCGATTCCCTAATCACCGACCTCCAAGAAACCTTCAACAACTTGCGCCGCTTCAGATGGAAGCTTAACCCCACGAAGTGCGTATTCGGGGTGCCGTCAGGAAAGCTCCTGGGCTTCCTGGTCAGCCAACGCGGCATTGAGGCAAACCCAGTCAAGCTGGACGCCATACGCAACCTCAAGGAACCAACATGCAAGAAAAACTTCATGAAGCTCACTGGGATGATGGCAGCCCTGAGCCGGTTCATCAGCAAGCTCGGCAAGAAGGGACTTCCGTTCTTCAAGATCCTCAAGAAGGCGGACAAGTTCGAATGGACCCCTGAGGCGAGCAAGGCCCTGGCTGACCTCAAGGAGTTCCTAGTTACACCCCCGGTACTCACGGGTCCGACCCCCGGGGAAGAGCTCTTGCTATACATCTCAGCTACCACTCATGTGGTCAGCACGGCCCTGGTCGTCGAGCGGCCAGAAGAAGGCCACCCATACAAGGTCCAGCGCCCTGTATATTTCGTCAGCGAAGTACTCAGCGAGTCCAAGGTCCGGTACCCCCATCCTCAGAAGCTGCTCTACGCGCTCCTGATCACTGCCAGGAAGCTACGCCACTATTTCCAGGCACACGTCATTCGAGTCATCTCGAATTTCCCCCTCGGAGCCATCCTCCACAACAGGGATGCCAACGGCTGCATAGTCAAGTGGTCCATTGAGCTCGGCGAGCACACCATAAACTTCGAGCCACGGGCGACCATCAAGTCCCAAATATTGGCCGACTTCGTGGCTGAATGGACGGAAACCCAGACGCCGACCCCCGCGGAACGACCGACACACTGGAAGATGTACTTTGATGGCGCCCTCAATCTTGAGGGAGCCGGCGCAGGAGTGCTGTTCATCTCCCCGGAGGGGCAGCACCTGAAATACGTTCTTCAGATACACTACCAGGCCACCAACAACGGGGCCGAGTACGAGGCCCTTATCCACGGTCTCCGGATCGCGGTGTCGCTGGGCATCAAGCGGCTAATGTGCTATGGCGACTCCAAGCTTGTCGTCGAACAAGTCAACAAGAATTGGGACACGACCAAGGAAACCATGAGCGCGTACTGTGCAGAGGTACGCAAACTCGAAGCCCACTTCAATGGGCTCGAGTTCCACCATGTCCTTCGGGAAGACAATGTCGCCGCCGATGTTTTATCCAAGCTAGGATCCACCAGAGCCCAGGTCCCAGTCGGCGTCTTCGTCCAAGACCTGCGCACCCCGTCCATCAAGATGCTTGAGGACGGCAGCCCCGTGCCCGACTCGGAGCCACCCCGGGTGGCCCGCCGACCAGTGAAGTTCTCGTGGTGGAAGCAGACTGGCGCGCCCCCTTTATCGCTTTCCTCACAGAGAACTGGTCACCGGGTACGAAGGAAGAAATCAAAAAGTTAACTCAGCGAGCGACAAATTACGTCGTTATCGGCGACGCCCTATACAGAAAGGCCGCCTCCACAGGCATACTCATGAAATGCGTCCTCCGCGATGAAGGTATCACCCTCCTGCAAGATATCCACTCGGGCACTTGCAGCAACCACGCGGCAGCCGGCACCCTAGTCGGCAAGGCTTACAGGGCAGGGTTCTACTGGCCAACGGCCCTATCCGACGCAAAAGAGTTGGTGCGCTGCTGCACCGGCTGCCAGTTCTTCCAGAAACAAAAGCACCTGCCGGCTCAGGCGCTAAGGACCATCCCCCATCTTGGCCATTCGCCATATGGGGACTCGACAACGTCGGGCCCTTCAAAACCGCTCCGGGCGGATTCAAGCACATCTTGGTGGCGGTTGATAAGTTCACCAAGTGGATCGAATATAAGGTTGTGACCGACACCAAGTCGGCCACAGCAGCCAAGTTCATCCAAGAGCTTACCCACCGGTTTGGGGTCCCAAACCGCATCGTGACTGACCTTGGCTCTGAGTTCACAGGCCACAAGTTCTGGGACTTCTGCCAGGACAGTTGCATCGACGTCTACTACTCCTCCAGAGTGCACCCCAGGTGCAATGGCCAGGTTGAGCGGGCCAATGGTATGGTCCAGGACTCGCTCAAGAAAGCCATGTATGACGAACTCAACAAGCACCCTGGCCGGTGGGCCAAAGAGGTTCCTCATGTCATGTGGGGTCTACGCACCCAGAAGAGCAGAGCAACGGGATACACTCCTTTCTTCCTGGTGTACGGCTCCGAAGCCGTCCTCCCAGCCGACATCGCCCATGGTGCTCCGCGCATCCAGCACTACGAGGAAGGTGAAGCAGAAATCGGCCGCCAGGTCGACATAGATTGCCTAGAGGAACATCGACTCGCTGCACTGGTCAGGCACGCAAGACACGAGCAGCAGATACGGCGCTACCATGACCAAAACGTCCGGGAACGCTCCCTCAACGTTGGCGACTTGGCCCTGCGCCGAGTCATGTCCACCAAAGACAAGCACAAGCTATCGGTCCCCTGGGAGGGCCCCTTCATTGTCAAAGAAGTTGTTTTGCCAGGAACATATAGCCTCCAGTGGGCTAACGGTGACCCCGTCCTGAACATGTGGAACATCGAGCACCTCGTCAAGTTCTATCCGTAGAATTTAACAAAGCTATGTATCCTTTGTCTTATATCAATAAAAGTATCTTTGCCTCATTTTATGGCTTGTTATCAACTCCTTACCCGGCACCCATGCTGATGCTCGGGGACTGGGCCCGACCCAGACTATGTTTCCTTCATCACGATACCTGGGGGAGTACCCGCTCACTCCGACTCCCGAGTCCTTGCCCAACCTTATGTTCCCCCCGGCGACTACTGAGCTAACCCGGCTGGTCCGAGTCCCCAACTGTGAAACCCTGAGTTCCGCGCTCAACCTGCGCGCCCCCTACACATAAGCCTCCCCGCTGAGCAGTGTAGCAGGGTAAGCCGTCCTCTCCGTGAGCAGTGGTCAGCAGGTCAAAAAGGGTGCTTAAACGGCACAAGGCAGTGGCCAGTCGGGTGACGCAAAGTACTAGTCGGCAGGGAAAAAGGGCCCAACAGAACACTAGTGCTCATTAACACTTCAAATAAATCCAGAATTTTATATATATCTGAACACTACAGAGTTTACATGTATAATTATTTTTACAGGCCCAGCTCCGTCGCTACAGTCTTGGCCAGAGGGGCACACTCCTCGACTAACCCGTCGAACTCTTCATCGGCAAGTTCTTCGGGAATGCCATCGGTGATTGGAGCTAGCTCCTGCGTCGGGAAGTGTATTCTGAATAGCGCCAGTATCCGACTCCCGAAGCCAATTGCAGTCTGCTGCATCAACTGGGCTGCGCGGTTCGGACCTGGCCCTGAGCCGCTCCACCAACGTCAACGTCGTCGGGCCTGACTCGACGGGCACCAACGAATTGGCGTTGAACTCGACCGCCTGCTTCAGCTCCATCAGCTCCGTCCGCAGCCCTGTAAAGGAACGCACATAAGCACTTTGACTTCCTAAAAGCTCCAGAAGACTCGGCAAGGGAAACTTATCATGCATGGCTTGGTCATGCGCGTCCTTCAGGACTCGGTCTCCAGGCGAAGATTGGCTGCTTTCAGCCCCCGTACCTCCTCCTCGAGCTTATGCTTGGCCTTGGCCAGCTCGTCTTCAAGCTTTTTTCTGGCCCCGGCCAGCTCGTCGACCTTCCCTTGAAGGGTGGCTTCCCTCTTCCTCGCCTCTACAAAAAACCCCCATGAGCACAGGCTGCTCGGAGAGATGCATAGCAAGGAAAGGCACAAAGAACTTACCCTCAGTGAGAACACCCATATCTTTCATGAGGTCCTCATTGGTCTTTTGCAGGTCGGCGAGCTCCCGCTCCCTCTGCATCTGGTACTCCTTGGCGGCTTCAGCTTCACGGACCCGCTCCGTGTGGATTTGCGCCAAGGTTCGGCGGTCCTCCAGGGCCTGCCGCCTGAAGTCAAGATCCCTCGCGGCCCGTGCCGTGAAACCCTGTCATACAACACATTAGCCCTCGGGTTAACCCACGCCTCACATTTACAACAAGGTACCAGAAAGACATACCTGCACAACACGGTTCAGGACGCCGGCTACGTTCTGCAGCTTCCGGAGCTCGCTCGCTTGGTCGGCGAGATCAAGTTCCATCCGCTGCTCCAGAGTCAGCTCTGGCGCCTGCGGCCCGCCCTCGTGCTCGGCTGTGATCGCTTCCACCTGGGGAGGCACGTGGACACCAGGGTCAACATCCAGGTCCTCCCCAAGGAGCCGGTTGTCATCATCTTCAAGCGGAGGAGGACTCCTAGCCGGCTCTATCACCATGCGGCCCTCTGGGGCCTCTTCCTCGAGAGGCACCGCGGACGCTCCGGCCTGAAGATCCTCTACCGGGTCACCCATCCCTGTGACGCGCGGAGGACTCGGTGGGTGCGGCGGCCCTGACATGCCGACCGGCACCTGCTCCAGCACGACCAAGGCTGTGCTGGACCCCGATCCTGCCCCCATGGCGGCAGGCCGACTTGGCGGCGCCTTGCCCCCGACCCCCACTTGGCTCCCGGGCCTGCATCCAATATTCCAACAGTTCAAGACCGGCTTATCGAGAACATACTGGGTTGTTAACGCAACTTTCCCGCCCCTGCGTGGACGCTTAAACTGCACACCCCGCAGCACCTGCGGAGGTGTCCGACTCGGCAGCAGGGTCGCGTCTGCCCGCAACGCCGGTTGAGCGAACAGGCCCCCTACGTCGGAGACCCGTCGGCGCCACCTCCCGCGTCACTCGCGCCTTCCTCTTCCGCCGCGCATCGGCCTCGGCACGCGCGGCCTGCCCCAGCTGCGGAGACGGCTTGGGGGACCCCGCTTGACACAACGGCCTCCCCAGCCCGCCAAGCACCTGGGCCACCGGGTCATCCCCCGCCTCGTCTCTGGGAGCCGAGATGAAGTCGGCCACCTCCCAGGCGGCCTGTCCCTCGTCCACGACTTGAGAAGTCCTGGACGCCTCCTCCACCATCATCAATTTCTCAACCCGGACAGTACCCTCAGGCAGGGGCGCCGGGCTGAAGTACTTCGTCGCCCGCTCCTGCAAGACAACGGCACGGCACAAATAAGGGTACAGTCCATCAAACGCCCAGCAACTCAACAGTCAGCGACGCAACATACAAGGAAATAGAGAACTGACCGCTGGAGGAGGGTTATGCAACGAAAAGGGCATCGGCGTGCCCTCATTATAGATCCTGCCGCGCATGAAGCCGGAGATCCTTTCACAAGTCTCCGGGATAGACACCGTCCGGATCTGCTCCCGGGTCGGATCATTGCCCCCCGAAAATTCGAACCCAGGATGCACCCGATCCTTGATTGGCTGGGTCAGCCGCCGCACGAAGGATATCATCACAGCCACGGCAGTCAACTTCCGTTCCTTCAGCTCAGCAATCAACCCGAGCAGCTCCTCGGCTTCTTGCAGCTCCTTCCCCTCCGGCTGCGAATCCCAGGAGTCCTTCTTCTCTGGCCGGTGGCCAGTCCGGGCAGGCAGAGCAGGGGGATGGTTCGCGACATAGAACCACTCTTGCCTCCAGTTTTTGTTGGAATCGTTCATATCCAGGACAAAATACCTCCTGGACATGCCGACCCTCAACGAGAACCCAGCCCCTCCAGTGATTCTAGCTGGACCCTTCCCGGAACCTTCTCCGATGATCTTCATCCGATACAAGCGCCGCCACAACGGGAAATGTGGCGGGATCCCAAGAAAAGCCTCGCACAGATGGATAAAGACTGAAATTGACAGAATGGAGGTGGGGTTCAAGTGACTCAGCTCAACCCCGTAGAAATGCAGCAAACCCCAGAAGAAGTCCCCCGTGGGCAATCCAAATCCACGCTCAAAGAATGGCGCGAAGACGGCCATCTCTGTCTCCGAGCGCTCCCATGGCCGGGCATCATCGCCGGCGGGTCGCCACTGCAAGATCTCCCGCGGCCCGAGCACGCCGCGATGAACCATATCCTGGAGCCTCTCCTCCGTGATGGAGGATTGACCCCAGGCTGGCTCTTGGGGCGGCACTCCCCCGGGCACGGAGGTCAGCTCCGGGACCTCCTCCGTTGGGGCCACCCCCTTTCCCTTGGCATCCGCCCCGGCGGCGGTCGCCGGCGCATCAGCATTGTCGCCTTGCGGGCGGTGGCGTCCCCCGACGGCCCTAGACTGGCCAGCGAGGGGCGTCACCCTCTTCTCCGTGTTACCTTCACCGAGGCCGCGGAAATGCCCGCGTCCACCATTTCCGTCGCCGGCGGCACCTCCTCCCCCGATGTCGGCGTCCTCAATGTCTCCCTCGAGTCCGCCATCGCCGCCGAGGCACTCAGACACGATGCAGACAAGTAGCGGCGGCGGCGGCGCTTGCACTTCGGTGGCGGCGAAGTGGTGGCGGGCGAATCGCTCCTGCGGCGGCGCTACGCGGCGGTGGAGGCGCGGAATGCTTCTTGATTTGGAAAAGTAACTGTGGTAAAAGCCGCCGGTGAACAGATCCGATTTATCCCCTTCCGCCGATCCGAATTACCCTAACGGCGCCGTAACTAACGGACGGAATCCGCGGAAGTCCCGTTAACTGCGGGCCAACGGCTCTCCGCGCGCCAACGGCTCTTTTGCTGCAGGACTCGGCCAGCCCCGACCCTCGGGGACTCGGCGCTCTTGACTCCGGTCAACGGGTCTCCGGACTCGGCCAGCCCCGACCCTCGGGGACTCGGCGTTCTTGACTCCGGTCAACGGGTCTCCGGACTCGGCCAGCCCCGACCCTCGGGGACTCGGCGTTCTTGACTCCGGTCAACGGGTCTCCGGACTCGGCCAGCCCCGACCCTCGGGGACTCGGCGCTCTTGACTCCGGTCAACGGTTTCCGGACTCGGCCAGCCCCGACCCTCTGGGGACTCGGCGCTCTTGACTCCGGTCAACGGGTTTCTGGACTCGGCCAGCCCCGACCCTTGGGAACTCGGCGCTCTTGACTCTGGTCAACGGGTCTCCGGACTAGGCCCACCCCGACTCTCGGGGACTCGGCGCTCTTGACTCCGGTCAACGGGTCTCCGGACTAGGCCCGCCCCGACTCTCGGGGACTCGGCGCTCTTGACTCCAGTCAACGGGTTTCCGAACTCGGCCAGCCCCGACCCTCGGGAACTCGGCGCTCTTGACTCCGGTCAATGGGTTTCCGGACTCGGCCAGCCCCGACCCTCGGGACTCGGCGCTCTTGACTCCGGTCAACGGGTTTCCAGACTCGGCCAGCCCCGACTCTCGGGGACTCGGCGCTCTTGACTCCGGTCAACGGGTCTCCGGACTTGGCGTCCCGACTCTCGGGGACTCGGCGCTCTTGACTCCGGTCAACGGGTNCCTCGGCCAGCCCCGACCCTCGGGGACTCGGCGCTCTTGACTCCGGTCAACGGGTCTCCGGACTCGGCCAGCCCCGACCCTCGGGGACTCGGCGCTCTTGACTCCGGTCAACGGGTCTCTGGACTCGGCCAGCCCCGACCCTCGGGGACTCGGCGCTCTTGACTCCGGTCAACGGGTCTCCGGACTCGGCCAGCCCCGACCCTCGGGGACTCGGCGCTCTTGACTCCGGTCAACGGGTTTCCGGACTCGGCCAGCCCCGACCCTCGGGGACTCGGCGCTCTTGACTCCGGTCAACGGGTTCCGGACTCGGCCAGCCCCGACCCTCGGGGACTCGGCGCTCTTGACTCTGGTCAACGGGTCTCCGGACTCGGCCAGCCCCGACTCTCGGGGACTCGGCGCTCTTGACTCCGGTCAACGGGTCTCCGGACTCGGCCAGCCCCGACTCTCGGGGACTCGGCGCTCTTGACTCCGGTCAACGGGTCTCCGGACTCGGCCAGCCCCGACCCTCGGGGACTCGGCGCTCTTGACTCCGGTCAATGGGTTTCCGGACTCGGCCAGCCCCGACCCTCGGAGACTCGGCGCTCTTGACTCCGGTCAACGGGTCTCCGGACTCGGCCAGCCCCGACTCTCGGGGACTCGGCGCTCTTGACTCCGGTCAACGGGTCTCCGGACTTGGCCAGCCCCGACTCTCGGGGACTCGGCGCTCTTGACTCCGGTCAACGGGTCTCCGGACTCGGCCAGCCCCGACTCTCGGGGACTCGGCGCTCTTGACTCCGGTCAACGGGTCTCCGGACTCGGCCAGCCCCGACTCTCGGGGACTCGGCGCTCTTGACTCTGGTCAATGGGTCTCCGGACTCGGCCAGCCCCGGTCCTAAGGGACTCGGCGCTCTTGACTCCTGTCAACGGATCTCAGGACTCGGTGCCTCGGCACGTCGACCAAGAAGACTCCGTAACTTGTTACTATTGTGTGAACTTACGATGCCTCTCTTGACCTCCGGGTCCAGGGACACAGATATTGCGTTTATAAGAAACGAAAAGGAGAAAAGATTCAATACAAGGATTACAAATTACAAAGGGAGCCGGTCAAAGGGTTGGTTACAAGAATCAAACACATCAACCGTCAAGATGACGGCCTGGGGCACTCGTCCCTGCGCCTAGTCCTACATCCATAGCACGCTTGGCCCACATGAGCTCCTCGCAAGCTCTCTTGTAGCACCACTGCAGCCGTCGACGGGATAGCACCAATAGAGGGCTGTTAGCGAATGCCTCCGGGTATCCCTTGCTCTACAAAGCATTTCACCCCACATGGCCCTCGTCACATGGGAATGCAGGGGTGAATGGGACAGCACTCAGACGCTAATCAACACCTCAGGATCTTCGCAAGCACTCTTCTAGCACCAAGCTACCAAGTCCCCATGATTCCTCCCTGGAGGATGAACCCAGGAACAAGCCCCCAACATTCTTCAAAATGGTTGGTACGCCTATCATCTGATTACCGCAAGGCCCTGTGCCTTGGTGACTATTTATAGCCCTGTGCTAGACCATCGCATGTGACTCCGGTTGCATTGTTCAGTGTGTGAGCTCTGTGCCACGCAGCAGCTCCTCTCTTCGAGGTGCTTAGTCCGCCCTTATCACCTTCGGCTTCATCCGACCATGGGAGTGTTCTGTGCATTCACGTGAACCCTGTTCTTGTCACGACTCGTCTGGCAAAGCTTATCCTTTGGGCGGCCTGACTGCCCCGAAGCATGGAGATTCTTTTCTTGACCATTAGCCCGACTTTTCTAGTCGGCCTAATGCTCGGGGACTACTCCATATGGAGGGCTCCTTGCGTCGCCCTCCATATTCCCCATCAGGATGTGTCACTTTTTCCAAGTGGCGCAGCTCCTCGGCGCCCAGCTCGTCCGTGATTCGGCGCTACACCACTCGAGGCTCCGCCCCGGGTCCGCCCAGGGTCATCCCCGGATGGCCAGCGGTTTTCTTTTTTGAGCACTGCCCACCCTTGTGTCGGCTTGCCGACCAAGATGCTTCAGCCGACCTGGAAGGCTTCGTTTCTTCATTGACAGTCCGACACGTGCCTGCACGTTGCTCGGGGACTTGTGGGATATGGGTACCCCTGGGCCCACTACCGACCGGATATGTAGTCGGCCTGGGCCCACGTCTGACAGGGATGTGGGCCGACCCCAGGCCGGCCCACAAGGATCCCCGACTTGATGGATAAGATTGGAGAAGACTTAGCCCGCAAGGCATTCGGCGATTCGTCCAGATCCCGCCCTGAGATCACGGAGATTATATTGTAACTGACTTGGATTAGTTTCCTGATTTGAGCCGGACCCTAATTAGAGATAACCGACTTGTAAACCCTAGGCCGTCAGCCTATATAAGGCGGCCTAGGTTGACCCCAACAGGGACATCTGATTCTTGCCCATTGTAACCACAAACTCGCCGTTGTTCTCCGGAACTTCGTCGAACAAGATCAATACAACACCCCGAGCACAGGACGTAGGGTATTATACCTCCGGGTAGCCCGAACCTGTATAAACCCTGTGTCCCTGTGTTACCTCGAGCTCCCTAGTCCAGCGATCTCCCTTTGCCTACAAATCAACCATCTGGGTACCCCCGGGTGGACTGCCGGACTAGAACTCCGACACAGAGATGGGGCCGCGCTGGGCTTAGACCTAGGGTAGGTTTCTGGGTTTGAGCTTCAGAATGAAAAGAGGGAGCAGGGCCAGGTTTTTGGGCCGGGTAGGTTTTAAGGCCTGGGTTGGATTAAGGTTGTACTCGGGCTGGGTTTTGTAAAAGGGTTTGGGTTTGGGTCTTCGGGAGTTTGGGCCCACATGGATTTTGGACTCTGGAAAAGAAAGAAAAGAGAAAGGAAGACCGGACCGGGTTTAGTGGATAGGGTTTTAGAGTTTAGGACAAGCACACAAAAACACACATACAAAAACAATGCATCGGCATGAAATGCACAAAACAAGTTTTTAAACCTAGGGTTGATTTTAATTACAAAAAGGTTTTATATTTACCTAAATTTTGAGAACGTACACAAAAGACCTAGCAAATTAATTACTAATTTAGAAAAGGAATTTTTAAGGTGTTACAGTATTGCTAAGGTGAAGTGACTAATATCCGCGGTGTTTCGAAGTATCATATCTAAGCCTTGCCGAGGGAAGAAATGCATTGCATCTAATCTCTAATGGAAATTGTGAGTTGGACTAGAAATGGTTTTCATTCAAATATGAAAGTTCAAGTCACTAGCTCAAGGTTGAAGTGCTCTATATGAAGAGTCAAAGTTGGATGCAGTCCTCATTGGATATATTGATCAAAGCATGGCATGACATACAAGTGTGAAGCTCAAAGCAATTGAAATGTAATTTATTCTAAACTTTGAGTATAGTACGCCGTGCTATCAAGAGGGTGCATCATGTGATTCATTGATAAAGTCTCAGTGCTCAACTAACCCATGTGAGGTCATGAGAGTCACAAAAATCTTCACGAACACTTTTAGATGGGTTAGTCAGTGGCAAAACCGAATGTTCTGGTTTTGCAAACCAAAGGTTCTGGTTTTGGTTGCCACGTGGCTCTAACGGCTCTCTTTAGTTTGAAAAACCAGAGATTCCGGTTTTGGGAAACCGGATGTTTCGGTTTCTACTAACTCTAACGGCTAGTTTCTATGGGACTGAGTATTTATACTCACTCTCCCCTTTCTATGCTGCTTGCTGATACCAGAACCATTTGTGAGCTTGCTATTCATCGAAAGCCAAGTGTTAGCCTTGTTGAGCTCTCCCCAGCCCCTCTTTGTGAGGTAGTGTGATTCTTGCTTAATCTAGTGAGTTGGGTGTGGGAGACAGAGATCCTGAGAGCATACAATACCTTGAGCACTGCTGAGCTTCGTCAAAATCTCATGATACATTTGTTACTCTTGCAGGTTTATCCTCCTAGACAGCTAGACGTTGCCCAAGAGCTACCAATTGTGTGGTGAGCCTTGGAAAGTTTGTGAAGGTCGTGCTTCGCCTCCGCAAGGGAAGAAGCTGCTTAGTGGATCGAGGAACGAGTTGGAAAAGACCCAGCTCGTTGAGAGAGAGTTGCAAAAGATTCATACTCATAAAGAGTCCTCAAACGAAGACAAGGATTCACCTACCTGTGTGGAAAGTGAATCTGAACTTCAGGAAAACAAATCTTTGTGTCTCCGACTGGTTTGCTTACTTTTGCTTACTATTGCCTTTATTGTTAAATGTTGTGAATTTGGTTGATCTACTTGGGTAGTTGTGTTTGTGAAGTATAGGAGCTTTGTGAACCTGCCAAGAAACATCTACTGGAGTCACTCCTCAAGTTTGGTTCGATCTCGAGCTGATTTACATAACATTGGTTTGGGGGTTCTCTCTGCCCGAGTCAAAACCTAAGGTTCTGGTTTTGGAAACCGGAGGTTTTGATTTTGGCAGAGAGAGTTTTAATCTGCTGCAATTGAGTGTAATTTCAGGTTATGTCTATTTACCCCCCCTCTAGGTGACATCAAGGTCCTTTTAATTGGTATCAGAGCTTGGACTCACATTCAAGCTTAACCGCCGTGAGAATTGATGTCGACGGTAGAGTATGTTCAACCCAATCTCCTCTTGTTTGATGGTTCCAACTATCAAACATGGAGTTCACATTTTCTTCAATACTTTAAAGATTGTGGTCCTCATGTTGAGCATTTGTTAGATGTAAGCATGTCACTCTCTAGCTTCAACATGAATAATCTAACCGAAGAAGAGACTGCATGGTTACAGCTAAATGCTCGTGTTATTTGTCTCTTATATATGCTGTGAGTGGTGAGGTGAAGGACTCAATCATGAAGTATGATGACACACACCTTATCTGGACAATTCTCAAGCAAAGGTATGAAATGCCCAAAAGTGATGATCAAGACCTCATCATGGAAAAGAAATTTGAAGCAACCATATCTAAAGAAACTCAAGTGACGCAGCAAGAAGACCACAAGTGTGCCTCAGCCGATGCTGGCCAAGCAAAACCGAAAGTTCCTGTTTAGAAACCGAAAGTTCCTGTTTTGACAGTGATCAGACAAGTGATGATTCAAGGTTCCACGGCAGCAAACATCACCGGCTCAGTGAGGAATCCACTTCTTCTGATCAATACACTTCTACTCTTGGTAGTATTTCATGTTTCATGGCCAAGAGCATGAAAAGAAGAGAAGATGAAAAAGAAGTGATTGATTTTGCGTTTGGCAAAATGAGCAAGGGAGATAAGAAAAAGGTTGCCAAGCTTATGGAAACAGTCGTATGGCAAAAGGAGGAGATTGAACAATGAAAGGCTTATCTCAATTCTTTCAGTGAAGAGATGGAGAAACTAAAAGTTTCTCATGTATCCTTAATTAATTAGTCCAAATATCTAGACGAAGGATACACTCGTGCTGCTAACTCTCTTTCATGTGTTGCACCATTAGAGGAAGCAAACCGAAGGATCAAGGCTCAACTTGAGGAGCTCTCTATCAAGTACGAGAACTTGCAAACCACTCACAAAGAACTGGAGTATTCTCATGAGAAGCTTGTGGAATCACATGCGGTGATTGAAGTGGCTCATGAGGTTATGATTGCAACTATAAAATCTTTAGAACCTAGCTTGCATAAATACACACATTCTCTACCTAAAAATGATATATCTTGTGCTAACCCCTATGACTCACATGCAAAAGTTTCTTGGTATGAGCAAGTGCTTGCAGAGTCTAATACTGATCTCTTGAAGCAAGAAAATAAAGAACTTAAGCAAGGGGTTGAGAGACTATTGGATGACTTGACAGGATTGAAGGGTAAGGGTGTTGCACAACATTCTCAAGATAACCGTGAGATCATGGTGAAGAAGCTTGAGAAGGGATCAACCATGCAAGGCTCATGCAATAAAGGACCTAGGTCCAACAATAGAAAGTCTCAAGCAAAGAAGAAGAATATTGATCATATCAAGTGTCTCAAGTGCTCCAACATGGGATGTTATGCCTCCACTTGTTCTAGTCAAATAGAAGGCCAGAAAAGAATCTCAAAGAGGCAGAGAATCATATCACAAAGAAGATGCTTTAGTTGTTATGAGGAAGGATACAAGAGTGCATCTTGTACGAGGAAGGAGTCTCATTCTGGAAAAACCAAAAATTCTGGTTTACCAAACCTAGAAGTTCTGGTTTTGACATCAAAACCCCATCTCATGCTGAACAAAGGGTTTTTGAAGGCCTGTGGGATATGGGTACCCCTGGGCCCACTACCGACCGGATATGTAGTCGGCCTGGGCCCACGTCTGTCAAGGATGTGGGCCGACCCCAGGCCGGCCCACAAGGATCCCCAACTTGATGGATAAGATTGGAGAAGACTTAGCCCGCAAGGCATTCGACGATTCGTCCAGATCCTGCCCTGAGATCACGGAGATTATATTGTAACCGACTTGGATTAGTTTCCTGATTTGAGCCAAACCATAATTAGAGATAACCGACTTGTAAACCCTAGGCCGTCAGCCTATATAAGGCGGCCTAGGTCGACCCCCTTAGACATCTGATTCTCGCCCATTGTAACCGCCAACTCGCCGTTGTTCTCCGAAACTTCGTCGAACAAGATCAATACAACACCCCGAGCACAGGACGTAGGGTATTATACCTCTGGGTAGCCCGAACCTGTATAATCCCTGTGTCCCTGTATTACCTCGAGCTCCCTAGTCCAGCGATCTCCCTTTGCCTACAAATCAACCATCTGGGTACCCCCAGGTGGACTGCCGGACGGTAACTCCGACAGTTGGCGCGCCAGGACCCACTCCGCCACCACCGCCGCCTCCGACTCCACCATGACGCCCGACGCTCCCACGCCGACCAGCTCCACGCTGACTTCATCGCCGATCTCCTCGTCAATCATCGCCCCGCTCCAGCAGCGGCTCGATGAGATCTCCATCAACGACCAGGCTCCGGGCCTGGCCACTCGCCGAAGAATCCCTCCCCCGGATGAGCTTCTCGCCGGGTTGGATTGTGTCCAGGATACAATCGCTGACGAGGGTCTGGATTAGGGGTACCCAATCAAGCCCTTAACCCGGGTCCTCACGACAATCCACCCCTCAAAAGCAAAAGCCGAAGATCCAAATCAAAGCGGATTCTCCACGCCCCGACAGCTCGGTGGCCACCCGACGAGTCTCCGATTCGCCCGAGGAGCTCTCCGCCTCCGAGTGGTTCCCCGATCCGCCCGAGGAGTTCTCCGCCTCCGAGTGGTTCTCCGATTCGCCCGAGGAGTTCTCCGCCTCCGAGAGGCTCTCCGATTCGCCCGGGGAGTTCTCCGCCTCCGAGGAGTCTCCGGCTCGCCCGGACAAACTACTCGGCTTCGTCCCGTCCCGGCCCATCCGGTGCCGTACCCACTTGGTACCCGCCGCGCCAGAGCATGATGGGCGTCCGTCCTTCGCCACGGCAGCCACAGTGGCGCCCGTCTCATCCGAACAGGAACGCTACAGTCCTGGGAGAGACGCATGCGCAACACCGGGCGCCCAAGGACGACCCCAGGCGCCCAAGGACGACACCTGGAGCCCGAGGGGGACACCTGGAGTTCCCAAAGGCCTCGAGCGAGTCAACCACGACCCGGAAACTACCCGAGAGCCTACCCGAGAAGACATCTACACCAACCACCCGGGATGTACGATCCCGGGTCCGGCGGGGCGCCCACTCCGTCAACACCTGCTCCCCGTACGGCTCGGCGCGCGGCGCAAGTTAAAGGCCTCGGGGGCAGTAACTCCCCTTGTAATTTTCTTCTTTCTTACCCCCCGCTCCCCTCTCTCCTTGAGACTATAAAAGGGGATAAGGGGACACCAGTGGAGGGACAGACGGACAACAGTCGAACATTCGAACACAGCACGAACAGCACGCTCACTCACACAGCACAGGGACTTGGGACCCTCTCCCTCTCCCGACTAGTTTGTACCCCCTACTACAGACTTGGACTTGAGAACATCGGCACACACTGGACGTAGGGTGTTACTCTCCGGAGGCCCGAACCAGTCTAAATCCCCTGTCTCTTGAGTCACCATCCGGACCCTGACACGCGATCGTAGAAATTTACTTGCCGGCGGTAGAGAACCCTGACAGTTGGCGCGCCAGGTAGGGGCCTTTTCGCGTGTCACGACATTTCACCAGGGCTCGGATGGCCCACGGCGGCGTCTCACTGGCGCCGGGCGCTCACCTGCGGTTCGGTTCCCTCGACTTCATCTTCAGCAAGTCGGCGAAGCCCGTCATCAGGGCCTCTTTCGTGCGCCCCACGCCCGCCTGCGACAACGGTGGCAAGACGTCCCATGACGAGGGGCCCAAACCCTCCCACGCCACGACGGGAGCCACCACCTACGTCCTCAACCTGCTCGGTGGGGACCTGGCGGCCGCCTGGGACGGAGCCCGTCCCAGGAACGCTTCCGCAACGTCTCCTACATGATCACCAACCTCGCCCTCCAAGTTGGAGGGGAAGAGCAGCTCCCCTGGGACGAGTTCATCGACTGCTACAACGCCATGTACCCGGAGGGACAGCCAGGCCTGCCGCGTGACCCGGCGGCCACCCCGACACCGACGGAGTCCGACCCCTGCGTCCCGCCAACCGCCAAAAGCGCGGTGAGCGAGCAAAGCTCGCACCCGCGGTTGAGGTGGGCTCCGCCGAACTTCGACCCTTCTCGGGAGTGCTTCATGTGTCACACCCCCGACGGGGATGTGCAGTCCGCCAGCAGCTCGACGAGGGACGGCGCCCCTGTAGCACCACCCCTCAACGCCCCTGTGGCTCCGCCTGCCAACGCCCCTGCGGCACCACCTCCCAACGCCCGGCGGGCGATGCCCGGCGGGTCAGGCTGCAGGAGCTCGACGAGGCCCGGCGTCAGATCGAGGCAGAACGCCAGCAGCTCAACCGCGAGCTCGGGAGAAACGCGGATGGAGGAGCCGCCCGCGCACGGGCCCGGGACGTGCAACAGCGCATCATCAATGACGGTGGCAACGCTAACGACGCGCCGGTCTTCAACCGGGCGTCCCAGAACCTCGCAGCGGCTGCTGTCCTGCTCCGTGAACACCCTGAACCAGCGGCGCCCGAAGATCGAAGGTTCCATCAGCAGCTCCGCGCGCTCCTGGAAACCGCAGCAGTCCAACAGGCGGAAAGCTCCGCCTCACGCCAGCGAGCTCCTCGGGAGCCCGATCGAGAGCATTCCGTACATCATCACGGGGCCGTAGCCGACGGAGGCGCCAGACGACGGGACGAGCACCATCAGCACTGCCCACGCCGAGCCTACAACAGGCGGCGCGGGGGCCGCTACGACAGCGGCGAGGACCGGAGCAGGAGTGCGTCACCCGACCCCAGGGGGCCGCGTGCCTTTGGACCTCGCGTCCTCGGCGCTCAGGTCCCTCCGCGTTTCCGAGCTCCCACGACGGTGCCCAAGTACGACGGGGACACAAACCCCAGCGTCTGGCTGGAGGACTACCGGCTCGCGTGCCATGCGGGCGGGGCGCAAGACGACCACTTCATCATCAAAAGTCTTCCACTCTACCTCGCTGACTCGGCTCGGACATGGCTGGAGCACCTCCCTGCCGGCAAGATCGACAGCTGGGCGCAGTTGCGTGATGCCTTCATTGGCAACTTCCAGGGCACCTATACTCGTCCCGGGAACCCCTGGGACCTCCGCAACTGCCTCCAGAGAGAAGACGAGACCCTGCGCGACTACATCAAGCGCTTCTCCAAGCGGTGCACCGAGCTGCCGAACACCGCCGACACCGACGTCGTCGCGGCATTCCGATTCGGAACGACTTGTGCGACCCTCATTCACGAGCTAGGGCGCAAAAAGCCGCGAACCATCCGAGACCTCCTCGACATCGCCACCGACTACGCCGATGGGGAGGACGCCGTCGCTGCAACCCTTGATCGGCCTCACGGCAAGGGCAAGCAGTCGGAGGCGGTCGGCGAGGGCACCTCCGCCCGATCCGACAGGAAGAAAAGGAAGGACAAGCGGAGGCGCGATAGCGGCATGGTAGCGGCGGCCGAGCGGAAGACCGCTAAACCCAAAGGGAACCCGGCGCCAAGGGACCACTTCGAGAAGCTCCTCGAGGCGCCCTGCACCAACCATGAGGGTCCTGTCAAGCACGCTCTAAAGGACTGCAAGCTCATGAAAAGCTTCTCGCCGGCACCCTGAAGAAGAAACCTCATGAGAACACCAAAGATGGGGTCGGAGGCCCGAACGATGACGACGGCTACCCCAGGGAGGACGGCGCAGTCCTGATGATCGTTGGGGGATCGGCGGCCCGCCCCTCAAGGCGCGACGAGAAGCTGATCCGACAAGAAGTTTGCCACACGGAGCCCGTGGTGCCCTCCTACCTAAGGTGGTCCGAGGTCCCGATCACCTTCGATCGCTCCGACCATCCCGACCATGTCCCCCAACCCGGAAGGTACCCCCTCGTGGTTGCTCCTCTCTTCGGGACGAAACGCGTCCACAAGGTGTTGATGGACGGCGGGAGCGGCCTCAACATCCTCTACGCCGACACTCTCGATGAAATGGGGATCTCGCGGTCCCGGCTACGGCCGTCCACGGCGCCGTTCCACGGGGTTGTCCCCGGGGCGGACGCAATACCGCTCGGGCAGATCGATCTGCCCGTCACGTTCGGGACTCCTCGGAACTTCCGCAGAGAAACCCTCACTTTCGAAGTGGTGGGATTTCCTGGGACGTATCACGCCATCCTCGGGAGGCCTGCATACGCAAAGTTCATGGCTGTCCCGAACTATACGTACCTCAAACTGAAGATCCCCGGACC
>CM014271.1:37277711-37448259 GCA_004135705.1 Alloteropsis semialata
TAAAACAGATAGTTATCATCTCAAGTGATCGATCTAGGCAAGGCCCTAAAAATCCGGTGGCATCGGATTCCCAAAACCAGTGGAACCGGTTTTGACAGGTTCACTGCTAGTGATCGATCCATTGTGGATCCGCGCGAGCTAGCGCATATCTCGGTGTGTTGGCCAGAAAAAGCATCAACATATTTTTTGCGACTCCGCTGGGGAAGAATATTCTAGTTATTAAAACTACTAATTTTTTCTGACCTAGCCAATTTCATAATTGATATATACCCTTTCTTTTCACCATAAGAATAGTGTCTGGTCTATTAGATCGATAGCATCTGTTCTTACATTGCATCAGGCTACTCAAGCCGATAGAAATCTTTTGCTTGCTGCTGCATATTGAAGATCAAAAGAGAAGCGGAGTATTGGACATTGGTTACTTGGACTATCAAGAGTATCTGTATTTATCTATCACAAGATCAGGAGCATCAAACCTATTATGGTGGGTGTTCAACCACAACGAGTCCAAGGAACAATTTGCAAATACGTTGCCTGTGTCTAATAATTATCTTGCAAGTATCATAAATTCTCATGTTGATGTTGCTAGATATGATACTAGTAGGCATATTGCATCGGCTAGTAATTATTCAAATGGTTCTACTTATGTAAATTATAATTCTGAATATTATATGCAAAAGCCATTGTCAAATAATATGCATGCTTTAAATTTTGATGCCACTAGCAATATACAACACTATTCTCACACATCTGTTGTATAACAAGTTTAAGAGCCGGTGAGCAATTATGAAGGCCAAACTAACATGGTGAGTTTGGTCAATTTTTATGAAATACCACATGCTATTAACTCTAATAATATTAAGCAAGGTGTTTCCTCTTTTTATTCATCGGTTGCATATTCACACTATGTGGTTTCACCACAACACATGCCGGTGAATGAGAGCATTGGCCATGCTAATTCAAGCTATCCGGCCAATTACTCTCAACCATCATATGCTCCACAACATGTTACTAAAGTGGAGGCTGCATCGATAAATTCAGCACCTTATGCAAATGCTAATAATCATGATTCGACTTCACATGTTATTCATAACAATAGATGTATTAATGAAAATTCAGCAATCGCATATGTAGCTTCACAAGCTAAATTAGTATATGTTTTGTCTCACGCATCATTACAGAGTTTTGGAAATACTTATCCTTCATTACCCAAAGCTCTTGTTAGCAATCTTGTGCAAAATTCTTCATCATATAGCATTTCTACTTCACAACATCCATATACTTCTAATGAGAGGAATGCATAATTTGCTAAGATTAAGGAAGATTTGGTTAAAGTGCTAAAAAGTAGAGTAGAGATTCGACCTCAATTCAAAAACCTGATGGAGGAAAGAACATTGGTAATTGATGAGATGGGCAAAGAAAAGAGCAATGATCCAGATGAAAGCAATAGTGAAAGTGCATCTAGGCTCCCTTGTGGGTTTTGGTGAATTGAATGACAAAAGGATTAAAGGACTAATGTGTTTGTTAAAGATTATGAGCAGGATTTAAATTGTATATTGACGATTCACTATTGGTCATTGGTTGAATCCAATGTGGATGGCTCATGTTGACATGAATAAATAAGTGGTTACTCCTATTATATATGAATATGAAATATGGCAAGCTATGGTGCAATAAAGAAAGAGACATAATGACATGTGTGATATATTGGTCTCTAAATTGATATAAGCTTGTTTAATATTGATATGGGATATCTTAGATCATGTTAACTAAAAATGTTGTATATTGCAAGATTGGATGAATGGACAAGAGACATGGTGATATGGCTAATTCTTGGTCTATATTTAAAGAATGACTTGCAAACAAGACATGATGACTTTGATAGAAATGAAAAGTCAAAGTGAAGTGGATATATTGCATATCAAGAAATGGCAAACAAGACATGATGACTTTGATAGAAATGAAAGGTCAAAGTAAAGTGGATGTATTGCATATCAAGAAATGGTGTTCATTGTTGATACACACTAATGTGAAGCTATATGCGATGCAAGGATGAAGAGGTGGAATTCGGGATAGTGTTTCTAGGTACTAAGCAATGTGTGATCAAGTTGCGGACTTGAGTCATGTATCTTTGCTAGGGTGACGAAACTTTTTTTGGATTTCAACTTGATGAATCTTGGTCACATTTGGTATTCATATTGGCAAGTATCAAACTTTCTAGAAATAGGTTGTGAAAGAGGTGAATTGGACTAGAAGTGGATTTCATTCAAAGACAATAGTTCAAGTCACTAGCTCAAGGTTGAAGTGCTCATAGAGACAAGGTTGGATGCAACTCTCAAGTGAATATGTTGATCAAGTATGGCATGACTCAAAGTGAAGAAGCTCAAGTGCATCATTTGTATTTATATTTGATCGTGAGTATAGGTATGACGTACTATCAAGAGGGATGCATCACATGTAGTCTTGAAATTGTCTAAGTGCTCAAGAAACCCATGTGAGTTGTTGAGAGACACAAAACCCTCACGTACACCTTATAGGTTTTGCCAGGGCAAAAACCGGTGGCACCGGTTTTGTGTCAGATAGCTCCAACGGCTAGTTGGTTTGAAATCTCGGTGGCACCGGTTTTAAGAATCGGTGGCACCGGTTTTCACTGGGTCTGTAACGGCTAGTTTTTGGGGAGTGGTGTATTTATACCCCACGACCTCTACAGTGGCATGCTGCTGTTCCTGAGGTTGCTTTAGTGCTTCCCTGCTCTTTCTTGCCAAGCCAAAGCCATTCTTGCTCTCCCCAACCCCTCTTTGTGAGGATTGCTTGATATTGTGAGATCCTTGTATTGGGTAGTAGAGAGAGCAGCCATTGTGAGAAGATTGAGAGCACCAAAGCACCTTGAGCACTGTTGGAATTCATCAAGCTATTTTGATTCATTTGTTACTCTTGGAGCTTCGCTCCTAGACGGCTTAGTGTTGCCCGTGAGCTACCAAGGTGTGGTGAGCTGCGGGAAGTTTGTGCAGGTTGTGCTTCACCTCCGAAAGGGAAGAAGCAAACTAGTGGAAGGAGGAGATAGCTTGACCTAGTGTGGTCATATAAGCTTCCTCAACGGAGAGTAGGATTCACCGTGCCTTGGTGGCTGCTTAGTGCAAGCGGTGAATCCGAACTTCGGGAAAACAAATCACGTGTCTCCCCGCTGGTTTGACATTCTTTGTGGATATATTGATTTTTGGTGAAGTAGCTCGAAATAGTTCTACTTGTGTTTTTGAGTGCAGGGACTTAGAGATACAACCTAAAAGGGCTTTCAATCATCATCTCCAAGTTTGGTTTGATTCCGAGCTCCCTAACTTATTCAATCTTATTTGGGGGTTCACTGCCCGGGCAAAACCGGTGGCACCGGTTTTGCAAAACCGGCACTGGTTTTGGTGGCAGTGTTCTATATCCGCTGCGTTCGGCCTGCTATTCTTTTATTTGGAGATTCTAAAGATCCTTTTAGAAGTTCATTTACTGAATTTCTAAAAGTGGTATTTGGAATATCCAATTGTCACTAATAAATTTGTTTTAAGTGGCAATAATTTTAGGTCTCACCTATTCACCCCCCTCTAGGCGACATCAAGGTCCTTTCTATTGGTAACAGAGCTTGGCTTCACATCTAAGCTTAACCGCCGTGAAGAAAAGATGTCATTTAAGGTAAACTTTGAGCCTCTCAAGCTTGATGGCTCAAACTATGCTTCGTGGGTTGGTAATGTTCATAATGCTCTTAGAAAAGTAGATCCTGTTATTGAACATGTTTTAGTTGCTAGCATTCTACCTCCTAAGTGTGATGCAAACAATATTGATCGATCAAACATCACTCAAGGGGAGTTAGCTTGCGTGCAACTCAATACTTGTGTTACTAACTTCTTGCAAAGATCTGTGTGTAAAGCTGTATGGGATGTCATCGCTAGCGAGGAAGAAATCCGAAAAGATGCCCATCATATTTGGTCTCTCATCACGGATACATATGAAGATATGGAAAGTGATGACGAAGAGCAAGAAGACATGGTGTCACTAGAGGAGTGCTCAACATCACCTATGTGCTATGAGCCTCAAGTGACATCATCCAAGGAGCAAGAGAACCACAAAACTACACTCACTTGCTCTGCTCAGGCAGAACCGGTGGTACCGGTTTCTGAAACCGGTGGAACCGGTTTCGGCCAGGAGTTAGCTGACGAGTTTTCCTCGAGTGAAAATTCAATGACTCATCAGCTCAGTGAGGTATCTACTGCTCCCATTCATTCCTCTTTCAATGCTAACATTTCTTATTGTCATATAGCTGAAAGCAAAGAGAAAGTCAAGGAGTCAATGAATCCTTGACAATTTCATTGGAGGAAGAAAATCAAAGGCTCATGGATCAGCTTGAGGGGCTCTCTAGTAAGTATGTGAACTTGCAGGTTACTCATAAGGAACTAGAGTGTTCCTATAGGAAGCTTGTAGATTCACACACATTTCTTGAAATGAATCATGAGGTTATGCTTACTACTACGAAATCTTTAGAACCTCAAATTCATAAGTGTAAATGTTCTCTAGCCAAAATCGATATGTCTTGTGCTAACCTTTGCGGCTCGCAAGCAAAATCTACATGGTATGATCAAGTTCTTGCAGAGTCACTTCATGATCACATTGCACAAGATAATGACAATCTGAAGCTAGAGGTCGAAAGGCTTAAGATGGACTTGTCCAAGCTAAAAGGCAAGGGCCTTGCACAACCTTCTCAAGATAACCGTGATTCCATGGTGAAGAAGCTTGAGAAGGAATCAACGTTGCAAAGCTCATGCAAGAATTCTGTCAAGTCTATCCCAAAAGAGAAGCAAGACAAGAAGAAGAAGACACATGACCACATCGAATGTCTCAAGTGCTCTCAAATGGGACATTATGCCTCCACGTGCTCTTTTGAAAAGAAGAACAAGCCTAAACAATCAAAAAGGAAGAGAAGTCTTCCACAGAGGAGATGTTATGGATGTCGTGAGAAAGGGCACGAAATTGAAGCTTGTGTCAAACAGTCAAGTGTGCCCTCAGGCAAAACCGGTGGCACCGGTTTAGATAAACCGGTGGTACCGGTTTCCACTGAGAAACCACAAGTCAAGCAGAACAGCCTTGGGTTGAAGATACAAGCAAACTTTAGAGAGAAGAAAGGTTCTGCAAGCAAGAAACATAAAAGTAGCAACATCAAACACAAGACTTGCTACACATGTCGTCAAAAGGGACACTTTGGTAAGGATTGTCCAAATGGTGAAAATCCTAATCTTGATCTTGTCAATAATAAGTTTATTAAGATTAGGAGGAACTCAACTGACTCTTGTGCAACTAATATGATTGGTTCACCTAGGACAAGCACAAAGGCCATTTGGGTTCCTAAGTCCTTGCTTGCTAACCTTGTAGGACCCAACACACGTTGGGTACCAAAATGTGCCTAAAAGAGATTTGTAGGTACTTGGAGTAGCATTGGAAGCTTGTTTCACTTGAGAAGAATTCCATCTTACATCATTTACATCTCAAGAGAAATTTCATATCATAAATGAACCAAGTGAGATCAATGGAAGAAAATGTTATCCAATGCTTCTTCTATGATAAGTACCTCTCTAGCTGTCCACTCATATTTATCTATCTATGCTTTTATTGTTTCTAAGCATGTGTAGTGGACAAGCGATCTTTGATTAATAATGAAAGATTATGACAAATAACACTTGATGCTACTAACCGCTTCATCAAGAAGCTTTGAGTGTTTATAAATGCAGGGCTATGAATAAGTAATGAAGATAAACAGAAATAAATCAAGACAGGAAGCACCAGAATAATCTTTTCGAAGAAATGCATGGTTCAGTGGAAATCCGGTGGCACCGGATTGGTAAAACCGGTGGCACCGGTTTTGCAAGAATCAGTGGGTAGCATAAGAATAAGTTCCGGCCGGCTTCAGATCTTCCGACCCAAAAGTCCGGCAGCCTCTGTCTCGTATCAGAAGTTCCGGTCATCTATGCCAGAAGTTCCGGCAGAGATTCAACTGTCATGTTCCATCTAAATTGGAATATCTCAAGAAATACACTTCTAATTATATCTGAAGCTTCATACAAATGTCTGTAAGCCTGTCTTGATCACATTCACTTATTCATGAATTTATTTATAATATGACCCCAATATGAAGCTAGCTGCCCTAGTGCCTTAATTGAGCTAAAAGTGCAAGTCTCAAGATTTGAATCCTTGATGCACATATTTAGGGGGAGCTCACTTCATATTTTGTGTCTCTTGGTACTAACATCATTTGCAAGTTTCCATGTGTATAGTTCAAGTGTGAGGATCATACTTATATTCATATAGTACACTTGAGCAACTCCAATGCAAATGGGTTGGTGATGAGTAAGCTACATGACAACAAGGTCAACAAACCAACATGGTAATTGTATCAATTTTTCATTTAAGTTGGTTTGAGTTTCTCATATATAGCTACTCTCCATAGCATGGCTTAGATTCCTTGTTTGGACTTAATTGACCAAGATGGTGTACATATGCTTGACTTCCACATAATCTTGTGTACACCATATGATTGAGAAATCTAATCCATGTTATGAGGTTTCATATTTTGTGACTCACTTCCCGCCACACTCAAAGAGTCACCAAATATGAGACTAGAGCTTGTGCTACTAATATTTGTATTGTCTTGTCATTTTATTAAAACTATGGTTAGATCACACTAAAAATGACAAGATGAAAAGAAATCAAAGCACAAGTTAATGGATATATGTGTTCCTCTATGTGGAGAATTTATCTGTTCGAGACCAAGGTATGTTGTTCAAATTCATGTATTCATTTCAATGCATCTAGGCCTTCCTTCATGCTAGTGTGTTTGGCATGAAAAAAGTTTTGATGGTATTACATCTATGATGTTGAGATCCTTGGCACAAATTTCAGTTTGTTTATTACCTTCTATATGCATTGACCAAGATTGTGAATAAACTCCTTTATATTCATAATTGAATAAAGTGCAACTCAAAAGAAATACAAATTCTTACGCACTAATTAAGGGGGAGTTTATTCCAATACTTGTGTCACTTGTGGGACTAACTTTTTTCTTCTAGTGAACTTGTAGTCTCATGTGCTAGTGTACCTTGTGCTAACTCAATACTTGAATAAGAAAAATAATTTTGAGAGCTAGCACTATGCTAAATTGAAATATGCACAAGTTGAATGGGCTTAAGGCAAAGGTATGTTTTCATGAACCTTTTATTCTTATCTCTTGCATCTAGGCCTTTGAATCTTCCTAGTATGTGCTTTTGCATGTAATTGTTTTAAGTCATTTTGAGCTTCAAATCTAGATATTTAGTTGATGTCTTCATTAAGAATTGACTTGGTGTCATCTCTTGCAAGATATGAGCTAAATATGCTAAGATGGTCATTGACTTGAGATGGATGCATGCCTTGTGTGACATAGGATAGTTTTTCAAAATTAACTAGCATGTGTAGGAAGTGTGCTTTTTGAAAATCATTTGGTATTGGTCTTTGTGGCCACGTTGATCCATTTGTGGTTATTGTTATCCTTGCTTGATTGCTGGCTAACTACAAATCGTGAAACACTCTCAAGTCCATTAGATCTATCCAATCTCATCTCAAGGGCTATGTGTCTTGGATCTCCTTATCTTGATCAAATATCTGTCAAATATCCTTCATCTGAGTCAAAGGCATAGTGACAAATGGATAAATGGATTCAAAAAATGGAGCAGAGGAAAAAGGGGAAGGGCTGAAGTGCAAAAAGGACAAAAGTCACAGGGTCAAGAATTTCCGATGGCACCGGTTTTCCCAAACCGGTGGCACCGGTTTCTGTCGGCTGAGGACTATTTACCCGTGACTTACCTCTTCACATTTACATTTCACCCCCTCTTCTCACCCCCGACTAGAAACAGTGAGGGAGAGGCTCTAGAGGCGATTTCTTGGCGATTTCAACTTTCCACCATGGGATTCAAGTGTTGAGGCAAGATTTGGAGTCTCCAATCCGGTGTGACCGGATTCCCCTCCGTTCTAGGGCTGCAGCAACTCTTCCACCATGTCGGGAGGTACTCAAATCAATGTTTTTGCCCGATCTATTTCCCTAGAAGTTTGCTCTCGGATTCCCTTGGTAGAACCTCATATCCTAGTCCCTAGAAGCTTCCCAATGCAAGAAATCGAAGTTTCCATGGCCGCATTGCTGTGTGCACTGACCTAGGGTTTCTGGGCAGAAACCGGTGGCACCGGTTTTCCAAAACCGGTGGCACCGGTTTGTGCGCAGGGGCCCTGGCCATTGTCACAATCTTGACTAATCTTTATCGAAATCAATTTCTTGTCAAGGATCAGTGTCTCAGTGGTTACTTCTCTATGTATTTGTTACAGATCCCAGTGATTACATTGTTTTTCGGAGAAGACCTTTGCGCTCAAAGAATGCTGAATTTGAATTTCGGGCAAGAGATGTTGGAAGCAGTGAGCAAGAAATTCAACCAGCTGGACCAAAAAGATCCAAGAGGGCTGCAGGAAGAGTGAACCTTCCTAGGGGTGATGTTCGCATTGAAGATTCTGAGGCCGAGGACACCTCTAGTGATGATGATGAGGAGAGTCCTTATGAGAAGGATCCCATTCCTTCTGAGTCTATTGCAGCAGACTCTCCCTCAGCAGATCAGCACAAAAGAAAGGGCAAATCTATCCGTACACAGAGCCATGAGCACAGCCAGGGGACAGGCATTGGTGACAGGAGTGGCAGTGGTAATGGTGATGATGAGGAGGATATCATTTCTGCATTTGGGCCAATGCCATCTCACAATGCTCCTCCCACACATCTCAATGATGTGACCCTTAGAGCTCCCATGGCGCCCCCACACCGCGCCAAGGTCAATTATAAGGTGAAGGGCATGACAGAGAAGGCTAGAATTGAAAGGGCTAAGAATCCTAAGGAAGTTGGAGGGAGACATCTTAATTACAGATTTGGCACAGCTTTTCATCAGGACTTCTATGAGAGTGCCATCCTTGCAAAAGATGTTCCTATTGCTCAGGCTCAGTATATTGATTGGAAATACATGAGGGCCTTCAAAGATCCCAGGATTGATGAGATCATAAGGGAATGCAAGAGGAAGAATATATACAAAATCATGGCCTTTGCCAAGTCATGGAATAGTGAGGTAATTGCACAATTCTATGCCACTAGCTATTTCACATCTAGAAATGATGAGAGGGTTGTGCATTGGATGACAGAGGGCAATTGGTATGGAGTGTCCTACACTCAGTTTGCCTCACTTCTGGGCTTTGATGGAGAGGATGATAAGAGAGTTCATATTCATAATGCTGCATATATGGATAAGAAGGATATGAAACACATGTATCTACCAGGACATGAAGGTTACTTTGGGAGAGTTAATGGCATGCTACCCTTCTATGCATATCTCAACCGCATGTTTAGGAAGACACTTGCTCCTAGAGAAGGTGATCAAAGTAACATCTCTTTCTATCTTCGTGATTTGATAAGGTATATGACACCTAGTGAGCCGGAGTTCAGTGTGGTGGAATATATTTGGGAAGAAATGAAGTCCATTGCTGGATCTCCACAAAAGAGTTGTGGGTATGCTCCGTATCTCATGCATGTGATTGAGGCTGTCACAAACCTCACATTTGATTATGATCATATGATTGAGCCCTTCCACATGAAGAATGATGTCAAAGGTCCTTCCCTAGCCCAAGCGGCAAGCATTGAGGCAAATATAGAGGGTGGAAATGCACCCGAAGGTGCTCCTACAGCTGCTGCCCCTTCTATGGCAGCAAGAGAGGCGTCCGGTAGTGGACATGGACGTGGGCAAAGAGATGTGCACAAGCCCCCTTCACCACTTAGAAAATTGTTCAACTTTATGTGTGGGTCTTATATGAGCACAAATGCAATTGCTCATAAGGAAAGGCAAAGGAGGAAGAGGGATTCGAGGATGATTAGGCAAATGTATGAGGATCCCTCCAATAGGCCTCCTATCCCCCGTGCAGAGTCTGATGATGAGGAAAGTGAACCGGAGGGATTTGATCAAATTTGGACTAAATCTCAAGAAGTGGATCCGGTTACTCAAAAGGATTATTGGGATCGATCCATAGGCAACACATATTACAATCCATCATATGAGGGCATGCAAAGTGGAGGTGCTTTATTTTCTGAGGTGCCATTTGTGGGAACTCAAGGACAAGGTGGCTCCTCTAGTATGCCACAGGTTGATCCTTATGCAGCTGGAGGTTCAGGGTCTGCTCAAGCTGATATTTTTGGAGGGATTTTTGGCAATGTCAATCCATATGTTGGTACATTCCCTCCAACTCAATTTGCACCTCAACCTCCATTTGTTCCTCCAACTCAAGGCCAAGGACAAGATGACGATGAAGAAGATGATGAGTAGGGACAGCAGGAGAAGCCCCCAGGACCTTTGTTGGTGATGGATGACAAAGGGGGAGAAATTAGAGCGATTAAAGCGCTGCTGATCAGTTCTGTCTGCTGGCTGTCTGGCAAAACCGGTGGCACCGGTTTTCGAAAACCGGTGGCACCAGTTTTGGCTATTGTATGCAACAGGTCTCTTTGTAATATATTCAACTCTATCTTAGCTCTTTTGGACTTGAGAACATTTGTAATGAGTGCTATTCTATGTGTTGCACTTATTTTTTTATGTGTGGAACTTGTTAAATTCTATTTAGACTCATATGTTTGATAAAATGCTTTGTGTGTTGGAAATTCTGGTTGGACCGGAACTTCTGGCCTTGAAGCTCCGGTAGCCTCGGGTTGGGGCCGGAAGTTCTGATAAGTTGTGTCGGAAATTCCGGGCCACTTTGTTTGGTGAATGTCTGCGTTTTCCAGAGAATTTCCGGTGGCACCAGTTTGTGAAAACCGGTGGCACCGGTTTTTGTCTGGGAAGCACTGTTTCTTTGTTTTATTGTTTAGTGCCGCATGCATCAAGTTTTAATTGTTCACACACATGTTTTGCACCCCACGGATGCTGGGATTTAGGGGGAGCTCTATGTTTTCTTGAAAATGTGCAAATTGGCATTTTAGGCCAAGTTATTGAATTTTATTCAAAGCACATATTGAGGGGGAGCTCAAACTAAAATCTGAACATTCAAAAGCTTTATTGATATATCTATTGTGAGCTTTAATCAAGTTGTCATCAATCACCAAAAAGGGGGAGATTGAAAGTGCATCTAGGCTCCCTTGTGGGTTTTGGTGAATTGAATGACAAAAGGATTAAAGGACTAACGAGTTTGTTAAAGATTATGAGCAGGATTTAAATTTTATATTGACGATTCACTATTGGTCATTGGTTGAATCCAATGTGGATGGCTCATGTTGACATGAATAAATAAGTGGTTACTCCTATTATATATGAATATGAAAGATGGCAAGCTATGGTGCAATAAAGAAAGAGACATAATGACATGTGTGATATATTGGTCTCTTAATTGATATAAGCTTGTTTAATATTGATATGGGATATCTTAGATCATGTTCAATAAAAATGTTGTATATTGCAAGATTGGATGAATGGACAAGAGACATGGTGACATGGCTAATTCTTGGTCTATATTTAAAGAATGACTTGCAAACAAGACATGATGACTTTGATAGAAATGAAAAGTCAAAGTGAAGTGGATATATTGCATATCAAGAAATGGCAAACAAGACATGATGACTTTGATAGAAATGAAAGGTCAAAGTAAAGTGGATATATTGCATATCAAGAAATGGTGTTCATTGTTGATACACACTAATGTGAAGCTATATGCGATGCAAGGATGAAGAGGTGGAATTCGGGATAGTGTTTCTAGGTACTAAGCAATGTGTGATCAAGTTGTGGACTTGAGTCATGTATCTCTGCTAGGGTGACGAAACTTTCTTTGGATTTCAACTTGATGAATCTTGGTCACATTTGGTATTCATATTGGCAAGTATCAAACTTTCTAGAAATAGGTTGTGAAAGAGGTGAATTGGACTAGAAGTGGATTTCATTCAAAGACAATAGTTCAAGTCACTAGCTCAAGGTTGAAGTGCTCATAGAGACAAGGTTGGATGCAACTCTCAAGTGAATATGTTGATCAAGTATGGCATGACTCAAAGTGAAGAAGCTCAAGTGCATCATTTGTATTTATATTTGATCGTGAGTATAGGTATGACGTACTATCAAGAGGGATGCATCACATGTAGTCTTGAAATTGTCTAAGTGCTCAAGGAACCCATGTGAGTTGTTGAGAGACACAAAACCCTCACGTACACCTTATAGGTTTTGCCAGGGCAAAACCGGTGGCACCGGTTTTGGGAAACCGGTGGCACCGGTTTTGTGTCAGATAGCTCCAACGGCTAGTTGGCTTGAAATCTCGGTGGCACCGGTTTTAGGAACCGGTGGCACCGGTTTTCACTGGGTCTGTAATGGCTAGTTTTTAGGGAGTGGTGTATTTATACCCCACGACCTCCACAGTGGCATGCTGCTGTTCCTGGGGTTGCTTTAGTGCTTCCCTGCTCTTCCTTGCCAAGCCAAAGCCATTCTTGCTCTCCCCAACCCCTCTTTGTGAGGATTGCTTGATATTGTGAGATCCTTGTGTTGGGTAGTAGAGAGAGCAGCCATTGTGAGAAGATTGAGAGCACCAAAGCACCTTGAGCACTGTTGGAATTCATCAAGCTATTGTGATTCATTTGTTACTCTTGGAGCTTCGCTCCTAGATGGCTTAGTGTTGCCCGTGAGCTACCAAGGTGTGGTGAGCTGCGGGAAGTTTGTGCAGGTTGTGCTTCACCTCCGAAAGGGAAGAAGCAAACTAGTGGAAGGAGGAGATAGCTTGACCTAGTGTGGTCGTATAAGATTCCTCAACGGAGAGTAGGATTCGCCGTGCCTTGGTGGCTGCTTAGTGCAAGCGGTGAATCCGAACTTCGGGAAAACAAATCACGTGTCTCCCCGCTGGTTTGACATTCTTTGTGGATATATTGATTTTTGGTGAAGTAGCTCGAAATAGTTCTACTTGTGTTTTTGAGTGCAGGGACTTGGAGGTACAACCTAAAAGGGCTTTCAATCATCATCTCCAAGTTTGGTTTGATTCCGAGCTCCCTAACTTATTCAATCTTATTTGGGGGTTCACTGCCCGGGCAAAACCGGTGGCACCGGTTTTGGTGGCAGTGTTCTATATCCGCTGCGTTAGGCCTGCTATTCTTTTATTTGGAGATTCTAAAGATCCTTTTAGAAGTTCATTTACTGAATTTCTAAAAGTGGTATTTGGAATATCCAATTGTCACTAATAAATTTGTTTTAAGTGGCAATAATTTTAGGTCTCGCCTATTCACCCCCCCTCTAGGCGACATCAAGGTCCTTTCAAATAGTTTAGTTATTACAACAATTGAACCAAACGATGCATGTTCTAGATCTGTTGCATCAAAGAGAGCAAGCTTGGCCATACAAAATCATGGTAATCATAAGAAGACTACTATGCTTGAATTTCTAGGAGTTGTGCATTTATCTAGCGATTACCATATTATTGGTGAGCAACAACATACGACTGAATGAAGTTCAGTCAGTGAAGAATATCAGATGATTGAAGATCATAACTCTAGAAGGAAGGAGTTGTCGCATCAAAATCAGGTGGTTTCCAGTGGCCCTGGAAAAATCGGTATTACTTGTTTAACCGGTTTATGCAGCCTGCTGATGCAGGCTGCCGTCAAGAGAGGAAACACGACATCATTCATATCAAAGTTTCTCGCCTCTCCAACATATTTGATAAGGTATGCTTTACAAGTAATTTACCTTATTCTCAATCAGATCCCATGCTCTGAATTAATTCATCTACTAGTGATATTACTATGCTTAATCCTAAGAGATCGATTGAGGAAGGTAACTTATTTGTTAGCAACAAAATGAATTCGTATAGTGTCAGCAAATGCATTATGAAAATTAGAAAAGGCTGATAATAGTGTTAGCAACAAAGTTTTTGTTTTCATGGTTTACTGGTGGTCATTCTGGATTTAAAAGCAAGAAACCAAAGTTGATAAAGATTGTGACGCACGATGCTAATTTAGTAATCAATTCCAAAACGTCGGGTAAGAGAAGCACAACTAAAAGTATAGCCGAATGGATCGATGTGAAATCAGAACTGTTCGTTTGCTTGTCGTTGAAACCTTCACCACAAAAGAATCAACTAAAAAAACAAAGTACACTTTTGATTTGACTTTTTGTGATGATTTATTTGATATCATGCTTGAGCATAATTTTATTAAATTGTTTGATCACAAAGTCAAGCCATCACTTCTGGAATTAAAAGAGGAAGCGTATTATAAGCGGCATAATTTATTTGGTCATAGCACTAGCCATTGCAATATTTTTCGTCAAATCATCCAGTCGACCATTAATGCAGGACAATTGATATTTGCTGAAATTTCAGAGGATGACCAGTTAGATCCAATTGGTCTTGATGGCAAGGGATCATCAAATTGGTTAGCATCAACCAGTTCATGCAAAGATCCAAAAGAAATTTGCAAAGAGGAAGATTTAACACCCTCAAGTGATAACGAGGAAATCGTTCATGAGTTGCATATTCCTAAGAACGATGAGCCTATGAAAATTCCAGAAGGCACTGGGGGGCATGAGAATTCTTCTGAATCAAAAGAAGAGCCTATTACTCCTGCTGTTCTGGAAAAAGATGTCAGACCGGTTTGCTGAAGAGATTTGACCAGTTATCTAAAATTGGTAAGACCAGTTTGCAAAACCAGTGAGACCGGTTTGGGTCTGAAGCATCCCAAAATGTTAAGACCTGATCATTCTGAGGCACATGGAGCAAAAGACTATAATGAGCACAAGGGCAGAGAGCTGAAGCTCACTTACAATGAACTTCTAGCTAAATACCAATAACAAAATAAAGGCAAGTATGCTAATCAGTCAAATGATCTTAAATCATCTAGAGCGTCTCTAAAACACAAATCTAAAGATTGGAATCGGCAAAGAGAGGGCTTTTATGCAACAGAGCCATATCCTCATTTTAGGCCGTCGATGCCTATCCCATATGGCTGTAACACCCTAAAAATTCCCTTTCTAAATTAGTAATTAATTTGCTAGATTTTGTGTGAGCATTCATAAAACTTAGGAAAATAAAAACCTTTTTTGGAAAATAAAATCAACTAGGTTTAAAAACTTGTTTTGTGCATTTCATGCCGATGCATTGTTTTATGTATGAGTGTTTTGTGTGCTAAGTCCTAGAGTCCAAAACCCCCTTGGTCCTAAGCCCTAAAACCCTGTCCACTAAACTCGGCCCGTTTTTGTTTCTCCTTTCTTTCCCTCCCGGTGTCCGAGAACCTAACCCAGACCCAGAATCCGAGAACCCAATGCCAAAACCCGAAGCTCGGAAACCATATCCAAAACCCAAGTCCAACCTAGACCTAAAAACCTACCCGACCCAAAAACCTGGGCCTGTTCCTTTCTTTCCAAGGCCCAAACCCCGTCAACCAAACCCGGCCCGACCTGTTTTTCCCTCCCTTCCTTCTCTCTTTCTTGCAGGCCCATTCTATCTTTCAATTCTCCCTGGGCCCAACCCAACTCTCTCCCTCTCCCTTGGGCCCAAACAGATCCAACCCAGGCCCAAAGCAGATCCATTCTCTTCCCCCTTCAACGCACGCAGGCAGGAAGACCGAGCGCCCCAAGCCCCGTCGCCCCTCTTTTTCCCCTCGCTCTTCTTCCTCGCGAGTACAGAAAGGTCGTCGCCCTTCTCTTCCTGAACGGTGCCCCCCGTCCCCTTCCTTCTCCACACAGATTGCAGCACCCCTTCCCTTCCCCTTCTCCACCCAAGCGCCACTGCCCTTTCCCTTTCCTCTTCCACTCCCCAACAGAAACCCCCATCAATTCTGCTCGGTGGCCATTAATGGAAACTGAAGCTCGCTCGCCGCTACTCTCTTCAATTCCGGCCGGCATATTGCCTCTTCCCTTCTATAAAACCTTGGCCAAGCATCTCCCATACCCCTTTAATCCTCTAGGCACACCAATTTCATCACCCACGACCTCCTTCATCGTCATCTGTGTCCGTCCGAGCTTGTCCTTGGTAAGTCGTCGCTCCCACCATGGTTTTGCCCCTTCCCGAGCCGCCCTCACCCTCCCTCTGTACTCCATGCGTGCGCAGGTTCCCAAGGACGCCGACCCGACTCTCTGCAGCTCCATTCCGGGGTCAGGACCGTACCAACACCGAGCTCTTCCTGACCTGTTCGCCCCCTTCAGAGACGCGCCCAAACTGCAACCTGTCTGCCCCTAGTATGCATCAAGATGGATTCGCGTCGATCTCCTCGTTCCGTTTTGCCGCTCAACACCGATTTTCGTACACCGAAGCCTTGGGCCCCCTTTCGCCGGCGTACAGAAGCACCATGGACGCCATTCTGGGCGCCGTTCTGTTCTCACGGAGAAGAACGGCCGGCGTCGCCCTCCCTGTGCCGATCTGAAACAAGCAGAGCAGCCCTGAGCCACCCATCATCCATCCAACGGCCCAAAATAGAAGCCAGATACCCCTTCGGTCTTTTTCTAAAGAGTCCCTGAGAAAACAGTAAATAAACCCGCCATCCCCACCCTCTGTGTTGCAAACTTCTCTGCTACCCCCTGGTGTCTAGGGTTAATAACGTTTAAGTCCTCGGTTCTCGCAGGATAGCCCTCGATCTTGTTTTTAGCATAGTTTAATCGTCCTAGCTCCGATTAGAGTGATTTTCGTGTAGTTGTGTTCGTAGAAATGCGTAGATTAGTTTTCTAATCCTTTTTGTCTCTGTTTTTATTGTATGGTGTACTGTTCTAATAGAATTATATTTGTTTGCATGTAATGGCATGTGTGGATGTTTGTATGGTGATGGAATGCGTGTTTAGAGAGCGAGCAGTACGAGGCCGGATTTGATCAAGACTTTGAAGACCCGGATCAGCAACAATACTTTGAGGAAGGCAAGTGTAACATGATTTATCCTTGATACCTATTCACCTATTAATCATGTTATTCATTCATGCATGTGTCTAAATTTGTTAAACCTTTGGAATGACTAGATTTATATATCCTATATTCCTTGATCACCCTGGGTTTTGCATATGGGTAGTTTTGTTAAGTTGTGCTATGCTTGCAAACGCTAACGATCATTGTTAAATGTTAATATTGATTAATGATATACTTGGAACCTTATTAAAATATGCTTTTTAGCAACATGGTTTAGGGAGCTAGAGCATGTGCGGATTGCTCTAAGCGTCTCTTCTTAAGGTTCCGTTCTTAAAGCGCCCACCCAGGAAAACCGTACAACCACAGGAATCACATGGTTCTGGTCTTGACTAAGTAAATTGTACGGCTCTAGCTTGTCTAAGTGGCTATCTGGCTTGACTCGGAGGAGAGGGCCAGGAGCGGTGGCCTCGGTCTGTCTCGGATGGGCTGACATTTATTTTGGTGGGAGCAAGGAGGGCCTTTGGGTCCCTCACTTGTCTCGGATGGGCTGATATTTACTTTTGGTGGGAGCAGAAGAGGTTCACACTGCCACTAGCTGTTAGGGTGTCTTTTGAAAGGTCTCGTAGTGAAACCCCGTACCTGTTTTTGGAGGTACACTTGTCTATGACAAAGGGGAATCACGACTTGTGGGTAAAGTTGTACAACCTCTGCAGAGTGTTATGATCTGATATATCAGCCGTGCTCACGGTCAAGAGCGGCCTGGATCCTTTTCGAGCGGTTCTTTGTTTTCTGGATAAATGGTTTAATATGATGTTGTTTATTCGTAATATTTCACATGTTTCATTAAGTGGGTTACAACTGGGGTTGTCACATAATTGTAGTGATTCAGGTTAATTTTAAAATCAATCAACTAAAAATGCTAACCGCAGTTTAAACCTTGTCTAGCCTTTTGAGCCTCATTTAATCATGTTATGCTTGCTAAGTAAGATGGATTACTTACACTTGCTTCATATCAACAAAATCCCGGATGGGTACTCAGATGAGCCACCAGTGGATGCGTTTCCCGAGGAGTTTCTGGACTTCTAGGCAGTGCAGTTCCCCAGTCAGAGTCCCTGTGGAGGCTCAATGGATTTAGATGCTTACTCTTCCGCTACTTTGATAAACTCGATAATAATGTAATGCCTGTGATGTAAGACTTGTTATGATTTATGTTATCGAGCACTGTTCTTTCTCTTTTGATAATCATTTCTGAGCTATATATGTGTAAAGACTTCCTGGGTACACATATAGTAGCATTCGGATTTCCTTCGTAAATCCGGGTGTGACAATGGCTCATACAATGCTAGTTTGCATCCTCATCCATTATGGGGGTGTCATGATTCATGTACACATATTCCTTCATATTCTAGTCCATATCATGCACAATATCTAGCTCAAGAGCACCGGTGCGTGCGAGACAACCACATATTGAAAATGACCGTTTTGAGAAAAAGAATCGGTCTAGAATTCAAGGGAAGAAAAAGGTTGTCAATCAGGTTTATCAAGTGAAAAAACATGGCCGTAAAGATAAAAGTTCAGATCTGAATTCAACTGATGAAAAGCTGATTAATGTGTTGAAAACTTCAGCTATTCATGGCAGAGAAAAGAAAAAAAAAATCAGCTTTTGATATCCCAAGTGCCAGATCTGAACAAAATGAGTCAAAGGAGCTAGAAATCAAGAATAAAGTGTCGCTGTCCAAAACTGAAACAAAACTGAGAAGTTCACTCAGTTTATCAAATTGGCAAAAGAAGAGGCTACAAGGACTTAGTGCTCAAGAGCTGAAAAAGAAGAACTTGGCATGGGTTTTTAAAGGGAGTGCTAAAGTCCAAGACAAGGATGATGTTCAAACAAGAGGTGCAGCAAAAGTAAAGAAGAATACAAGAGGCAAGAGACGACCTTCAAGTCTAAGGTTTGCACCAAATTATCAAAATTATTGGTCATCACATCATTCATATATTTTACAAACCCCACATATGCTTATGTCATGGAGTCCATCCTATGATGTGTTTGGTTATCCCTCATATTCCAATTTTGATCCTTGGTTGCCAAATGAGTCTTTATACATTGGAGGATTCCCACCAAATTGTTACGCATATTGATTAATTGCAATTGTGTTGCTATTAGTTCTAAAACCGAAGTGTTATTTCTGGAGATGATTTTTAATTCTTGTTTCTATACTAATCTTTACACTTTACTTCAGTTATACATGTTTATATGGATGGATTGAATATGGCCGATAGAGTTATGTCGCCTTTATGAAAAAGGATATGGTCGTTGCACTGCTATTAGTCATCGTTCCAAATTGAATTTGGTTCATGAATTTTTCTTGGTACGCAAGATTTACCAAGAAACAGGGGGGGCGTATGTTGACGACCAAAATTGGCACGATAGAGGTTTGCTTGCAATCTGGGTAAATAGGTTAAACCGGTTATAGAAACCGATAGAACTGGATTTTATAACTTTGTCAAATCAGCATTTGGATTGCACCTTTGCATAGCTTTCATCGAGACGATCAAGATGCGTATGTAGAAAGTCCGATTTGGAGTGGATGACAGAGTCATGACTCCGAGAAGATCTTCACCTGGACAAAACCAGTGGTACCGGTTTTTGGCAGAATCCTAGTAGATTTGGAGATCCGCGTGGTTTACGACTTGTATAAGAGTTTCCTTGCAGGACAAGATCTCCCCACCCTATAAATATAAAGGGCCACGACCGATTGAGGTTGAATCCAATCGAATCTAAACAACTATACATTTACTTTAATCTTCCAAACCCTAATTCACTTTCAACCTCTACATGATGTTCATCTACTGGCCTACACGAATATAGATGGCGTTCTAACGCTTGCTGGTCAACCTAGGGCACGTCTGGCGACGTTCACGCCCTGACGGGGTCCCTTTCGTGCGAGAGCTTCGATGGCCTTTGCTAGTTTGCTCGTAAACTAGTCGTTCTTCGCTACGTAAGTGTGTTGGTTATCTCTTTGTCGGTTTGCACGTAAACCTATCCATCCTTCACCACGTAAGCGTGATAGTTATCATCTCAAGCGATCATCTAGGCACAGCCCTAAAAATCCGGTGGCACCGGCTTCCCAAAACTGGTGGAACCGGTTTTGACAGGTTCACTGCTGGTGATCGATTCATTGCGGATCTGCGCGAGCTAGCGCATATCTCGGTCTGTTGTCCAAAAAAGTGTCAATATATTTTTGGCGACTCCGCTAGGGAAGAATATTCTGGTTATTAAAACAAACCGAGTTTTTCTGATCTAGCCAATTTCTTAATTGATATATATCCTTTCTTTTCACCATAAGAATAGCGTATGGTCTTTTAGACTGATAGCATCTGTTCTTACATTGCATCCTGCTACTCAAGCCGATAGAAATCTTTTACTTGCTGCTGCATACTGAAGCAAAGTATTGGTCATTGGTTGTTTGGATTATCAAGAGTATCTGGATTTATCTATCACAAGATCAGGAGCATCAAGACCCTTTTAAATTGTCTGTCTGTCTGTCTTTCTGCACATCTTAACTTTGCATCTAATTATGCGGATGAGGGTACCAACAACTTTAATTTTGCACACTACAAAACATGCTTTAATTATTTTTCAAGTCTAGCCAATGGCTATTGTAGTTCTCCATAACAGAAAAATTATGAAAAGTCACTTGAGTTATTGCAGTTTCTTGAAGCTTGCAAGGCCCAAAATCTAATTAATTAAGCTCGAAGCCAGACAACTTGTAAGAAAATACAAATGGATCCTCGAATGCTTTACATTGCCGGATCATCAGTACCATAATCGCATTACCATCATGATGAGGATACAAACAGCTCTAATTTGCACGCTGGAAAACACGATTCAACTATTTTCAAGTCTACCGAACTCCTACTGGAGTTCTTCAGAACAGAGGAATTTTTCAAAGTTGAGGGTAGTATGACATGCTGTTTGTGATTCTCCAAACCAGTGTAAAATAGACATAAAGCACTAACATACAGATACTAGGCAGTAGGAGCGAACAAAAAATTAATTGGACACAAAACAACAAGCAAGGAGTTGCACTCCAATCTCAGGGAAACGAGCAAAGCCTATGTCAAGATATGTCTGTCACGCTGCAGTTGTTCAGTAGAGCTACCGCACTCAAGATATGTCTGTCAGCATGGACTCTATCCAGCCAAATAGGCACATTGTAGCGAGCCAGCCCAATACGGTGCGTAGCAAGGACTTTTTGTCAAAGTTTAACTGCCAGCGACAGCTATCAAGCCGCAAAGGGATATATATGTATACGTGCTGACAAGTGATAAACAAATTACACAGAATACTTGTTGAGTATTTCCAAACATTAGGATGAAGACATGAAGCCCACCGAGTTCTAGCAAACATGAGGAAACAGTGGAACATGTTTGGATAATAATTGTAATGATTGAATATGTATTTCCCTAGCTTGTACAAATTTAATTAGAGTACTACATATATCTTAATCACCTTGCATAATTTGAACTTGTTGGGTTCATGGTCTGGTTCGCGCCTTCCAGCATAGGATACTCGATGGTACTAGTTTCTGTTTCAAAACTGGTACTATCTGCTGGTCCAATGCAAGAAGAAGTCTGTGTCTCCATTTCATTCATATCGAGTTGTACCCAAGGGTGGAGTGAAAGTTTCCTCAATCTGCTGAGCTCGTCAGCGATCTCTTTCATGGAGGGCCTGTTGCTGCCACACATATCCAGACAATTCTTTGCTAGCTCTGCAAGTCCTCTAATCAGTTCAGTGCTCTCTTGCTCTGTAATATGGCATGACACCACCGTAGAAAGATTGTTCTCCTTCATGGCAGACAAGAAATTCGACGTTAAGCTTCGTTTCTCCTCAGGCCCATGCAGTTTTAGTGGAAACTCACCGGTGAGGACCTCGAGAAGAATAACCCCAAAGCTGTAGACATTGCTTTTTTCGGTCAATTGGCATGTCTGCATGTACTCTGGGTCAAGGTAGCCCACTGTGCCTTGAACCATTGTTACATACTGCTCTTTATCAGATGGGGCCAGTATGGAGGCCCCAAAGTCAGAGACTTTGGCCATGTAGTTTTCATCGAGAAGGATGTTGGCAGTTTTCACGTTGCCATGGATAATTGGGGGAGATGCATATAAATGTAGGAAGCTGAGTCCTTCAGCTGCTTCTTGTGCTATCCTTAGGAGAGTGCTGAAAGAAATTTGCAATGTTTGGTTCCTCCCATGGATAAGCTCGAACATTGTGCCATTGGGGATGAACTCATAAACTAGCATAGGAACTTCAACCTCAATGCAATAGCCTATCAGCTTGATAATGTTCTTGTGATTGATTTGAGAAAGTATTAGCATTTCTTGACCAAATTCCTTCTTTTGCCTTTCATCAATGAGTGTATATTTCTTAATAGCAACAGGCTTATCATATACCCTTATAGACTGTTCCATGGCCTCCTTTTCCAATTATTCTGCTCTTGTCGTAGTTGTTTGTGGCATGTTTGAGTTCAGCTTCACTAAATACCGTGAAAGCAAGACCTTTTTCTGACTTCATTGTGTCGAACAAAATCAAGCCTCCGTGCTGGTGAAAATACTCCTGTTTAACTTTTTTGAAGAATCATGTACCCGAAAGAAGAGAAAATCGCGAGACCAAGAAAGCCCACTGTAACTCCTACATAACAGCACCAACAGATAATATGCACACATTAAAAAAATTAAACGTGTTTTACCAATTTCTACAAAGAGTATAAACCATGTTAATGATCATTTTGACACCAATTTCTGCAGCCATGTTAGGGTCTTGTTGGTTGATGTTTCACACATATGTATTTTTTAATAACATTTTCCCATAATCTACTATTTTGCAGAGCTATTAATTGCCTATCAGCTACTTATGGCATTACCTATTATCAAGCCGGTATCAGGGTTACATGTATTGTTTGACCGAGAATATTTCCTTCCTGCTGGACAAGAACATCGGTATCCTCCTACCGTGTTGTGGCAAACGCCGTCTGAAGGACATGGCCGCCCCTGATTGCATTCATCCACATCTGCAGTAAAATGAGCACCACCAGGTCGATATGTAAATACAAAGCTTATAAACGTTGAGTACTATATTATATATATATGCACATTGTATGGCATAGCCAAGCGAATTTGTACCTTTGCATCCATCTGGAAGATATGGATTGCCCTCATAGCCTTGGGTGCAGTTGCACACATACCCTGGAGACCCACTGGTGGAATCAACACACATGCTATTTGTGCCGTGGCACGCATAAGTCCCTGTCAGGTTCCGTTTGGCCACATCACACGTCTCATTTCTAATAGACCAGTCAAGCACTGCAGGTGCCCGCCCAGCATCCATGTCCCCGAATTCAGTCGTGTTGATATATGCGGGGCGGAAGCTAAATGCCGCTGCTTCTGTCAGCACGGCGTAGCTGCACCGCCGGCCAAACCCCTTCCAGATTTGGCTTGTGTTGGGGACTCCCCCTACGACGGTGATGCCAACTCCAGTGAAGCCCATCCCCTTCGGTATGGCTGCCTGGCAGCAGCCCATCCCTGAGCATGAGCCGTCCGTTTGGTCTGACAAATTTTGGCCACAAAATGAGAAGCACCCGGTCGCGTACTCCGAGCCGTTGTTTTCGTTGGCAATTAGGCCAAGGGTGTTGCAGCCGATAACAGTGAACTTGTTGGCAATGTTGGAGAACTGGAAAAGGGAGTTTATATCAGTGTTGAATGCCTCTATAGTACCATTGAGCATGTCCTGCTTCGAGGTAGTGTCGTTGTAGCAGTAGGTCGTGATGGGATTGAGCACCCGGATTGTGCTATTGGCCAGGGAAATATTCAGAAGCTCACGGCCACCGATTAATGGTTTGGAGAAGCCATTTTGGTCCGGTTGGCCGGTGACATCAAAGCCTGCCGTCAGGGAGCAGTTCCTGCCAATACCAAACGGGTACGGTATCGGAACATCGCCACACTGGCTTTTGCATTCAGAACTAGGAACAGCTGTTGCAGGGATGCACTGTGCCACAAGAAGTAGAAGACCAAGACCAAGCTGCAGAACTACTTCCATAATCCTCAGCTGCAAAAGTAGAAACCATGATTTATAAATGTACCATTCTGCTTATACTAGTTGGTAAAACAAATGATTGGTAGGAGAGAATCAATTGGTGGATTGGATAACTCGAAACCATGATATTATTGTTGGCATTGTGATTGTACGCGGATGCACGTGGCAAAAAAAATAAAATTAAGTACTCTATTACAAATTATGTTTTTTGAAAGAAAATAATCATTCAACTATGGGCAATTAAACCAAAATTTTCAAACAGAGAATTCAAATGTAACTAAATATAAATATGAATGGTCCGCAAAAAAAATGAATGGAATACCCAATGAATCATGCTGGTTGTGTATCAGTACGAATATAATTTACAATTAATATACTTGCATTGTGATGCCATTGCAGTCATATATCTGCTTGGTGCACATATGTACAACATTATATCACCAACTGATTAGAGGCTTTTAATTACCATACCTTATACTACTTGTAGGAGGACACTAGTATGCATCACATCTATTTGATCCGGTCTTCGAATAGTCATGGTTTAGTAGTACAGCGACATGGTCACCATATACTATACTTTTACCATCAATAATTCTAGTATACACATTTAAAATATATAAGGATATAATATACATTACTTTGATACTATTATTGAAGATGAATCTACCCGTAACTTTTTTAAGAAGGCCAACTAAAATATTGAAAGAGATAGTAATGGTTAAAACTAAAATGAATTAACTACAGATATCACAAAACAATAGTCATTTGGAGACCAGAGGGAGTAATATATAACTATTTATTTGTTATAATATTTTACGAAATGGAATGTTCTTTGAGAAAGTTACACATCTGCCTTTGAGATAATCGTATACCAATATTTCCAGCGATACTCCCAATTAAAACAGACGGACCTCATGATCGACATGGGGATTAGCAACATAACGAGGGGAGAAATTACGTGATTAATTAAAATCAAGTTTGTTTCGAACTCGAGTTTCTTAACTCCCACATACATACATAGAATATGTGCATCTCTATTTCGAAGATTCAGAATTGTGGATGTGAGAGCAAGAACACCTTATGTTACCTAGAAGTATATATATTAGCTAGGCTCATTTACTTGATGTGAAGAAACAGAACGACCCCAACAAAATTTTAGACCTGACAACAGTATGTGAAAACACAGTAATACGAACGCACAAGACCGAGCATATATATAAATGAAAAAAAAACAACAACGATCATGAAGCATATGATGAAGAACTGTATCGAACAGTTCTAGTAGAAGTAGTACCTCTGAGGTGTTCCCCAAGTATTAATTCGTTCTTCCTTATTAAGATGCCAACGAGAGCATGTCTTCTGTAGTTTGTATATTCTAGATATGGAGGAATGGAAACCTGGTATGTCTATATGTCGTCCTTATATATGCCTGAGCAAATCCCCTCACTACGGAAACGGGTGGTTTGCCGAGTGCCTAAGGCACTCGGCAAACCCCCTAATACACTCGGCAAAGGGTATGCCGTGGGCCGCCCACGGCATACCCCTCTCGGCAACGCCCGAGACGGCAAACCATGGGTTTGCCGAGTGCCATATGTCGGGCACTCGGCAAACACCTATGCCGAGTGCACTTTAACACTCGGTAAACCTTCGCACTCGGCTAAAATGACGGCGTAGGCTAACGATGACGGAGCGGGTTTGCCGAGTGCCCCACGCCTGGCACTCGGCAAACCCGGGGAGTTTGCCGAGTGCCCCAGGCCTGGCACTCGACAAACGCGGGGAATATGCCGAGTGCCCCAGGCTTGGCACTCGGCAAAGGCGGGGAATAAGCCGAGTGCCCCACGCCTGGCACTCGGCAAACCTGGGGAATATGCCGAGTGCCCCAGGCTTGGCACTCGGCAAAGGCGGGGAATAAGCCGAGTGCCCCACGCCTGGCACTCGGCAAACCTGGGGAATATGCCGAGTGCCAGGGTAAAAACACTCGGCAAACCCTGGGAATATGCCGAGTGTTTTTACCCTGGCACTCGGCAAACCCCTGACCAAAATGATAGAATTGGTCACTTTGCCGAGTGCTATAGCACTCGGCAAAGTGACCCAACATGACCTTTTTTATTTATTCGGTCACGTATAACGTACCCCAATCTCACATACATCACAGGCATCACATATATCACAATAAGCATCATCAAAACCACAAATATCACAGACAATTCATATAGTTCACAACCACATTAATATCATAAAGACGTCCAGTCACAACCACATTAGTATCACAACCACGTAAGTATCACAACCATATAAGTATCACCACCACATAAGTATCACAACCACAGAAGTACGACAACCACAAATGAAGGTAAAATGATAAGTCACTGAGGTGGGGGTGTGTGCCATGGCTGCGACAAATCGACGTCCGGATTGAGCTGGTTCGATGCCGCCGATGGAATCTGCACAAAGGAGAAGACATTGCATGTGTGAGACAAGTTTTATGTCAGAAACAAGTTATCATCTAAAGTTTTCTAAGATTTGTAAAGTTTTCTTAAGTTCTCTAAGTTTTCTAAAGGTTTCTAAGTTTTCTAAAGGTCTCTAAGTTCTCTAAAATGCTATAAAGTTCTATAAAGTTGTAAAGTTCTCTAAACTATAAGATTGTCAAAAGCGACTCACAGGAGTATTATGTATTATCGGCGCTGGAGAAAAAACCATCGGTGGCGGTGCAGGCTGACCCATCCTCTGAGAAAGACTCTGCATGTACTCAAACATCTGTTGCATCTTCATCTGATCGGCCTGCCGTTCGGCCTCGTACCTTGCCTGATCGGCCTCTCGTTCGGCCTTGTGCCTTGCCTCCATGTCCTCCCGGTTGTTCCTCTCTTGTTCTAGCTGGGTCTACAATATATCATCCCAAAGTTACAATGCAAATCAAACGTATGTACAAACAAGTGAACGATGAATAAAACCGAAATTACCTAGAGTATCTCCATCCGAAAGTGTCGGCGTGTGTTTGCACAAATGCGGCAGGGACACCACGTGTCACGCGCACCTTTAACCCTAGCAAATGCTAGTTCCAAAAAAGCATCAGTCTTCTCAATCCACTCATCAGTGTACGAATCCCGACTTGTGTGGCCCGTGTACGTCCACTCACGGTCATCCATCCTCTAACATATGAGTATGTGATATAAAAATCAATTACATCTACACGAGGTCTATAATGCTCTAATAGGTGAAGATAGGTCCTAATCCCACCCGAGGATGTGTAGAGGGGGTTAGTTTCCATGCTCTACTTCTATCCGAGACAGGATTTCGGCAGCACCTCCCCGCTGTTCTCCAAATACACGTCCTAGCAAGGAGATTGTGTATCCGGAGAACAACAGGGAGGTGATGCCGAAATTCTGTCTCGGATAGGAGTAGAGCATGGAAACTAACCCAATCTACACATCCTCGGGCTGTCCAAAAAACGTGGACAATTCGAAACAGATACGGTCAAACATATGCAAAGATCTGCATATTTTCAACCGTATCTCTTTCAAACGGGAGACGCCTAACTAGGTTACGCGATCTACGAACATAACATGAAAAGAGAGGGGTTTTTAATGCCTCACCTTGCTATCCTGCAAAGTGTCGAGTCGAGGACGATGCAATAGCCGACGATGCAGTAGCCGATCCTAAAAAAAGAATACAATAAAATTAGATAAAAATTTCGGCAGCACCTCCCCTACATGATGTGGTTTCAAAACCTGCAACAAAACAACGGCTCGATGGCCGACAAGAACACACACAACGGCTCGATGGCCGGCAACACCATACTGAGGACTAGCGCACAAACACGGCAAATTCCGGCACAAGCTCATTTAAAAAAAAATGCATGAGGTAAACAAACTTGCCAAGGTGCCTTACAAATTGGGTATACATTTACTAAATTCGACAATATTGTTTTGGAATATCTATCTAATCCACGCGTTCTGAGGTTAAGAAGTCCGGCATTAGACGATCTGGCATAACCGATAACAAGGGGCATTCAATGGCAATAACAGCTATTTGTTTGCCGAGTGTCCTGGTCCAGACACTCGGTATACCCTCTTGTTGCCGAGTGCCCGATGGAATACACTCGGCAAACTCTCTGGCACTCGGCAATTATGGGATTTCCGGTAGTGCCTGTTACATCAGGCCGACTCAACACGCAAGCATTACCGGTCAAGTCTTAAGAAAAGTCTATAACTGCACTATCATGCATTCATGCATATGAAACCAACCTCCAAATCTTCTCAAGGCCGTGTTCGGCAGTTGGGGACAATTTTTTTGTCCTCAAATACTGTCGCATGCATGGAGCCCTAAACGAAGTTTATTTACAAAACCTTTTCACAGATGAGTGCAACTTTGCGCGACGAATCTAATGAGCCTAATTAATCTATGATTTGCTACAGTAATGCTACAGTAACCATCCTCTAATCGTGCGGTCAAAGGCCTCATTAGATTCGTCTCACGAATTTGCCAGGGGGTCGTGGAGATAGTTTTGTAAACTGACTTTATTTAATACCCTTAATTAGTGGTCAAAGTAGCATTTAATGGAGGGACAAAAAATTTGTCCCTCCAACCGAACACGGCCCAAGTCTAGGCAGGAAAAGTCAAAGATACTGGCGAAATTACCAGCGGCGTATCTAGGCTGGTTTCCATGTTCTGTGACCCAAATTCATCAGTTTTCTTCAGAATAATATACGCTTATTAGCGACACAAATTTGCATAGAGAATTATAAATACCGTCCAATGCTGGGTGCTGCATGTAGGATTAAAAACTTGTCTGTTGATCAATGGGTTAATTTCTGGTGACCACTCCCGAATCCTGGTACAACACGGCTTCTTCTCTGTCCATTTCTGCCACCGCACGTGGTTTGAAATTACACAATTGTTCATCTTCACCCACCATCAGTAAAACACCGGATGAGTACGAGTCAAGGTCTTATTGAACACGTGCTCTAAGCATCTCCATTTAATGACCAAATTATTATGAACGAATTTGGTTACTTACAGCCTGACCGAATTAAGGACCAAGAATTTCATTTTCAGTTTGTTCTGGTTATCAGGTCTCGGAAATTTCAGTTTGCTATTTGGTACTTCCGCCGTTTCAAATTACAATTCATTTGACTTTTTGACCCCAAGTTTGACCGTTCGTCTTATTCAAAAAATTTGTGCAAATATAGTCAAATTTAAGTCATTTTTGAAGAACTTTTATTAATAAAGCAAGGCACAATAAAATATGTGATATTCTGCATAATTTTTGAATAAGACGAGCGGTCAAACTTAGGGTCAAAAAAGTCAAATAAATTATAATTTGAAACGGAGGGATCGAGTATTTTTTTTGGCCCACATCTAGTCTTTAGTAGAACCCGTGAACATATCAAGAAACAGGGAATAATGCCTAGGAATAAATAGCAAACGAACCTCTATGGCCCCTTTCTTTTGTAGGAACTCGCTTTCTTGAAGAAACTTTTCTAGAGAGAAGCCGATTATAGTTTTCCAGTAAAACATGTTGCTCTGGTTTCTGATGGGATCGTAGAAATGATCTTGGTAATTATGTCTCCTAATCCAGACTGTTTGGAAGGGTCTCTTCCGTTTCTATCGATTTTCTATACAAAAGTTTCTGTCTATTAGGGAATAGGGATTCCGGATTCACGGTTATTGGCTTCAAGAATCCCAAGAAAGGAACCATGCTGGTCGCTGCATGCATCGGAATCTTCTCATGGTCAGTAGATCGATTAGGTGCTTTTTTAGAAAATGGAATTTCATTCCCGCCTCTGTATCACTGCACACAATGTTTACTTTATTACAAAGTTTCAGCATAACTGCCGAAAGTTAAGTAGAACAAAAAATAGCAAATTATGCTGGACAAAGTCGATTATTAAATTTCCATCATTGGAAGCAAACAACTCCAATGCGATGGTCTCCAGCTGCCTGCTCGTCAACCGAAACATCTCATTTTTGTCTCATCATCACACTGCAACAATGCCCAAAACCGCAGCCAGTATGTCCTCCTAAAAGTAGCCTGCATAAAAGAAGTATGTTTGCAATTTTCAAAGATCAGATCATAATGACATCTCCAAATTGCCTAACATAATGCAGAAGCTCCAGCCAGAATTTTATTCTTAGCATCAGCATTTTGAAGCTAAGTCCCCAGCATATGGTGCACAGATCTGGGTAGAGTTAACCCAGTAGCTACATATACAGATCTCCAGATTGTCCTGTCATGATGAAAATCAAATAAAAGATGTTTAATTGTTTCATTTCAATTACAAAAACAATATTTCTAACTACCGTTCCAGTTCCATTTACTAAGATTATCCTTTCTAAGTATGACCCCCTTCTGGAGATAACAAAGAAAAATTTTGATCTTTAACGGGACTTTTAGCTTCCAAATAAATTTGTGTGAGAAAGGAACATTTTGATTCATCAGGTTTAAATACATAGAACGAACAGTGAATTGTCCATTCGGAGGTAGTCTCCAGATAAACATGTCTCTCTCACTAGTTAAACTAGTCTATCAACCCGTGCTCCGCACGGGATAATAATTTAGAAGACATGAGTATTAAAATTTTATGAAAATATGAAGTCATATATAATAAAATAATAATAACAATAATATTAATACTACTATTAATAATAATTTACCTTGTGCTCTCTCTTATTGATTAAATATCTTTTCCACTTTACATAGCACTTCCATATGTGTTTTATTGAAATTTAAATTTGAGCTACAAGATTAGCATGGAATTGGTGTTCCCATTGTTTCCTCCATACATGACAACACTCATCATGTACCATTGTATGTATATACCTTAATAAGTTAGCATCTTCTATATTAAAAAATGGTAGAATTAAATAATTTAGAATTATATATTGGTATACTTTAATCACATATGTGGGTAATTTCGATGTAAATTTAGAGTTCAAGTTACGTGTTGAATATGAAATATGTGTTTTCATCGTTTCCATTTATATTTATATATGATCTACATGATGAGACACATCATGCATACACATCATAAGTTAATACATATTTCCTATCTTAACAATTAATGGAACACATATGTAGTTTAGAATTATATATTGTTGTACTTTAAGATATTTTTATAATGACATGTTAGATTTTTAATAATGCAAATGTAGGTGATTTAGATGCAAATTTAGGGTGTTACTGTAAATTATTTTATAATGGCATAGGTGGGTAATTTATATGAATATTAGGGGATTACATTAGTTTATTTTTTATAATGGCAGAGGTGGGTAATTTACCTATACATTTAGAGGGTTATTTTAGGCTATTTTTATAATGGCAAAAGTGGGTAATTTTTTAGAAAATACAATAGATCCAATGGTTACGATGATTAAAGTCTACAGATGGATGGCCAGATGTTTCTGATTATTGTGAGAATTTTTAGGATTTATCTTTTTTTTTTCTAGCGTGTTTCATGATAATTAACATGGAGGCTTCAAAAAGAGCCTCCAATTAGTAATAGTAAGATTTGTATTCGTGATCTTAGCTATTAGGTCGTGCCATTCAACTAGCTTATCATCCACTAGCGCTCTCGAAAAAAAAATTCAACAGAGATGTGCTCATCACATTACTGACTAAGTCATGTGAATGATGGGCTGCTGCTCATCACGGAGATTGATTAGGTGCTGCTGAAGAAACCCGTGTCCTGAATCCTGGTATAGCACGGCTCCTTAACTCTCTGCCCATTTCTGCCACCACACGTCGATAACCAGCAGCATCCAGTTGTGGAAACCCCTCTTTCTTACATGTTTCCGCATACACACTTGTTCATCTTACTGTAAAACACGGCTTGAGTACGAATCTATTCATAGTCAAGATCTTCTTATACTGAACACTTGCTCTAAGCTGCTCCATTCATTTAGTTGAAGAGTCCACGAAGTCGAGGGTAATCTTTTGCGTCGCTTGCTTTCAACCAGGCAGCTACAGGTGGCTTGGAATAGTGGATCTCGCGATCCAGCGAGGACGGCATGCGCACGACGCGGCTGTCCACACCTGAGCTTGGAGCCAAACTGCGGGTCAATTCGATCCGTAGCATTACGTCTGCGTCTACAAGCCGTATAAGCCTTCAAAGCCCAAACCGTCTCAATGGCCAGATCACCGCCGCTGGAGGTGTAATCGAGGCGGGGATCGGTAACGGGCATTAGACAAGTGGAGCGATTTTTTCTTTATTTGAATTTCTCTTTCTTTTCATTCATTTTATGTACTCCCTTCGTTCTAAATCATAGTTTATTGTTGATTTTTTTTAATACACATTTGACCATTCGTCTTATTATCAAAGGTACCCCTCAGTTCATAAATGATATGGATACTTTCATCAGTGAAAAATCAACTTATACAAAGTTTGACTAACAGTTAGTCAAACAATATGCTAGCTAGCTTAGGACTTAAAACTTGCATCTATTATAATCAGTTGGTTTTCTAGAATTTGAAGATATATTCTAATAGAAATTAAGAGTAAAAATCTATTTTGTTTGACATTTTCCTAATCAAAATATCCTTGTCATTACTGAACGGAGGGGATACATTATTACTTACTTTAACACCATCTATTTCATTATTACTTGCTTTTTATCAAAGGTACATTAACCATGAAACACTTATTTAGACTAATTTTTTAAATAAGACGAATGATCCAAATTGTATTTTAAAAGTCAACAGTGAACTACAATTTGGAATGGAGGGAGTATCTTATATAATTCAGCCGGTTTCTTAAAGTCAATTGACTTTTAGTTTCCCATACACATTTAGTTATTAGGATGTAGAGTATTGATTTCAGATATGTGTGTGAAACCTAATTCAATACTACACGTATATGTGACATCAGGCCTCGTTTATTACCAAATAAAAATTGTTAGCTTTGTCCTCATTATTTATAGACGTTGCTAGCATGGCCGAATGTCAAACTTGGCAATAAAAATGCACTCCTTCTTGCAAATAAAAAATAAGAATCTACACACAAGACACGCTATTTATTTTGCGAAGCATTTTGCTTTATCGGGATGTCTTGCAAATTATCCGATTCTTAGCCAAGGGCATTGGCATCACAATTCACGTAGCCATTTACATAGTTCTGCATTATATCGAGTTTTTATAAAGCCAGTATAATTATTTATTTGTATTTTGTATACTAATATAGTGATGCTAACATGTCCCAAAAGAGGTACTATTTACTCTGTACAAAAAAAAAACCATCCTTAAATATCAACAGATTAACAATGATGTGAATAACCTTACTTTGTAAGTAATCGGTGCTCGTATGATAGCCTAAAGGGAGGGGTGAATTAGGTTTTATACAACTTTAGCCTAGTTTTCAACTAATTGCACAAAAATAAACTAAGAAATCCTATCTACATGCACAACTTGGTTTCCACTAGTGTTTGCACCCACCCACAACGAGTTTCGTAACCTAGAGCCAATCGTATCAAAATACTACTCTAAGAAAAGTAATAAAGACACATATGTTGCAAGTATGCAACGCGGAAACGTAAAAGAGTTGGTTATGAGGATGCAAAATCGGCACGAGGATTCTTATCCTATAATTCGGTTGGCACTAAGTCAAGCCTACTCCACGTTGGAGCTCCACAAATGATGCACTCCTGGTCGCCAAGTTTTGCTTCCCACTCAAGGCCTTGATCTCACCACAAAGGCTCCTACAGAAGATGATAAGCTAGTCACTAAGACAAACCTTTCATGAACCTAGTCTTCCGGGGATCTTGACACTGCCTTCACTATAGAGCTTCTCTACCAATAAGGGGGTCTTTTCATCTTCCGCACAAAGCCGTCAACGCCGCTCTACACTAAGCCATAGGGTCGAAGACTTGCTAGTGAGTCACTAAGACTCCAAAGGGGCGACACACCAAGAATACAAGGATGGTTCACTCAAAGTACCAAGCATAAGGCACACTCCCTACAAATTCTCTCACTAGGCCTATTCTAGCTCTAATCTTTTTTTAAACGAACTGCACGAGTGTCGGATTTATCGTCCGGCAGTCCACCCGGGGGTACCCAGATGGTTGATTTGTAGGCAAAGGGCAATCGCGAGACTAGGGAGCTCGAGGTAACACAGGGACACAGGGATTATACAGGTTTGGGCTACCCGGAGGTATAATACCCTACGTCATGTGCTCGGGGGTCTTGTATTGATTTGCTCGACGGGTTCTGGAGAGCAGGCGGCAAGCTCTCGGTTACAATGGATGGGCGGCGTAGGAATCAGATGGAATTGCGTGACCTAAAGGGGTCGACCTAGGCCGTCTTATATAGGCTGACGGCCTAGGGTTTACAAGTCGGTTATCTCTAATTACTATCCGGCTCAAATTAGGAAACTAATCCGAGTCGGTTACATAGTGATCGTCGTGATCTCTGTGATCTCCAGGCAGGACCCGAGGATATCGCTGATTGCCTTGCGGGCTAAGTCTTCTCCGATCTTTATCCATAAAGCCGAGGATCCTTGTGGGGCCGGCCTGGGGTCGGCCCACATCCTTGTCAGACGTGGGGCCAGGCCGACTGGTCATCCGGTCGGTAGTGGGCCCAGGGGTACCCATATCCCACAAGTCCCCGAGCAAGGTGCAGGCGCGTGTCGGAGTGCTGATGAAGAAGCGAAGCCTCTGCAGTCGGCTAAAGCATCTTGGTCGGCAGGCTGACACAAGGGTGGGCGGTGCTCAAAAAAGAGAAACCGCAGGTCATCGGGGATGACTCTGGTCGGACCCGAGGCGGAGCCCCGAGTGGCGTAGCGCCAAGTCGTGGCCAAGTCGGGCGCCGAGGAGCTGCACCACTTGGGAAAAGTGACACATCCTGTTATGGAGTAGTCCCCGAGCATTGGGTCGATTAGTAGAATCGGGCCAATGGTCAAAAGAAAAATCATCCGAGCCTCGAGGCAGACAGGCCGCCTACGAGATAGGGCAGTCTGGCGCCCCGAAGAGAGGAGCTTGTCCCAAAATTGTGGCGCCGAGTCCCCGAGCGTGAGGGCTGGCCGAGTCACGGAGACCCGTCCTCCGAAGTCGCAGTGCCCAGTCCCCGAGCGTGGAGGCTGGTCGAGTCCCGGAGACCCGCCGCCCGAAGTCGCAGTGCGCCGAGTCCCCGAGCATCGGGGCTGGCCGAGTCGCGGAGACCCGTCGACCGTAGACGTAGCGCCGAGTCCCCGAGCATCGGGGCTAGCCGAGTCACGGAGACCCGTCGACCGGAGTCGTAGCGCCGAGTGAGCGTCGAGACTGGCTGAGTCGCGGTGACCCGTCGACCGGAGTCGTAGCGCCGAGTCCCCGAGCGTCGAGACTGGCCGAGTCGCGGAGACCCGTCGACCGGAGTCGTAGCGCCGAGTCCCCGAGCGTCGGGGCTGGCTGAGTCATAGAACTGCGATGATCGAAGTCGTAATGCCCAGTCCCCGAGCCTGGGAACTGGACAAGCCACCAAGTTGCCTCCAGCCTGAGCCAGAAAGGTCGGCCGGACGGCGGGAAGCACGCCGAGTCATCGTCTGTAGCACCCAGCCCCAAGCCTGGGAGCCGAGCGAGTCGCCGAGTTGCCTCCCGCACCCAGCCCCCGGGCTGGGAGGTCAGCCGGGTGGTAGGAGACACGCCGAGTGGTTGGCCCGTGCCAGCCTCGAGCCCGGGAGCCGGCCGAGTCGGTCGAAGTACACCGAGTAGTCGGCCCGCGCCAGCCCCGAGCCTGGGGGCTGGCCGAGTCGATCGAAGCACACCAAATAATGCCTGAGCTGTATGAAGACAGTGCAAATATTATGTAGCATAATATTCAATAATCTGAATGATAAATAATATTTGTCGTAACAGAAACAGGTCTGTGAATGCATTGTGCATGTGTAAAACCCCTACCTTCTGGCAAAAATACCGAGTAGGACGCCGTGCGGCCCTTGCCTTGTGTCGCTAAGCACCTTTTTTGACCCACTGACCACTGCTCACGGAGAGGACGGCTTACCCTATTACAATGCTCAGCGGGGAGGCTTAGGTGTATGGGGCGCGCGGGTTGAGCACGGAGCTCAAGGTTTCACGATTGGGGACTTGAACCGCACGGGTTAACTTGGGATTTACCTAGAGGGACATAGGGTCGGGCAGGGACTCGGAAGTCAGAGTCGGCGGGGACTCTCCCAAGCGCTGAAGCAGCGCGCCGTGGGGTGCAGTCTGGGCAGACCAGGCTGTATAAGCAGTCGAAGCGTGACCGAGGTGGTCGGCGAAAGTCACAGAGACATAGGAGAGCCGAGGCATATGAAAATATACGAAGCCGTAAAATATTTAACTAGAAATAATACTTAGCTTGATTTGTAATCGAGTCGGAGAATCGACGTGTCGCCCTTGCATGGGCGTCGTGTCCGAGGTTGTCGACGAAGTCAGCAACAAACCGGTGTTGCCGTGGGCCGATCTGCCAAGCCCCTGAGTTTGCCGCTGATGTAGATTGACAAGGAGGTCGTCTAGTCGGGGCTGGTCCTTGTCGACGAAGCCGGCGTGGAGCATACAGGGACGTCATCGTCGCCACAGGGACCCGGTGTACAGCTTGTAGGCCGGCATCGGTGTTGATGGAGGATATGCACATAGTCAGTATAGAATTGTGAATCAGTCCGAGACTTCAAGGAATAAAATTGGAAATAAAAACAAAGGGAGCTTAAGGAACATGGAAATTAAATAGCTTTCCTTTAGCATGTATCCTCGCACGCGCATGTAGTGGGACTCCAGGGATTTGCGTGCAGAGAACTTTATCCACGCGTAGCAGCAGCTACTTGGTCTTGTTCGACAACAGAGGCATGCATGATGCCACGAACGAATCTGTGCTTGCGCAGACTCCGCCGTGTGAGTCTCGCCTCGGATCGGAGTAGTGCAACCGCCGTAGATCGATTCCTGGGACACGCCTGGACGTTGGCGAGTTCGGCGTGTAGATCAAGGTTCGACGACTTGACGACTTGGAGACGCGCGGACGCCGCATCGGCGAGTTCGGTGATCTTGGAGACGGGGTAACGTAGAACCCGGTTGACGTCGACCCATTGATATCTGCTCATAGATGAATCTGCCATCGAGCTAGCTGTAATGCCCCGCGATCACCTCTATCTGGCGCGCCAACTGTCGGATTTATCGTCCGGCAGTCCACCCGGGGTACCCAGATGGTTGATTTGTAGGCAAAGGGCAATCGCGGACTAGGGAGCTCGAGGTAACACAGGGACACAGGGATTATACAGGTTCGGGCTACCCGGAGGTATAATACCCTACGTCCTGTGCTCAGGGGTCTTGTATTGATTTGCTCGACGGGTTCCGGAGAGCAGGCGGCAAGCTCTCGGTTACAATGGATGGGCGGCGTAGGAATCAGATGGAATTGCGTGACCTAAAGGGGTCGATCTAGGCCGTCTTATATAGGCTGACGGCCTAGGGTTTACAAGTCGGTTATCTCTAATTACTATCCGGCTCAAATCAGGAAACTAATCCGAGTCGGTTACATGGTGATCGTTGTGATCTCCGTGATCTCCGGGCAGGACCCGAGGATATCGCTGATTGCCTTGCGGGCTAAGTCTTCTCCGATCTTTATCCATAAAGCCGAGGATCCTTGTGGGGCCGGCCTGGGGTCAGCCCACATCCTTGTCAGACATGGGGCCAGGCCGACTGGTCATCCGGTCGGTTGTGGGCCCAGGGGTACCCATATCCCACAACGAGACAGTGCGAGTTTCTGTTGATATAGTAGAAAAAATACAAGACTAAGCCCCTGAGAAGCCATGGGGAGGAAAAAGAAAACAACAAAATCTCGCCCGGTTGGATTGGGACATCAACGCGGGTATCACTCAACTCAAGACCTCCACGGCCGACCGGTTGGATTGGGACCTCAACACGCGCAACTCCACGCTAAAATGGCAACGGCCACTCACCCGGTTGGATCGGGACGTCAACGTGGGTAACCTCTCAACACGAAAAAATGCCGATCGGTTGGATTGGGACACCAACGCGGCCGCACCACTCCACTCGACAACACCACAACACTCGGCAATGGCAACAAGATCAAAGTCTAAATGAGATGGCCATTTGCATTCACAGTCTCATAAAGCCGCTGCTGCAACCTTCCGCCATGACCCCGCGTCAATGGGGACCCTAGAGAAAAATAGACCACACCGCACCAACAAGGCCACGACCATGCAGGACCCATCACCAAAGTGTCGCTGCAACACCACGCTCCACCTGACAGGGTGAAAAACACCAGAACCGGACTTGTCACAGGCTGCCTTGCAGTCGCCACCACGATAACACAAACACGCGGGAGCCTCGCAACTCCCGCCATTGGACACCACCCCGCTCTTGTCGCCTCGAAGAAACACCGCACACATGGGCCTCGCAACTCCCGCCATTGGACACCACCCCGCTCTTGTCGCCTTGAAGAAACACCGCACACGCGGGCCTCGCCATGTCCATCATAGCACTCCACGTCACGGATCCGTTTCAGAAGTTGCCATCAGGATGGAGGGCAGTGATGCCCCACTTCCTAGAGCGTCCATCAAACACCCAAACCATCGTTGAAGGTAGACATCGCCTCATTGCTCCAACTGCGCATAAGTCTCTTGCCACCGTGCCAGCAAGCGAAGGTAGTCGCTTGCGCCGTCTTCTGACAATGTACCACACTGGTGTAACCTAGCGAAGCTGACCCACCCACCGCGGTCCGCTTCAAGCCAAGTTATCCCACGATGCCGATGCTGCAAGCGCCTCACCCGACGTTGTCCCACGCCGCACTGACGGTTTCCAAGCAACGCCAGCCGCCGCGGTCCGCTGCCACAACAACAAAGTGCGATAACCTCTGGTCACCACCAGACTTGCGAACGCCACCACGCGAGCTTAGCAACCCCATGAAGCATGCCAACCTACAGATGCACACGCCACCTCGTCTCCTGAAGCGATCCTTTCATGAGTCATCGCCTCCACCAAGCTCAACGATATGCAGCACAAGAAGCAGCCAAGTCACCATGGCGTCACCAGCATTCACAAAAGCAAACCACCGCCGGCCGTGCCACCACGGCGCAGTTGACACACCCTTTCAGCTAGTTGAAGTGGCAAAACACCATGACAATGTCTCCAAGGAGATAAACGGCGCCCGCGGGCGTCATCATTGTCTTGCCGACAGATCCGACATGGCTTTCGTAGGTGCTTGCCCACCTCCCGATCGAGCGAAGCAGAAAGTCCTCTTGCTACGACGCCTCGCCTGGCCCGTGCACCGCCTCCTCGTCTACGCGCGGCCAACGCCAGGTCCGCGCGCTGCCGCCACCATCGTCGCCCGATGGCACCGCAACATCTGCTGCGGGCCACATCTAAGTGACCACCACGTTCGAGCCGCGTCACTGCCTGCTCAGTTCGCGCCCCGTGGCCTCCATGCACCGTGCCACCGTCCATCCACACAGGCGTCCACGCCTCTAGCCGCCTCCGCGCTCGCGCTCTGCTACCACAACGATGTCCTTGCCCGTCCACACAGCCACCACTCGGCCTGGCCACGACACGTCGTACGACCGATGTCCTCCACCGCCACCGGTGACGCCATTGAGCTGTGGCAAGAAACGACAGCCATGCCGCCACCTTCCTTCGCTCCTCCGCACACAGCCACCTATAGCACTGCCAAGCGCCGTCACCCGCAGATCCGGGTGCTTGGCGCTGCGGAAGATCACAGATCCACCGCTGAGGGCGACGGATCCAGCCAAGGGGCCTGCAGATCTGGCCGTAGAGCACCTGAGCAAAGCCATCGCCGCCGGTGAGGGAACTCGAGCTGCCTGCACAGCATGTGCATCTCCGAGCTGAGAAATGCCTCGCCATCGCCCTCCTAGAGGGAGCTGGGCTTCCGGCCTCCCTGCTCAGACGACGGCGAGAAGAGGAGAGTGGAGCCCCGGCGGCAGCGGGCGGAGGTCCGCCCATGCCGCTTGCGGGATCAACGCGGGTGTCTGAAGTCTTTGTTTTTCTTTTGGCACTAATCACACACTAAAAATGATCAATGTATCAATCCCTAGACTACTGGCAGCCTGCGCGCCACGGCCACCACCCACAAACACGAGCGCGATGGAGAATGCCCTTCCGTCCTCAATGTGATTAAAGAGAGAGGAGACAAAAGTCAGGGGGTCCCTAAATTCCAGATTCTTCACAAGCCCACGGATGCACGCACTCTTGTAGGGCCGGCCCTGAGTTTTTCAGGGCCCGGGGCAAAACAAAACTTGGAGGCCCCTATTCAAAGCATAAACATCAACCCATATATATCAATCACAAAGATAATTTTTGTGCACTGTAAAATGCCACTACTGCATTTACATACTGTTGACACCAGATTTTTGCACCTGACATGTTGAATCAGATGATGACGTGGTAAGGTTGAAACTGCGCAGTGGGCCCGTTGAATGGTCAGACAAATGGTGTCGGAGAAGGAAGCCGATGCAGGGGAAGAGCCCGATGAAGCAGGGAGTCCGATCTGATGATGAATGAGAAAATATACATCGGCTAAAAAGGAAGCGTGGCATGAGCGGGGACTATTTCCTTTTCAGAAGGCGTATTAAAAGTCCCATTCTATCTTAGAATAAGTTTACTTTATCTCCAAGTTAGTCTGGTCCGATCAGGACTCATCATGACCAGGGTATAAATATAAACCCTCGTCCATTGTAAAGAACTATTCTCACAATCAATACAACCCGGCTTCACGCCAAAAACCCTTGGAGTAGTATCTCGACGAAGCTTATCGGTGGACGGGCTGCATCAGTTCTGATCTTCGGCTTACCAGTAAGTTAGTCAATTTATCGAACTAGTATAGGCTTTGAATGGAGGCGCATCGCCCTTTCTCGTTTATACTGTTCAACCGATTTATCTTTGAATAAGCAAGATTAATCTAGATTCCCTACGTCGGAGCTAGATCACTATTGATTATTCAACAGTTGATCGTTTATCGGGTTGCACTTTATGTCTAGATTCCCTACGTCGGAGCTAGATCATCAAGATTAGGCTAGATTCCCTACGTCGGAGCTAGACTCATCTTGGTTATTTAAAGGCAACTTTTGCGGTTTGTTTGAAGTTGCTAGATTGATTTAGATCTACGCCATGTGAATTAATCTACTTCTTCAACGGCTTTGAGCACTGGTCTTGGTCCGATTTAAGCAATATTTATCTTACAGTATCGTTCTAGGTCCGATCCATGCTTTGTGGTTTAATCTGGTTGTTCTTTGAGTATTGTGTTTGTTTAGATTCCCTACGTCGGAGCTAGATGTTCATAATATGATAAGATTGATCTTTGATTGCCATGCTTGGTTTAGATTCCCTACGTCGGAGCTAGATTCATCTTGATTAGTCAAAGGAAGCTTTGGTTATACCTGATTGCTATTTGAGTGTTAAGCGTGGTTTAGATTCCCTACGTCGGAGCTAGGTCTTGCTTGATTATTTGATAGCATACTTTAGAATCAGAACGATCCTGTTAATGTTTTGTCTGTTTATTTGCTTAATCTGATTAACACTTGTGCGAGCATCTTGTTTAGCTGACAGGTTGGTGAGTTGAGTTTGATTGTTTAGCTATCTGATCTGATCATAGCTGGAGAAATCTAGATTCCCTACGTCGGAGCTAGATTTCTCTGAAAAGGTTCTGGTCTGATTGGCTGGTTAGATGATCCGATAAGATAAATCAAACTGGTAACTAGGCAAGATGGACAATGTATCGGCTTACACTTTGATTATTTAATATCTTGTTCAAAGGCACAGCTGATCCGTTATTTACATATCGGCCATGTTTTACGCTTTATTTTATTATTCAAAGGCTGATCTGTTATATTAATTAAGGTCCGATCCTGATTGGTCTGATTCTGAGGTCCGATTCGGTGTCTGATTGAGGTCCGATTATTCGGTCCGATTGACGTCATCTATGAAGTCCGATTTTGAGGTCCGATTGGCATCAGCCGATACAATTCTGATTGGGTCTTGGCTAAAATCCGACGTGCCTTCGCCGTTTGAAATAGAGCCGGCACAATCAAAGAGTAATTTAACTATTTTATCTCCTTGTCAATTTCAGGTCAAATTGACTGGCACGCCGCGAACCTGAACGGAGTGTAGGCTGGCACTGGAGTGAAGCAGATCTCCCTGGTCTTCTTGTGTTGACCGCTGAGGATACGACCGCCGATTTTCCGTGTCAACACATTTTTGGCACGCCTAGTGGGACACGAGAAGCAAATTCTAAGATATCGTCTGATGCTGAAAAAGAAACCGCAGCAAAGCTTGCCGCCGAGAAAGAAACTGCAGCAAAACTTGCTGCTGAAAAAGAAGCTGCTGAGAAGGCCAAGAATGACAAGAACAAGACGCCTGAGACGGCCATTCTAATTACAAAGGCCGATCTGTCTAAAGCTCAATTAGATGCAGTTCAAGCCCAGATTGATGCATTTGAGAAGCTCTGCCTTGGCCAATTTGGACGTAATCATTCAGGACCTATACTCAAAGGTGCTCTCCCAGATCCAGAATTGATCAAGAAGACAACTGATGCTCGGGAGTACCATGTCAACATGACAGATATGATTCACCAAGCTGTTCATCATGCATTGATCAACCAGTCCGGCACTTTGGTGAATTTTTTAGATAATCTCATCAAGAAGGCGGTGGATGATTCCATTTGTTTGAAAGACCCAGTCTTTATAGCAGATTCTGCAGGGGCATCTGGATCAGGAAAAGGCAACGAAACTGAAGATAATGCCATTACCGTTGCTTCGCAGAATCCAATGATTTCACCACCTATTCAGCTGGCCAACGGTTTTCTATTGATGGCCGATGGAACGATTGTCGGCCCGCATGGTGAAAAATATACTAGGACTTTGAACGAAGAAGAAAAGCAACCTGCAGTTGCAAGGCTACGTGCAGAGATTCCTCCACATCAGCGTATGGTCGGTGATTACAACAATTACATGACGGATGTGAATCAAGCTGGTGGAATGCTACTCGGAGGACAGGAGTCCGATTGGTCACGAAAAATAGCCGAGGTGATTCAGAATCAATTCGGCTTGAAGCCTAAAGATGAAGCGAGGTTGTACCGGCACCCATACCCATCTTACTTTGATGCAGTGCCACTTCCTCCACGTTATAGAGTGCCGGACTTTTCAAAATTCTCCGGGCAGGATGATATGACCACCATCGAACATGTGAGTCAATTCTTGGCTCAATGTGGTGAGGCTACTTCAGAAGAAGGACTCAGGCTTAGATTCTTCCCTCTATCACTATCAGGGCCGGCGTTTACTTCGTTCACGTCGTTGCCAGCAGGATCAGTCACAGAATGGTCCGATATGGAGAAGCAGTTTCATAAATACTTCTTTTCTGGTCTCAATGAGATGAAGATTTCCGATTTGATTGCTGTCAGGCAAAGGAATGATGAGTCCATTAAAGAGTATATTCAGCGGTTCCGTGAAATCAGGAATCGATGCTACAGTTTGAAGCTATCTGATATGCAGTTGGCTGAGCTTGCATTCCAGGGTTTACTCGCGCCAATCAAGGAAAGATTTTCGGCTCAGGAGTTTGAGACGTTGGGACAATTAGTGCAGAAGGTGTCAGCCCATGAGGTCCGATATCATGAGATGAAGCGTACAAAGTTTTCAAAGCAAGTGTCCCATCTCTCTGATTCTGAAGAAGAGGCTGATATCAACATAGCTGAATGGACCAAGTCCAAAAAGCCAGTATCATTACCATGGAGCAAACAGAACCCTGAGAAGTTTGGTTTTGATATAACAAAGGCCGATAAGATTTTTGATTTGCTGCTCAGTGAAAAGCTTATCCAACTCTCTGCAAATCACTCAATTCCGTCGGCTGATGAGTTGAAGAAATGCAAATATTGCAAATGGCACAACTCAACTTCTCACGAGACGAATGAATGCAAGGTGTTCAGGAGGGAGATCCAATTGGCTATTGAATCTGGCAAGATCAAGTTTGAAGATAACAAGAAAGCCATGAAGATCGACTGTCATCCTTTTTCTAATAACTTTGCTGATTTCTCCTTTTCCATTAATATGGTTGGTGTTGATGAGAAGGGGAAGTTTAAGGTGCTTACATCGGACCACGCCAAGAGTTCTGGTGCCGTTGATCCTGCAGTTCAAGTCACTGTTGAAGAGCTGCGGAGGAATCATCAGGCATTTGGTCGTGAATCTAACGCTCCTGGTGGATATCGGCCACGTGTGACTTCCCAGATGCTGATTAACAAGTACAAAAGGCAGCAGGCAGCGGCTCGAGCATGGGAAGAACGCGAGGAACGACGGCGTCAGAGGCGCGAATGTCAGGCAAGGCGGTTTGATGATGAGTTTGATGATCGGCGCCGATACGATGATAAGTCCGATGGCCGACGCCGATTTGATGATAGGACCGATGGCCGACGCCGATATGATGACAGGACCGATGGCCGACGCCGATATGATGATAGGTCCGATTGGTATATGGACAGACGTCAGGCCTATGAGCAGTACGATCAAGATGATGGTCACTGGAGATGTCCTTTCTTCATGTTCTGCTGGAACGAGAAACTCAGATTACCATCCAAAGCAGATTGTCCTGAATGCAGTCTCCAGTATGAAGAATACAGAGCTTTCAAGAGAAGTCGACGATCAGTTCATGAACGGATCGGCGTCAGGATTGATGATCATCATCAAGGAGATGAAGGCCAAGTTGATGCTCATGGCCGTAAAAATATCGAAGGCCAGGTTGACGTCTTGGCCCTGAAAAAATGAAAGAAAAGGCTCCAGTTCAGGATCGGACCGGAGAACCTCAAATGAAGCCTGGACAGTGGTGCCCATTAGGGATTTCTAGGTCCAAAAAGAGACGTGTTCAGAGGTTGCGCTATCATGAGCAGATTCAGGAGCAAGAATTAGCCAAAGAGAAAGTTTGGCGCGCTAAGATGGCCAATGATGATGAAGCAAGCACATCGGCCCCGGTAAACATGGTTTTGATGTTGCCTTTTGACTTTGCTGCTCCTGATGAACAGGACGATGATGAAACCAATTATGAGCTAGAAGAAGCCGCCGCATGCTTAGTTCTTGATTCAGAAAAGGCGATATTTGAGAAGCCAAATGCGAATGGCTATCGGCACCTGAAGCCTCTGTACATCAAGGGATACGTTGATGGGAAGCCGATGACCAAGATGCTTGTTGATGGAGGAGCTGCCGTCAATCTCATGCCTTATTCCACATTCCGCAAATTGGGCAAAGGGATTGATGATTTGATCAAGACAAATATGACACTCAAAGATTTTGGCGGCAACGTCTCAGAACCTCGGGGGGCAATCCATGTGGAATTGACTATCGGCAGCAAGACATTGCCGACTACTTTCTTTGTGATTGATGGGCAAGGTTCCTACAGCATGCTTCTCAGGCGAGATTGGATTCATGCCAACTGCTGTATCCCATCCACAATGCATCAGTGTTTGATTCAGTGGCAAGGCAATAATGTAGAGATTGTCCCAGCTGATGATTCGGTTAGCATTGCAACAGCCGAGTCAACGATTTGGAAGTTTGAAGGGATTGAATGCCTATCAGAAAAAATATGGGATGGTGACTTCCTCAAGGTGTCCGATCAAGGATTACAGCCGACCCAAGCAGTCGGCTCTGAGACTTTATTTTAAATGGCCGATTGTATAGAAGATTTTGAGGACCGAAGTGAATTCGGTAAGTTAGGATTTGGATTTACGTCGGCCGATGAATTAGAAGAGATAGACATAGGATCTGGTGATAGACCAAGGCCGACGTATATCAGTGCTAAATTGGATCCCGAGTATAAGCAAGAGTTAATAAAACTTTTGAAGGAATATTCCGATTGTTTTGATTGGGAATATTATGAGATGCCAGGTTTGAGCCGTAATATTGTTGAGCATCGGCTGCCCATCAAACCAGGATATCGGCCACACAAACAGTACGCGAGGAGGTTCAAAGCTGAGATGTACGAACCAATTAAGGCCGAAATAACGAAGTTATTTGAAGCTAAGTTTATCAGGCCATGTCGATATGCTGAGTGGGTATCAAATATAGTTCCTGTTTATAAGAAAAATGGAAAGCTGCGTGTTTGCATTGATTACAGGAACTTGAACAAGGCAACCCCGAAGATGAATATCCAATGCCAGTGGCCGATATGCTTGTTGATGCTGCATCAGGCCATAAAGTGATGAGCTTCCTGGATGGTAATGCTGGCTATAATAAGATTTTTATGGCAGAAGAGGATATCCCCAAGACTGCATTCCTATGCCCAGGTGCTCTCGGTTTGTATGAATGGGTTGTTATGACTTTCGGTTTGAAAAATGCCGGTGCTACTTATCAACGTGCTATGAATTATATTTTTCATAAGCTGATCGGCAGGATAGTTGAAATCTACATTGATGATGTGGTGATCAAATCAAAAGGTTATCAAGATCATTTGGCCGATTTGAAGGAGACGCTGGAGTGCACAAGGCAACATGGATTAAAGATGAATCCGCTCAAATGTGCTTTTGGTGTATCGGCCGGCCAATTTCTCGGTTTCCTGGTACATGAGAGAGGAATCGAGGTAAATGATCGGAACCGCAAAGCTATTGATGATATTGAACCTCCAGTAAACAAGAAGGAATTGCAGAGTTTGATTGGGAAAATCAATTTCCTAAGGAGGTTTATATCAAATCTGTCGGTCCGATTGGAAGCGTTTACTCCTCTGTTGAAGCTAAAAGATGGAGAAGAGTTGGTGTGGGAACCTAAACATTAAAAGGCATTGGATGAAATCAAGCAATATTTGGCATATCCACCAGTTCTTATTCCACCACAAAAGGGTAAGCCGTACAAGCTTTATTTATCGGCTTTTAATCATGCAATCGGCTCTGTTTTGATTCAAGAGGTTGATGGGAAGGAACGAGTTATATTCTATTTAAGCCGAAGATTACTAGATCCTGAGACTCGGTACTCGTATGTGGAGAAGCTTTGCCTTTGTTTGTATTTTTCTTGTATGAAATTAAGGCATTATTTGCTATCGGCCGAATGTACTGTGATCTGTAGGGAGGATGTGATCAAATATATGTTATCAATGCCAATCATGAAAGGGAGAATTGGTAAATGGGTTTTTGCTCTGACGGAGTTTGATCTTAAATACGAATCGGCCAAAGCGGTGAAAGGGCAGATAATGGCTGATTTAGTTGCTGATCATTGTGGACCTAACATTGATGCTGTTGAGCAATGCACTATAGAGCTTGATGTATCTGGTCCGATGAAAAAGGCCGATGTGGTTGACGCGGTTCCTTGGACTATATTCTTTGATGGTTCTTCTTGCAATGATGGTTGCGGAATCGGCCTGATTATTATTTCGCCTCGGGGGGCAAGGTTTGAATTTGCTTTTCCAATTGAAAAATGCACAAATAATCAGGCAGAATATGAAGCATTGATGAAGGGTCTCCAGATTCTTAAAGAAATCGGCGCTCAGTTTGTTGCGGTATTTGGAGATTCTTTGCTGATTATCAATCAGTTACTCGGCAATATGATTGCAAGATGGATGCTTTGTTATCTTACTTTGAGAAGTGCCGAGATTTGATTGGTCAATTCGCCTTGGTAACTCTTAAGCATGTTCCAAGACATCATAATGAAGAAGCAAATCGGCTGGCGCAAAAAGCGTCTGGCTATCCGCCTATGTCCGATGTGATGGTACAAGAGATACCAGAAGGAGATTGGAGGAAAGAAATCATTGAATATTTGAGGGATTCTTCTATCAAGACTTCTAGGAAGATACGCTACAAATCGAGCAGGCATGTCTTGGTTGAAGAAGTGCTTTATTTTCGCTCGATTGATGGAGTCCTGTTGAGATGTATCGGACCTGAAGAAGCCAAGGTTTTAATGGGAGAAATTCATGAAGGTGTTTGCGGAGCTCATCAATCGGCGTTCAAGATGAAATGGATGATCAGAAAAAATGGGTATTATTGGCCAACGATTCTAGAAGACTGTTTTGAATATTATAAAGGATGCCAAGAGTGTCAAAGATATGAAAATATTCAAAGGGCTCCAGCATCGGCCATGAACCCTGTCATCAAGCCATGGCCGTTTAGAGGATGGGAAATTGACCTGATCGGCCAAATTTTTCCACATTCAAGTAAGGGGCACAAATTCATATTAGTGGCAACAGATTATTTCACCAAATGGGTTGAAGCTATTCCTTTGAAGGAGGTGAAGTCACAGAATGTTATTGAATTCGTTAGAGAGCACATCGTCTACCGATTTGGAATTCCACAGACGATCACAACAGATCAAGGTACGATGTTTACATCGGACGAATTCAAAAATTTTGCTGCTGATATGGGTATCAAGCTTCTTAATTCATCGCCATATTATGCACAAGCCAATGGTCAAGCTGAAGCCTCCAATAAAGTTTGATCAAGTTGATTGATAGAAAGATTGAGGAGTATCCAAGAAAATGGCATATTGTGCTTCCTGAAGCTCTATGGGCCTATCGAATGGCTTGTCATGGATCGATCAAGGTTTCTCCGTATGAACTGGTTTATGGACATGAAGCCGTTCTTCCATGGGAAATTCGTACTGGATCAAGACATATCGAGCTTCAGGATAAATTGAAGGCCGGCGAATACATGGAACTCATGAATAGTGTGTCCGATGACTTGGCTGTTCGTCGGCTGCGCGCTCTCAAAAGTATTGAGGCTAACAAACTCAGAGTTGCGAGGCATTATGATAAGAAAGTTAAAGGGAAAGAGTTCAAAGAGGGCGATCTTGTCTGGAAAGTTATTCTGCCAATTGGTTCTAAAGATCCCAAGTACGGCAAATGGTCACCAAACTGGGAGGGACCCTATCAAGTCGTCCGATGTGTTCCTGGAAATGCTTATATTCTACAAACACTTGAAGGAGAAGTGTTTCCTAAGGCATTAAATGGGAAATATTTGAAGAAGTACCACCCTAGCATTTGGGTAAATTCATGAAGCCGATGCTATGCGTCAGGCTTAGAAGCCGATGGAAAAATCGCCTCAAGAACAAAAAATAAAAGCCGATGCGATATGCATCGCCTTAAGGGCTATATACAATAAAAGAAAAGTATATTACATCATCAAGCCGCTCGATGGCGGAGCAGGCTACTGGAAAAGGGATTGCATATATATTCATCTATTTCTCATACAAAGGGATTTCAGAAGACAGAAAAATCTAATAGGCGCCGATGTACTTTGTTCATCATTGCCAGAATAAGTCTAGGAGGAAAAGGGCAAGAGAAAGCATAAAATTAAGAAGACATCCTCTTCCTTGGGACATATTCTTGAACAGCTCGGCTCATTCGAAGAAATCCGCAAGTTTGAGGAGATATGCTCTGGAAGCAGTCCCTTGAAGAGCGCACCGGCGGACCAGTGGCTCTGTCCCTATCCTGAAGAAAGGCACCCCAGTAAACCCCTCTGAAAAACCTTCCCTTTAGTAAAACCATGAGGAAACCTCACGAGGATTCTCCTAGCAGAGGTTCCACCTGGATTCACTACAGGATCAGAAAAGGGGGGGAGTACCCTATGATATTTCACGAGAATTCTTCTAGCAGAAGAGGAAGAAGGGGTTGGCTCCTATGTCGAAGAGAAGGAGTTTGTGTTCTGTCATGAATATTGGATGCGCCATGGCGAGAAGGAGTGGTGGAGAAAGGAGAACCTGAGACAGGTATTTATAGCTGGCGATTGATGAAGGAATTAAAGGAAAGAAGGGAATCTGAAAGATGCTCGCTGAAACTGTCCAAATAAAGAACAGTATTCTCGTGAAGATGTCATTGATTCAGTGCTGATTAAAGAGGGGCGTCTTTTGAGGAACTGCATTGAAGAGTCGTTTCGCATAGGTCAATAAATATATGGGTGCTCGTGACATAAGGTGCAGGATTCCATATACTGTTCGTTGTCAGAAGAAGGTGGATGGTGCAGATCTTTGGCAGTAGTTGCCGATGGAAGTGTTTTATAATGAAAAATGGCTGTGATCCAAGAATCGAGGAATTGCACAGTGCAAGGATGGAAAATTTCGGCACGAAAATCGGTGAAAGAGTTATGATGACAGATACGAATTTTGGAACAAAATGATATTTTATTCCAAAATTGCGGGGCATGTGTTGACACCAGATTTTCGCACCTGACATGTATAAATATAAACCCTCGTCCATTGTAAAGAACTATTCTCACAATCAATGCAACCCGGCTTCACGCCAAAAACCCTAGGAGTAGTATCTCGACGAAGCTTATCGGTGGACGGGCTGCATCAGTTCTGATCTTCGGCTTACCAGTAAGTTAGTCAATTTATCGAACTAGTATAGGCTTTGAATGGAGGCGCATCGCCCTTTCTCGTTTATACTGTTCAACCGATTTATCTTTGAATAAGCAAGATTGATCTAGATTCCCTACGTCGGAGCTAGATCACTATTGATTATTCAACAGTTGATCGTTTATCGGGTTGCACTTTATGTCTAGATTCCCTACGTCGGAGCTAGATCATCAAGATTAGGCTAGATTCCCTACGTCGGAGCTAGACTCATCTTGGTTATTTAAAGGCAACTTTTGCGGTTTGTTTGAAGTTGCTAGATTGATTTAGATCTACGCCATGTGAATTAATCTACTTCTTCAACGGCTTTGAGCACCGGTCTTGGTCCGATTTAAGCAATATTTATCTTACAGTATCATTCTAGGTCCGATCCATGCTTTGTGGTTTAATCTGGTTGTTCTTTGAGTATTGTGTTTGTTTAGATTCCCTACGTCAGAGCTAGATGTTCATAATATGATAAGATTGATTTTTGATTATCATGCTTGGTTTAGATTCCCTACGTCGGAGCTAGATTCATCTTGATTAGTCAAAGGAAGCTTTGGTTATACCTGATTGCTATTTGAGTGTTAAGCGTGGTTTAGATTCCCTACGTCGGAGCTAGGTCTTGCTTGATTATTTGATAGCATACTTTAGAATCAGAACGATCCTGTTAATGTTTTGTCTGTTTATTTGCTTAATCTGATTAACACTTGTGCGAGCATCTTGTTTAGCTGACAGGTTGGTGAGTTGAGTTTGATTGTTTAGCTATCTGATCTGATTATAGCTGGAGAAATCTAGATTCCCTACGTCGGAGCTAGATTTCTCTGAAAAGGTTCTGGTCCGATTGGCTGGTTAGATGGTCCGATAAGATAAATCAAACTGGTAACTAGGCAAGATGGACAATGTATCGGCTTACACTTTGATTATTTAATATCTTGTTCAAAGGCACAGCTGATCCGTTATTTACATATCGGCCATGTTTTACGCTTTATTTTATTATTCAAAGGCTGATCTGTTACATTAATTAAGGTCCGATCCTGATTGGTCCGATTCTGAGGTCCGATTCGGTGTCTGATTGAGGTCCGATTATTCGGTCCGATTGACGTCATCTATGAAGTCCGATTTTGAGGTCCGATTGGCATCGGCCGATACAATTCTGATTGGGTCTTGGCTAAAATCCGACGTGCCTTCGCCGTTTGAAATAGAGCCGGCACAATCAAAGAGTAATTTAACTATTTTATCTCCTTGTCAATTTCAGGTCAAATTGACTGGCACGCCGCGAACCTGAACGGAGTGTAGGCTGGCACTGGAGTGAAGCAGATCTCTCTGGTCTTCTTGTGTTGACCGCTGAGGATACGACCGCCGATTTTCCGCGTCAACACATACAGAAAAAAAAATCTACCATATATGGAGAATCTAAAATCTTACCAAAATCGTTAATAAGTCACAAGATTTTTGTGTCATCCCCACTCCAGTTCACTTGAGAAGCTGTACAAAACAACCGCGCCTAATAGATATTTTTGGAAAAAAAATGAAATAAAGATTACAAAATCGATTCAGATGTCATTTATACACATGAGAGATTGAAGCAAACAGACCATATAGAGCTTCCTTCTCCATAATGAATTCATGACGCACACAGATGACTTTGTGGTGGAACCATGGAGGAGCTGATGAGCATAGATGGGGCAGGCGTCTTTGCACGAACCAGAGGAGGGAACGAGCAATATGCTGTCACGCTGATTAGAGAGTGTTGAGGAAGGGAACATGTGGGGTCTCCATAAATGCTTCGACCATATTAGAACACGGAAGAAGGAGATTTTCTACTCGTTTGACTATTTTAGTTTGGGCTAATGCTGCCGTTGGTTTCACGTGCACACCTCTGTCTATATTAGCCAGGTAGGGGCCCAACAATTTGGGGGCCCAGGGCGACCGCCCCGGTTGCCACAACTACAGGGCCGGCCGGCCCTGCTCTTGTCTGAAGGACGTTAGAAGCTTCTCTTCTTTTTTTTTTTCCAGTTAGCCCACCTAGTTCAGCTTCAGCTTGTTGTGGAAGATGTACGTGGCTGTGCATCCATAGGTGCTGGTTAGGTCCATCTCAAATTTAAGCATCTATTTCATCATCATAATGTAAAATCAGCTAACTTGTTCTAGGCTGCATCTCGTGTCCTTGCAATTCTCAAATGTCTTAGCCTCTGTTACCTCATCGTGCTCCGTTTAAATAGGCAAACTCTGTATGCTCCAATAATAAAAGTTTTCACCGACCTGCCCATACAAACTGCTGATGACATGATAATTTCTAATTTCTCACCCCGCCACGCAAAAAAAAAAACGATGGCGAATATGGCCCACAGAAAGACGACGATGCCTGATGTGTGCTGGTGTTATAGATCAAGCAGACAACTGCTGCTTTTGGTGTCACGAGAGCTTTATTGCTTGTAACGAAAGCTGAACATCGTATGTTCCGCCGTGTGCTTTTTCTCCATCGGCAGATAATATGCCGTGTGCTTTTTTCAACAGTCAGATTCCTTTTCCAACGGCTCTCTACACACGCCGTATGCTTCTGAACTTGTACGCCGATGACCGGCAGATCATACGCCATGCCTTTTCTTCCACCTTCTCTTGACATCGCCCATGTGTAACTTGTACGCCGTTAGTCCGTCGAGGGTCGGCATATGATACGCCGTGTAGATTCTTGCAAATCCTGACTTGAGCTTGATCATCCTTTGAACGCCGTATCATCCGCCCTGTATCAGCACAGTAACACCGGATCATACGCCATAGCCTTTCTTCGGGTTCCTTTGAACGCCGTACGCTTCCAATATGTACGCTGTGTATCTCCGTATTATACGCCGTGTGGAATATTGCTTCTCTTGTTGATTCTTTTCTACACGCTGTATACTTCTAGTTTGTACGCCGTGCCTCGGCGTTTCATACGCCGTGTACAAACTCTGCGGCTATTTCAATTCAATCAACTCAAGCCCTTTCCATGGTTTCACATGCCAATACCATGTCATGAAATACTCCAAAATAAGACTATCTCTGGTTTTTGGCTATGCTTTGGATGCATTCTTGAGATGTAATTTTCTATGTAAATCACTTAACAAACTTGTTAGTCCCAATGACTATATTGTCATTCAATCACCAAAATCACAGTATAAATGGCACATAGGGCCATTTTCATTACAATCTCTCCCTTTTTGGTGATTGATGACAACACAATCAAAGCAAGTATGAAATACACAAAAATTGACCAAGTTGAAGCACTTACACTTGCTTGAATGCTTACCACTCTTTTCATTGGATTAGGAAGCCAACTTTCTTACAATCTCCCCCATATAATTTGAAATAGCACCATGGGTGTGGCCTCCCCCTAAGTCCAACATCTCCTTCATGACTTCTCCCCCTACATGTATCCTCCCCCTTTCTCATGGCTTCTCCCTCTATCTCATGAGGTCTTGTTCATTAAGTTTGCTTTGATCCAAACTTCTCCCCCTTTGGAATCAAATCACCTAAAAGGACCTATCAAAAACATCATATCTTATTAGAGGAGGTTAGTAGCCTAGGGAGTTAGTCAAGTACCACTCGAAAGTAGAATTCAAGAGAGAACAAGTGTGATACTTAACCAATTGGGAATGTATGAGCACATAGCCTATGAACTTAGATATGGAGATCATTAACTCGATAGGCCAAGGCTCAATATGCATGAAAGCACAAATTTTCTATAATCATACACATAGAGTTGTAAGATTACATTGTGAGTGAAGCACATTCTCTAAGTATGATAAAGCACGGCATAAGGAGACAATAAGAATAAGCATGATAAAACAAGTTAGTCTCCAAAATCACAATTCATAAGCTAAGGTCCCCCTAAATGTGTGCATTTAGTGGTTGAATCACTCTGAAAGTTATGCACATTGTTTTGAACAACAAATGGAAAGATAAGCCTATAGCTTGTGGTCATGGTACTCACTTCATACCTTGTGAAGCTCATGTACCATGAAGGTGACCATGTGTAGAAAACCTACACAAACTTTGTAAACCATGTGAGTTGCTCATTGGTTAGAGTGCATGGCACAAGCAACTTACTATATGATAGCAACACTAGAATTTGCAAGAGATACCACATGAAAGCAAGAGATATGAAAGGTAGCACATGCAAATCTAGAAAGATAAATAGGCAAAGAATTTGAATTGCATTACCATTACCTTATTTACCTTTGTGTGAGGGATTTGGGCAAATAATGTCCAATCTTGCAAGCTTGGCTACTTGATGTTGATATTTCTCCTCTTCTTGTGAGCCAAGCCTCCAAATCCCCCATAGCCAATCTTTGGCTTCAAGTATCCTTTGGAACCCAAACCTTTTGGGGCCCCTTCATGTTGGTGATGACCTCCTTGGGCACCCAAATGTGTCGGTTCCATCTCCATTCCTTCATCTTGGGCTTCCCAACCATAGTAGCAACAACCTTGCCATTAGCATTATTTTTAAGGACATAGGTGTTGGCTTTTACCTTGTTCTTGCGGTTGGGCTTGGTGTAGATGAGGGAGCTCTTGATGGTGGTTTTGGCCTTCTTCTTCTCACTCTTGGGCGTCCCCTTGACAAGTGGGCATTGATAGAACTTGTGGCCTTCCTTGTAGCACTTGAAGCAAGTCACGGTTTCACCCTTCTCAAGCTTCTTCACCATGTCATCACGGTTATCTTGAGAAGGTTGGACATTGCTCCCAATGCTCTTGCCCTTCAAGTTTGCCAAGCTTTGCCTAAGACTCTCCATTTCTTGCTTGAGCTCTACATTCTCCTTGGCAATGAGATCATCTAGAGTTTCTACAATAATTTTCTCAAAGCATTTCTCATTGCAAGGGGGTGAGCAAGATTCATCAATTAAATCAATACAAGAAGTAGAGGCATCAACCTTGGAGATAGAAATATTACAAGGAATAGATTGCTCCAAGTTCAACAAAGAGTCCTTAGATTGATTGTTAAGGCTCTCAATTTTGAGTTCTTCATGCTCCTTGCTAAGCAATTGAAATTTGCCTAATAAATTATCAAAATTTGAAGCAAGGAGTGCATTAAGATCATTGAGAGCCTTATTATCTTTAGTTAATTTCTTAAGGCCTTTTTGTTGTTCATGAATCAAGGTGAGAAGCTTAGCGTGGGGATTCATCATCGGAATCGGAATCGGAGTCATCACTTACATCGCTTTCCATACCTTTGGCCATGAGGCATAACTATGATGAGGGAGAGGAGCTCTTGTTGTTGAGAGTATCATCACTCACCCATTCTCTGAATGTGGTGAAGGCTTTGTGCTTGGGCTCCTTCTCCTTTTTCTTCTTCCTCTTCTTCTCATACTTGATCTTCTTGATCATCATGTGTTGATGATGCTTTCCATCCTTGATGTGGACCATGTACCCCATCGAGTTGATCTTCTCCATGCTCTTGACCAACTTCTTGACTTGTCTTTGGAGCTCGAGGGACATCTCTTGACCATCACTATCACTTGAGGAGGCTTCTTCTTCCTCTTCACTTGGGCTCTCCTCTTTCTTCTTGGTCTTCTTCTTCTCTTGGTTGCTCGCGAGAGCAATGCTTGGAGTAGGTGAAGAAGATCTTGGCTTAGGCTTGATTCCATTGTGTAGCTCATAAGCCATCAATTTGTTGAGGACTTGATTTGGTGTGCTCTTGGTGAGGTCCTTGTCGTAGAGAATGGCAATCACCACATCATAGTCCGGCTTACGAAGGCTATGGAGTATCAACCGAATGATGCCCATGTCGTCAATGTTGTTGACACCTAAAGAATTTATCTCATTCACAAGCATGGTTAGGCGTGAGTACATTTCTTGTGCATCCTCATGCTCAAATTGCTTAAAGTTGTTGAGCTTATCCTTGATACCCACCCCATTCGGCAATTTGGAGTTGCTGGAGTCCAGAGAAGTTCATCTACACCTACAAGACATCCAAGCCACCATTTGTGCCACATAGATCATCCATAGTGAGTGAGAGAGCTAGGATAGCCCTAGTGAGTGAGTTGCAAGGTGTTTAAGCCTTGTGCTTGGTTCTAGAGTGAGCCACCTCTTGTAATCTCGGTGTGCCGGCCCCTTGGAGTCTTGGAGACTCGCCGTTAAGTCTTCGACCCTTCAGCTTGGTGTGGAGCGGCGACAACGACATTATGCGGGAGAAGAGGAGACCCCTTCCTTGGTGGAGAAGCTCCGTAGTGGAGGCGGCGTCAAGATCTCCGGGAGAGTAGGTTGATGAGAGCAAGGTCTTGGTGACTTGCTCATCATCTCTCTTGGGGAGCCTTTGTGGCGAGCTCAAGGCCTTGACCGGAAAGAAGACTTGGCGACAGGGAGCATATCCTTTGTGGAGCTCCAACGTGGAGTAGGCGTAAGCCGAACCACAGGATAAATCTTCATGTCAAGCTTGCATCCCTCTAACCCTTTAAGCTTCCGGATTTCATACTTGCAATTTGTGTGCCTTTACCTTTCTAGAGTAGTTTCTTGATAGGATTGGCTATAGGTTGCAAAACTCTTTGGGTGGGTGCAAACACTAGAAGAAAACCTTAGTTGCACATCTAGATAGCTTGTATTAGTTTCATATTATGTAATTAGAAGGCATGTGGTAGGATAAGTTTTTAGAAAGCCTAATTCACCCCCTCCCCCTCTTAGGCTATCACGAGCATCGATTCCTTTCATTGCTTGACTAATTTGAGTTAACCATGAATCATCACATGTCTCACACTCCACGGCATGGATCTGCATGTAGTTGCTAAAGATGGCTCCTGGAGTCACTTCATGCTACGCAAGCTAGAAGATCCAGCGGTTCGGTGTTTAAAATAGCCGTCTAAAGCCTTTAGTAGTGCGGTTACATCGAACCAAAGAGCCTACAACCAAAAGGACACAACCTTGCATGGCGCCCTCCTCTGCAAGGTCTCGCAGGAGGTCGGATAACTCCATTACCCAGGTCATGTATGTCCTCTTTGGTGCACAAGCATACTCATGCTTCCCACCCATCAACATTCCTTGTTTGCTTTGCATTGGCTTGGCATGTAGACCCTGTGAATTTCTAACTCCCAATACTTTCCAAGGCTAGCTTTGCGACAAGCGAAACGCAACAGTACATCTAGGCTCCCTGATCCTTGTGATCTGTCCTTATTTGCTTTGCATTGGCTTGGCATGTAGACCCTGTGAATTTCTAACTCCCAATACTTTCCAAGGCTAGCTTTGCGACAAGCGAAACGCAACAGTACATCTAGGCTCCCTGATCCTTGTGATCTGTCCTTATTTTGGTGGTATCCTCTATTTAACACCAGAACCACCCTGAAGCATCTAGGCCATCTTAGATGGCGAGTTTTGGTGATAAACGACAATACCATCTATGTGACTAACATGTGTTTTGAAGGAACAATTTTATACATGTTAATGTCACATGGAGTGTATGAAAGGAGGCCCCTCAATTGGAATCAAATCGGACTATTCATGAAGGCTTAGGACTTTTCTAGATCTAAGTGTCACAAGGATATGAAGGACACTTAGTTTAGTTAGGTTTTCTAGTTTTCTAGATAGACCGTACTATTAAGGGGGGTTTCTAGGTTAGTAGCTTGATCAAAGCTAGGCCTATGCTTGAGTTAGATCCACACATCCCAAAACCTAGCCCAAAACATCCCAAATACATCCTATGTCAAGTTTCAAGCAAAGCCAAAACTCAAAGGACATGAATTGGATGAGTTTTGCAAACTCAGTGAGCGGCGTATGAAACGCCGGGCGTCGACGTACAATTCAAGAAGCTTACGGCGTGCGATGGAATTCGAATGAAGTCCACGGCGTATGTTCCGCTATTACTGTGCTGATACTGGGCGGAATATACGGTGTATAAGGCATGAAGCTGTTCAGTTGGGTCACCAATACCCCAGGTGCCGTATGATACGCCGATGGACGGTAGATTATCGGCGTACATGTTACGCAGTGAGCATGTCAAGGAGAAGTTCGAGGAAAAGCCACGCCGTATGATACGCCGTGGGTCGGCGTATATATTTTGGCTGAGTCAGCATTGAAAAGTACACTTGACCGTTGGAGTTTGAACACGTTGTATGAAACGCCGTTGGTACTGTATGTAACGGCGGATCATACGTCGTGTGAAGATAGCCGTTGGAAAAGGCTCTTGACCGTTTGAATTGCAATCGCCGTATGATACGCCGGTGCAACTTTTGCATATGGCGGATTATACGCCGTTTGCGATTTTCTGGGGAGTGGTTGAGCAACGGCTAGTTCTTGGTGCCTAGCCTATATATACCCCCTTGGTCGAATTCATGGCGTCTTTTTGGACCTCAGGCAAGCTGATACACCCCATGAGAGTTGCAAGGAGCCACTTGAGTGAATTGTGAAGATCTAGAGTGAGTTTGAGCTAGTTCATCCACTTAGTGTGCATCTGGCTTGAGTTTGGGCTTAGTATTGATCAAGTGAAGACTTGGAGGCTTGTTACCCTTGGTGTTTGACGGCACCTAGCCGGTCTTGGTGATCGGAGGAGTTCTTGGTGAGCTCTTGGAGATTGTGGGAGCCCCAAGATACAAGGTTGTACACGGTGATTGAAGCCCGCCGTTCCGGAGATGGAGAAAGGGTATTCTTAGTGAAGCACTTGGTCCTTGGTGGATCAAGATGGAGCAATACTCTTAGTGAGTGCTCCAACATGGATTGGGGGGAGCGTCAACTCCTCGATACCACGGGAAAAAATCCGGTTGTCTTCGTGCACTCTCTTTACTTTCCCGCAATTTCTTTCAAGCATTTACATTCTTGTTGTTGCTTCTTGTTCTTGCTTGTTTAGGATTCTTAGCTTGGTGTGGTCTTGGCATTCCATAGAACTATAGGTTTGGGCAACACTAGTTCATAGGCTTAGGTTTGTTTTTCATAGAACTTGAAAAAGTCCCAATTCACCCCCCCTCTTGGGCCATCGATCCTTACAAGTGGTATCAAAGCTTAGGCTCTCTTTTATAGGCTTGAAAGATTAGAGAGTGGCTCCAAGAGGTAGTAATTGTCCACCTAAGTTCGATGGGAGAAACTACCCTCATTGGAAAGTTCGTATGGAGTGCTACTTGGAGGCACTTTCTCCCATTGCATTGGCGGTTGCCATTAATCCTTTACCCGTTACACCCACCCTAGATCAAGCCGCATGGAATGCCACTACCAAGAATGCCATATTTGAGTGTTTATCCGGAGATATCTTCTCTCAAGTGTAGACGAAGAAAACTGCCCATGAAGTGTGGGATTTTCTAGAGAAGAGTAATGTCGGCTCTAAGAAAATACGTGAAGAGAAGTACCAATTCCTTAGTGCTAAACTCAAGAAGTTCACTATGCTTCCGAAAGAGAATGTAGACCAAATGTTTACCAGGATGAATGTTATCATTGAGGACATAATTTCACTTTACATTGCTAATTTGTCTCAAGGTACAATCATCCGGAACATATTGCAAGCTCTTCACAAGCTCGACTACAACATCATCACTTCTCTACTCTTTGAGAATGATCTTGACAAGCTTGAAGTGGCGGAAGTAATTGGCAAAATCCGCTCCCATGAAATATTCATGATGGGCGTGGGTGTGGAAGACTCTTCCTCCACCAACAAGGACCTTGCCCTCAAGGCCAAGAAAGAATCATCAAGCAAGAAGAAGGGCAAGATGTTTGTTGTCCAAGAATCATCAAGTGAGAGTGAAGAAGATGATGAGGAAGAAGATATCAAGCTAGCTTTCATCATGAGGAAGACAACAAAGCTTCTCTCCAAGCTAAACAAGAAGGGCTACAACTATGACCCTAAGAAGAACAAGTTTCGCTCAAGGGATGGGAACAAGAAGTGCTACAATTGTGGGGAGTACAATCACCTCTCATATGATTGTCCCAAGCTCAACAAGCGAAAGATGAAGAACAAGGAGGGAAAAGATGATGATGAGTACAAGAAGAAGGTCTCCGACAAGGCCAAGAAGAAGCTCTTCAAGAAAGGCAAGAACAAGGCCTACATTATTGGAGAATGGGTTTCCGGTGGTGAGAGATCAAGTGAAGATTCAAGTGATGATGAGGAAGAGAAGGGATTTGCCGGGCATGCCATCAAGCATGAAGAAGATGATGAACCAGCTCTTCCTCCACCACCTGTGTGCCTCATGGCAAAAGGTAACACCAAGGTGAGTGATGATGAATCAAGTGATAGTGATGATGAACTCTCACCTAATGAGCTTAAGACACTTCTAGATGAGTACACCGAAATGATCAAGATGCAAAGAACCAAACTTAAAACTCTTGAGGGTTCCTATGTCAAGATTATGCTTTCTAATGATGAGTTACTTGCTAAACACAACACTCTTATTGAATCTCATGAAACTCTTGTTGTGTCTAACAAGTCTCTTAGAGATGAACATAACACTCTTCTTATTAAGCACAATGAATTACTCATTGAATATGAGGAAACCATTGAGGTTAACAAGGCTATTGAGACTCACAATAGAAAGCTTAAGATTGATCTAATGAACCTAGAGATGAAACATCAAGAGCTTGAGTTTGCTTATGATGCCATTGACCCTAGCATGCAAGAATATGGTAAGAATGATTGTGTTAAGGTCAATGCATCTACATCTTGTGATAACCTCATGGAAGTGCCTTTGCCATCAAACCATGCTTCTTCTTCTTGTGCTAACCTTGATAGGAAAGATATTGAGGAAGAACTTGCAAGCATTGCCACCGGGTTGGATGTCATGGTCAAGAGAAAGGGTCTCCTCAATGACATCCTCTTCCATAACATGAAGCAACATGGGAGAAGTGGTCTTGGCAACTTCTTCTTAAAGGAAAAACCAAAAGCCCCAAGATCACCTCAACTCGATGGGTGCTTCAATGATGAAGAGGGACCCTATTGCCCTCTTTGCAAGTAAAAAGGCCATGATACAAGGGAGTGTCCTTCACCTACTAAACCCCTTCCTATCTTACCACCTAACTACAGTTGCACTTATAATAAACATCATTTTTGGTTGTGTGTTCATAAGATAGATGGGAAGGTGAAGGCCAAGTTTTTGACCCTTCCACACAAGGGCACATATCCTAAGTAACTTTGGGTTCCTAAGTCTCTTTGTTCTAAAATTCGAGGACCCAAATATGCTTGGGTTCCCAAACCTCAAGCCTAATCTCCTATGTGTAGGTGAACTACAAAACTGGCGGCAACCATTGGGTGTTGGATAGTGGATGTACACAACATATGACTGGCTATGTAAAGATGTTCACCTCACTAGACGAAGATGTGGGAGATCATGAGCAAGTAACATTTGGTGACAATTCAAAAGGCAAAGTGGTAGGTTTGGGTAAGATTGCAATTTCTAATGATTTTTCTATTTTCAATGTCTTTCATGTAGAGTCTCTTAGTTATAATTTACTTTCAATAGCTCAACTTTGTGATCTTGGACTAACTTGCACATTTAGTGATACCGATGTTGTCATGTCAAGCAAGAAACATAAAAATGTTATCTTCAAAGGCTTTCGACATGGCAACATCTATCTTGTGGATTTCTCTTCTAATGATGCTAGGTTGTCAACATGCCTCTTCACTAAGAGTTTCAAGCGTTGGCTTTGGCATAGGCGCATTGCTCATATTGGAATGAGCCAACTCAAGAAAGCTTTCAAGAAAGGAATGGTGGTTGGAGTGGAGGATGTGAAGTTTGAGAAGAACAAGCCATGTAGTGCATGTCAAGCCGGCAAGCAATTTGCAACTTCACATCCCATGAAGGCATACATGTCAACGACTCAACCACTTGAGCTCCTTCACATGGACCTCTTCGGCCCAAGTACCTACAAGAGCCTTGGTGGTAATCTTTATTGCCTTGTCATTGTTGATGATTATTCTAGATATACTTGGACCTTCTTTCTAGATGACAAGAGCAAGACGGCCGGCATATTCAAGAACTTCACCAAGAGAGCACAAGTAGAATTCAAGTCTACATTGGTCAAGGTCCGAAGCGACAACGGCTCCGAATTCAAGAACAGCCAAGTAGAAGAATTTTGCAATGAAGGTGTCGGATTTATGGACCCGGCAGTCCACACAGGGTAGTCTGCGTGGTTGATTTGTTGAGAGACAGATCGAGGATCAGAAGTTGATGGTAACACAAGACGCAAGGATTGAACAGGTTCGGGCCGTCGAGATGACGTAATACCCTACGTCCTGTGTTGGGTGTATGTATTGCTGTGTATGAAGTTCCTGAAGGATCTCCGTAGTTGGGTTCTGTCCTAGGTTGAATGATTGGGTGTTGTAGTTGTTTTGGAGGGGGTCCCAAGGCACCTTATATAGTCCGGTTGCCTTGAGTTACAAGTCGGCTAGAGATCATAACCTACCCGGAATACAAGGATCTGATCCTATAACGATTACAGATATCTTTCCCTAGAATTCTGGCTAGTTTATCCTGATCTTCAGTTTTCTTGCGGGGTACGCCGTCTCCTTCCTTGCCCCGCGCGCCGTTGTACTCATCCGGTTCGTCCGACTGGTGGGCCTCCCGGTTGGTGGGCCACCCAGTATGACAAGCCGGTCCGATAGCACTCGGATTGGGCCGTCCCTTGCTGGTTGGGCCAATCCGCCTTCTGGGTACCCCTGGGGGTCTATCCCCGACAAACTCCCGAGTAGTGCGTGGTTGAGTGACAACTCGGCGAGGTCGTGCAATCCGCTGAGCTTCGAGCTTGCTGCAGTTGGAAGCAAAACCGCGTGATACTGGAGAGAAAAGAGAGCCATCTGCAACGGATGCGCCGCGAGGTGCGTTCGTTGGCCGTAGCCCCTGAGCCTTAAAGCGATTCCGAAGGAATCGGTCCAAGGGTTTGTAGCCTTGTTCTGAGGTCGCCAAACAATCAACGTTTGCGCCGCGAGGTGCGTCCGTTGGCCGTAGCCCCCGAGCCTTAAGGCGATTCCGTAGGAATCGGCTCAAGGCTTAATCAAGGAGCATCTGACTTAATCATCCGGCGTTAATTTCGGCGTCCAGCCCCCGAGCGCGAGGACCGGCGGAGTCCTGCAAGACACGTCGAGTAGTCGTCCCGACGCCCAACCCTCGAGCGTGAGGGCTGGAGCACGCCGAGTAGTCGTCCCGGCGTTCAGCCCCCGAGCGTGAGGGCCGGAGCACGCCGAGTAGTCGTCCCGGCGCCAGCCCCCGAGCGTGAGGGCTGAGCTCGCCGAGTAGTCGTCCCGGCGCCAGCCCCCGAGCGTGAGGGCTGAGCTCGCCGAGTAGTCGTCCCGGCGCCAGCCCCCGAGCGTGAGGGCTGAGCTCGCCGAGTAGTCGTCCCGGCGCCAGCCCCCGAGCGTGAGGGCTGAGCACGCCGAGTAGTCGTCCCGGCGCCAGCCCCGAGCGTGAGGGCCGGAGCACGCCGAGTAGTCGGCCCGGCGCCCAGCCCCCGAGCGTGAGGGCCGGGGTGCACCGAGTAGTCGGACCGGCGCCCAGCCCCTGAGCGTGAGGGCCGGGGTGCGCCGAGTAATCGTCCATACCGTGCAGCGAAAACACAGTGCACGGCAGTATATGATGCAATAAAATGCAAATCCGAGAAGAAAAGTATTCGGCAATGCATGAAAACGATTTCTGCTTCCAGCTTTTTAAGTCTATTAATTTCTCCGGGTAGTTAGCCTGTTACGTTTATGCACCTGATCCCCGATAGCCATAGTCCGTAGCGCAGGGAGCTGGGCCGCATGCACGTGTAGGAGCGTCGGCGTACGGTAGAGTCGAGGTTTCACAAATTAAGGCATGTGCTACCCGAGTACTTTAGCAACTTGTATAAAAGCTCACAGAATTGACGAAGTTAATTGATTAATACTTAGCTTGGCGAACGGTTCGAATCCTGGAGAATTCCCTCCTTCTCAGATACGCCAAAGAGGAGACAAGCGGAGGGGTGTCGTTTCTGGTATGTGTCGTCAGGAACAGTCTTCCCGTGAACGTACAGGGCACTCCCATGGTCGAGTAAAACCAAAGGCGATAAGGATGACCTGTGCGCTTTGGGAAGAGTGGGGGCGCGTGGCTCGGAGCTTACTTGTCTGTCGACGCAGAGGAAGTCCCTCGCCCCCTGGCAAGCCGAGGCTGTTAAATACCCCTCGGGGAGCCAGTGCTGCCACCCAGAAGCGAGTATGTATAGGATCCTTGTAGCCAATATGCCAGAGGCTCATTGCTGGGTCCATCCACCGGGAAAAATCCATGGAGTCTCAAGAACATGGTGCTAGAAGAGTGCTTGCAAAGATTCTGGGGTGTTGAGCAATGTCCAGGTACTGTCCCATTGACTCCCTGCATGCCCGCGTGTCGAGGGCCATGTGGGGTGAAATGCTTTGTAGAACCAAGGGATACCTGGGAGCATTCGCTCTCATCCTTCAATTGGGCTGCCTCGTCCACGGCTGCAGTGGTGCTACAAGAGAGCTTGCGACGAGCCCATGTGGACCAAGCTGCTGCTGATGTAGCACTTCAGGCAATGGCGGGCGCCCCAGGCCGTCATCGTGACGGCTTATGTGTTTGATCTTTGTTACCGGCGCATGACCGGCCTTGTTGTAACTGTATAACCTGCAAATGGAATTTTTCTCCTTGAAAGTCCCGAGGATGAAGCTTCTCGGCAACGCCGGCCCCGGGTTGTCGGGGCTCGGCCGCGCTTGCCGGATTGTCGTAACTTATTCGCAGCGTCAGCCCCCGAGCGTTTGGGGGCTGATCGAACCCGAGAGGCACGCTGTTTTTGATGCGGCGCCAGCCCCCGAGTCTGAGTGCTGGTCGAGCCTTAGCTGCACGCCATTTGCTTTGCAGTGTTGGCTCCTGAGTGGTTTGGGGCCAATCGAGCCTGAGAGGCACACTGTCATTAATGCGGTGCCAGCCCCCGAGTGTGAGTGCTGGTCGAGCCTTAGCGGCACGCCACTTCTTTGCAGTGTTGGCTCCCGAGTGGTTCGGGGCCAATCGAGCCCGAGAGGCACACTGTCTTTAATGCGGTGCCAGCCCCCGAGTCCGAGTGCCAGTCGAGCCTTAGCGGCACGCCGAGTTCTTCGTCCCGTCCGAGTGCTCGGGGTCGTTTTCTTTTTTTTTAACCGTTGACGCTCCGAGCGTAACGGAAGACGAAGGCGTCCAATGGCTCTTTTTACCGTTACGCTGTCGTCCGTTAATCGCGCCGTCCAGCGGTAATTTCGGACACTTGGGCACGCTATAAGAGGAGAGGGTTAGGTCTAGCGGGGAAATCCCTCTGTTTCCAGATCCATTCCCCCCTTTCCTTCGTTCTTCATCCCGCCGCCACCAAAAACTCCCTTTGCTTCTAGATCCGCTCCGCGGGGTTAGCCACCACGGGGAGCGCAGCCTCATTGATGCGAACAAAGTCCCCTGTGCCTAAATCCATGGCGCCAAAGAGGAAGCTCACCAGCGTCCCCAAGTCAGACAAGATTCCCTCCCCCGCGGTCGCATGGGCGCGGGGGAAGGTAACCAAGGAGGTGCTGGAGGAAATGGTGGAGCGGAGCATCCTTCTGCCTCAAGCGGTGGCGGAGTGGCGCCCGAGCGCCGGGGAGGTCTTCCCGTCGGAGAACTCCGGCGAGCTGGTGCTTTTCAAGCCGTTCTTTGAGGCGGGATTCGGCTTGCCGGCGGGAGCCTTCTTCCGGGGCCTGCTCCACTACTACGGGATCGAGGCCATCAACCTCAATCTGAACTCGATCATGGCGATCTCTGTCTTCATCCACCTGTGCGAGGCCTACTTGGGGATTACCCCCCATTTCGACCTGTGGAGGTATCTTTACTGGCTAAAGCCTCAGCCAAGTGAAGAGAAGATGGTGGGGGTGTGAGGCGCCGGATTCATGCTGCGTCAAGGTTGGAAGGACGAGTACTTCGACATCGCCCTCAACTCCTCCAACAAGGGCTGGAAGTCGGAGTGGTTCTACATCGGGAACCACGCGCCGGCAATCTCCTGCCATACCGGAGCGCGGCCGGAGATCAAGACCTGCTGGAATGACCTTCCCAGTGGTCAGCAGATGCGCGAGGTGGAGGAGCTTCTTGCGATGATAAAGGAGCTCAAAGATCAAGGCTTGACAGCGGTTGGCGTCGCCTGCAACTTTAGCCGGCGGCTGGTTCAGCCGAACCAGGAGCGGAAGCACCCGGGCTTCGAGTACTCGGGCCGAGATGATCCCACCCGGGGAGCCCGCCGGACGGTGGGCAAGGAGGAGATGAAGACGCGCGTAGGCGGGTTCTTCCTCGGCCACGTGTCGGAGAAGCATCAACCGCGCCCATTCTCCTTGAAGAGGCATGTTCCACCGGTAAGTTTTTCTTCCGAGTACTTTAGCGTATTCATCTTGATGCTGGTTTTGGATTTTGATCTAATCGTCTGTTGGCCGTCTGATTTTGCGATTCCTCTGTCGCAGGATCGGGTCTTCGAGTACTTTTCTGCTTCCCCACTTCCAGAGGATTCACCTAGGAAGGTGTTCCTGGGGGAGGCACCCCCGGCTGACCAGGGCGAAGCCCCGGCAGGAGAAACAGTTGATGTGCCTGTCCATCGGGTGTGGGCGGCCAGCGATACGGAGGGCTCCCTGAGCCCTTCAGACGAAGAAGTAGAGGAAGTCCGTCCACGGAAGCGCTGGATGGCCGTGGCGAAAGTTGGTTCTCGCAGGGCCGGCGTTTCTGGGGCGGCGGCGTCTGTTGCCGGTGAGGCGGCTGACGATGACTCGGAGACGATGTCCGACGAGGCGCCCTCCGTCCGAGAAGCAGTGGCACGTACGCCGCCACCGCCTCCTAAGTGGAGGCGCACAAGGAAGGTTACCGCGAGGAAGCCGGATGCGCAGCCGGCCAAGCAGCCAGTGCCGGGTTCGGACGCCGATGTTGACGAGTCGGGACATCCTTCTCCGGCCGTCGTGGAGGAAGAGGAAGAGGAGAAGGATGAGGCATTGTCCGACTCCTTATTCCGAGAGCAGGAGCACGCCCGGGCCATGGGCGTGTCAGTAGAGGAGAGACGGCGGATGATGGCGGAGACCATTGTCCAGGCTGCCGCGGATGCAAGGCCAGTCTCCGATCTGGGGACTAGGTCAATCTTGACGACGGCCTCGGCGCAACGGCGGCCCAAACTCCCGATCTTCCGCCCCGGGTCGTTGTGGTGAAGAGCGCCCAGTAAGCCTTGCCTCTCATGCCCCTTAGTAGGTTAGTTGTACATATCATTATCTCCGAGTTCTTGTTTTAATAGCCGACTGCTTTTTTCAGCAAATCCTCCAATCTTGATGGTGAGGCGGCCGGCGGGAAGGGGCCATCGACTGATGTCCCGCGGAATCCGAGTTCCCCCCCGGTCACACCTGTTGGTCAGTCATCCTCAGGCGTTACGCCTGATGTGACGAACCCGGCCAAGGGGTCGACGGCGGCGCGACCGGAGGAGGTACCAGCCGGGCTCGATCCGGAGGCGAACTTGGTGACGCCGTCGACCGAGGACGCTGTTGGTATTTTTAACAATCACAGATAAATCCGCAAGCGTACGAATACCAATGTAACTTTCACCCGAGAGTATTCTAGGGTATCGAATCCACAGGGAACGTGTGTGTACTAGTGACGAAGATCGACCAAGGACAAAAGAAGTGATAATTGTGTAGAAGGTAGAGAGGGTTATTTCTAGGTATTCTGGATAATTAAAGATTAGCTCAAGGTGTTTACGATATTACTTGCTTCGGGACGCTCAACCGTCAAAATCCGGAAAGGGATGAGAAGGGGACTAAGCAAGCCAAGCAATGGTCCTACTGACTCTAGTACTTCTCACGTGGTGGACTACGTAGGCCGTCAGGGCTGTCACCACCTGGGGCTACCACTACAAATCCGTGGCACTAGGCGCACTCCAAGGTATTCAAAAGACTATACACCACGTATACTCAATTAAATACTATCTTAGCTTTATAAGTACTAAGACACTTATCACAGCAAGGAGCCCACAAGTATAAAGTAAAGCTTGAACTATATTAAATAAATATTAATCTAGAAATACTAAGAAAATACCCGGATGTTACTCGAACCTGAGCCGCACCCGCCGAGGAACAAGAAGAAGAGAGGAGCCGACATTCCCGGCTTCTCCCGGACTCTCGCCTCGCCTCTCACCTATTCTAACACTACATTGGATTTGGAACTTGGAGCTTGTTGACGGTCCTTATAACCAGAAATCCGACCGTCAATAGGCTCAGAAATCAATAAAGATCAAGGCATAACTTAGACATTAGTATTCAAATAATAGTATACCATGCATATCTGGAATATATTTGAGTACAGGGACTACGGTGCAAAAGATGGATGAAACTGGGCACAGGCCTAGGTCGACCGACCTGGCTGGGTCGGACGACCTGGCCTGGACCCCGATCAAGCCCATTTCTTACACAGGTCAAGAAGCACACTAAGGAAGGATCTTGAACGTTGATTCATGGTCGGTGGAAGTTAAGGGTGAAGGATGAGCCACATGTCCATCACATGGATTGAAGGGCCCACAACCAGAGACAAATGTACCCAAACCGACAGTACCCAACTGGAACCTACCTTAGGACCCACATGTAAGCCTCCCAGAGGAAGGTGGGCCCTAATGGCGGTTATTGGGGGTCGGCCGACCCAGCCAGGTCGGCCGATCCACCCGCGCGCCCAACTCGGCTCTCCTTTGACCTGAAGCTGTAAACCGCCATGGAGATGGCATCTGAGCCATGGAGAGTTGAAGACGGTGGATCCAAGGGTCGGCCGACCTGGGAGATTCGGCCGACCCAGGCCCACTTCCTAACTGCTTCAACCGCCTCTGGCCGACTGCAACCGCCCTTGTGAGGCTATAAATATCTGCAAAGGGCGCCGTACTCAACACACACCAGAAGAAGAGCTCTCCTTGCTACAAGCTTAGTCTTAGTCTTAGTAGTGATAGTCATAGTGCTAGATCTTCTGAAGGGCTTCCGGAGGAGTCTTGGTAAGTTCTAGAGTTCAGCTCTTGTATTCTCTTACTTCCCTGTATGACTCTAAGCATTATGGAAATACCTTCATACTCATGTTGTGCGCCTCAGCCATGCTTTATCTACTTAGTATATACTACTTATGTCTTACACCTTGATTAAGTGAATGTATGCAATGTCATTGGCTCAATGTGCCTCTTGGTTGCTCTATTTATTAACGTGATAGATAGGGTTGTATATCATATTGCAAGCATGATGTTTGGGATATGGAATACTGTTGAGGGTACCGCTGCCCCACGGATTAGTAGAGGTAGGCGGCAGGTGGTGACAGCCCTGTCCGTCCTTTGTAATCCTCCACGTACGGGAGTGGGTATTAGGCCTTTATGATAAGACGTCCTACTGTCGTCCCTTGATGAGGGAACCACTGGATACCTCGATATGTCCTCTTGTATATGATCATTGATTGAGCTTGTATAGGGTATTGTAGTATATCCAAGTCACATTTGTATGATGGTAATAAATCCTTTGTAATCTGCACTAATGTACTTTGACTAACTAAGACTACCATTACGATGAGCAATGAACTTCTGTGTGTCACACTACCCATTCATTTCTATATCATTTACCCCTGTTTAGATTATGGTGTATTAATGCTGTTGTAAGTAATTACATGGGATGACATCTCTCTCTTAACTAAACGCTTTCCCTGCGGATAAACAAATAACGATACTCTGGAATACTCTCGGGTGAAATGCTACAACGTACTTCTGTACGCTTGCAGAATATCTGTAATGTCTAGATTTACGATGAAGTATCTCTAGTACCATCACTACTCTAAGTGGTGATGCTAAGAAATACCAACAAGCATTTCTGGCGCCGTTGCCGGGGAAAGCAATGGTTAAAGAGATTTGATCATCCATGTATTTAATACAACAGGATTAATTGCCAGTAATCTAGCAGGTTTACCCTTTGCTCTGTTTCTCTGTGATGTGAAACAGGTAGTGCATGACTGGTTTCCAACTACCATCCAACTACGTTGAAAACCCAAACACCATAGGAAGGAGGGTACGTTCTCGTGTCGTAATCCCTCAGGTGTTTTTGTCAGAAACCGAACCAGTCATCGGAGAATCCTCCAACCAAGGAGAACAACCCGTTCCCGTAGCACCTCAACCAGAAGAAGCCATGGCCGACAGGACCATCCGTGACTACTCCGCCACGTCCGCTGCTCAGATCCCTACGGGACCAGCAGTGGAGGTGGGGGACCATGCTTTCGAGCTAAAGGCCCCGCTGATCAACATGGTGCAGGCTAGCCCCTTCTGTGGGAAAGCCAACGAGGACGCCAGTGCTCACCTACAGCACTTCCTGGAAGTGTGCAGCACCATCACCATCAGAGGAGTGGATCAAGATGCCATCAGGCTCCGCTTATTCCCGTTCTCGCTGTTGGGTAGAGCCAAAAAATGGTTCTATTCCAACCGTGATGCGGTGAATACGTGGACCAAGTGCTCCAACGCCTTCTTGGCGAAGTTCTTCCCCATTGGGAAAACCAATGCCCTGCGGGGAAGAGTTTCCAGCTTCCAGCAAGAGTCCGGAGAGACGGTTCCGGAAGCATGGGATCGCTTCCAGGACTACATTCTGGCATGCCCCCACCATGGCATGCAAGAATGGCTCCTGCTTCAGAACTTCTACCATGGGTTGTCCTAGACAGCCCGTGAACACATGGATGCTGCTGCTGGAGGGGCATTCCTCTCCTTGACCGTGGCCGCCGCTAAGCTTCTCATTGAGAAGATGGTGTCAAACCAATCCTGGAATGACGACCGTCTTCAGGGACGTAAACGCGGTATGCACACCGTGAAGGAGGTGGACATGCTGGCTGCCAAGATGGATCTCATCATGAAGCACCTTGATGACCGCACCCAGGATGGAGGTGCCAACAACGAAGGGCCACTGGACTCACACATGACGTGTGAAGTCTGTGGAGAGACTGGCCACTCGGGGAACAAATGCCCCGAAACACAAGAGGAGGTACAGTTCGTGAATGGCAACAACGGGTACCGGCCTCAAGGGAACTGGAATCAGCAACGCCCATTCTACCAGGGAGGTAACAACAATAATTCTTACTCCAACCAACCTTCCCTCAAAGATCTTGTTCTTGGTCAAGCCAAGATTAATGAATCTATCTCTAAGAGGCTTGCTGCTAATGATAAGGCTCTAGAGGGCATAAATTCTAAGATAGAAAGTTTGTCCTCGACCTTCCAGAGCCAGCTAAGCTTTAACAAAATGCTAGAAACTCAATTAGCTCAGCTAGCAGCTTCTGTCCCTTCTGGTGACAAGGGGCGAATTCCTGGGCAACCGGAATCGTCTTTTGAGAATGTGAAAGCTGTTTCTACGAGAAGCGGTAAGGCTACTCGGGATCCAGTCCCACCTAACCATGCAGGGAAGACAGCAGCACCAAGGAAGGAGATCCCAGAAGTGGAAGAAGAGCCTGAAGCCGAGTTGGCACCGGCTGGACAAAGTGCACCACATGAGTTCTACGACAGCAACGTGTTGCCATTCCCGCAACGTCAAAAGAAACCATCCGCGGATGAGCAATTCGCCAGGTTCGTAGAAGTGATTCAAAAGTTAAATATACATGTGCCATTGTTGGATGCTATGCAGGTACCGACCTATGCTAAGTACTTGAGGGACATTCTCAACAACAAACGTCCACTCCCAAGTATCGAGGTCGTAAAGCTGACTGAGGAATGCAGCGCAGCCATCCTAAACAAAGTTCCAGAGAAGAAGAAGGACCCAGGATGTCCTACCATCACGTGTACAATTGGGACACAGCACTTTGAGCATGCACTCTGTGATCTGGGGGCAAGTGTCAGCGTCATGCCAAAGGTAGTATTTGACCGCCTTAATTATACTACCTTGTCCCCTACTCCCATGAGACTGCAGTTGGCCGATTCTACGGTTCGCTACCCGGAGGGGATAGCCGAGGACATTCCGGTGCGCATCCGGGATTGCTTCGTTCCTGTCGACTTCGTGGTTCTGGACATGGACGTGAGCAACGATTCGTCGCTCATCCTTGGGCGACCCTTCTTGAGTGCAGCAGACGCTCACATTAATGTGGGTGCTGGAGAAATCCAGCTCAACATTAATGGAAGGAAGGAGAAGTTTCAGTTCAGGCCAAAGGTGGAGCAGTGCATGGAGAAGTTCTGGGAAAAGGACTTTCCCATCCGGTATTATGCAAAGCACAACAAGAAGTCTACATGAGGTGTGAAAGCACAGACAAAGAAAACACCAGAGCAAGCTGTCGACCGCCATAAGAAGGTAAAACAAGTATGGCGGGTTAAATCATCTGTATCCTCATCTCCAGGGTCAGATGCTGCTTCATCAAGTTGAATTCCACATCGGAGACGTCTTCGCTCGACGACGTAAAACACGAGTCCTGCGCCGACAGGTTCATCGGTGTCAACAAGCTAGCTTGGGGGAGGACCCTCAGCTCAGGTAAGTTCAGGTAAGTACTAATCAAATAAAGTTTTTCTCTTCAAAATAAAGTTAGTAAATGAGAGCTTTTTATGTTAATCCCTTAATGTCTTAAGTCCATGCTTAAAATCTTTACTTTGGATATGATGAATAGTTGCTCTTATTTCTTTCTTGTGCCTATGTTTCAACCTGCTATTCTCCTAAGTTTTGAGTTTTCTGGTTGAACATGATCTTTTCTGTTACCTTGTCTATCTGTGGGTAGCATAAGCAAGCTCTAGTCTAGGTTGTTGTTAGCTACGATATGACAAAACTTGAGTTACCTTAAGATCTCACTAAGCTAGACTTGGTAACCGGAGTTTCTCTTTTAAAAATAAAATAAAGAGTTCCTTATGGTGACTAAATTCCCTACCAAAGCTCATATTGTTTTAAACCCCTACGTAAGACTTGCTTTTGCATTGAGTTTTGTCAAGGTCATTGTGATTTTTAGAGATTTACTTCATGCTTTTAAAGCCAAGATCACGCACACGCCACCATATACATGTTACACTTCTACACTGGAAGTAAACATGACACTCATCATTTCATCAAATAAAAGCTCTACATAAAGTATGGTGTTTTTCCCCATCTTATTGCAAAAAGAGACATGGGCTGAAAAAAAAATTGGACACATGAAGGTCCAAGTATGTAAAAAAAATACAAGAAAGAGCGCATGAAGGCTCTTAGTTCAAATAATATAGCCATGTCTCTAAAAGAATTTTTTTAGGGGGAGAGAAAACCATGAAAAAAAGAGCTATCATTTACCATACCATTCACACACGTGCACATCTTGGTTTGAGAGTATGACTTATTTCTCTTTGAATCTTGATCTTGACTTTACAATATGTGCATTACAAGTATGCTATAAAGCTCTCCTAGCACAAACTCCACTCCAATGAGTGACATGAGAGTTGAGAGAGGAAATTGGTAAGGAAATACACCATGAGTGACTCGAGAGTACCACCTAAGGAACTCTGCTCTTTTGAAAAAAAAAACTCCAAAACCTCCGGTTTGATTGTCTAGCGAGGTAGAAGGCAAGGTGCTTGATCTAAGTCGTTCTAGCCATCAACCGCTCAAGACAAGGAGAAGCTACAAGCCCCATAAAAGGCCAAGGTAATTAGGGAAGTTTATTTTACCAGCTTATTCAATTTTTGGTAGAATATCATGCTGAACCACTGGTACTTTTGAGGAGTAATGAGGAAGCAACTCCTGATCCACTGAGCCTAAAGGTTTTAGTCTTGTGCTCGGGACGAGCAAAGGTTAAGCTTGGGGGAGTTGTTGACGGTCCTTATAACCAGAAATCCGACCGTTAATAGGCTCAGAAATCAATAAAGATCAAGGCATAACTTAGACATTAGTATTCAAATAATAGTATACCATGCATATCTGGAATATATTTGAGTACAGGGACTACGGTGCAAAAGATGGACGAAACTGGGCACAGGCCTAGGTCGGCCGACCTGGCTAGGTCGGGCGACCTGGCCTGGACCCCGATCAAGCCCATTTCTTACACAGGTCAAGAAGCACACTAAGGAAGGATCTTGAACGTTGATTCATGGTCGGTGGAAGTTAAGGGTGAAGGATGAGCCACATGTCCATCACATGGATTGAAGGGCCCACAACCAGAGACAAATGTACCCAAACCGACAGTACCCAACTGGAACCGACCTTAGGACCCACACTGACGAGGGTCTGAATTAGGGGTACCCAATCAAGCCCTTAACCCGGGTCCTCACAATAATCCACCCCTCAAAAGCAAAAGCCGAAGATCTAAATCAAAGCGAATTCCCCATACCCCGACAGCTCGGAGGCCGCCCGACGAGTCTCCGATTCGCCCGAGGAGTTCTCCGCCTCCGAGTGGTTCCCCGATTCGCCCGGGGAGTTCTCCGCCTCCGAGTGGTTCTCCGATTCGCCCGAGGAGTTCTCCGCCCCCGAGAGGCTCTCCGATTCGCCCGGGGAGTTCTCCGCCTCCGAGGAGTCTCCGGCTCGCCTGGTCAAACTACTCGGCTTCGCCCCGTCCCGGCCCATCCGGTGCCGTACCCACTTGGTACCCGCCGCGCCAGAGCATGATGGGCGTCCGTCCTTCGCCACGGCAGCCACAGTGGCGCCCGTCTCATCCGAACAGGAACGCTACAGTCCTAGGAGAAACGCATGCGCAACACCAGGCGCCCAAGGACGACCCCAGGCGTCCACGGACGACACCTGGAACCCGAAGAGGACACCTGGAGTTCCCAAAGGCCTCGAGCGAGTCAACCACGACCCGAAAACTACCCGAGAGCCTACCCGAGGAGACATCTACACCAACCACCCGGGATGTACGATTCCGAGTCCGGCGGGGCGTCCACTCCGTCAACACCTGCTCCCTGTACGGCTCGGCGCGCGGCACAAGCTAAAGGCCTCGGGGGCAGTAACTCCCCTTGTAATTTTCTTTTTTCTTACCTCCCGCTCCCTTCTCCCCTTGAGACTATAAAAGGGGACAAGGGGACACCAGTGGGGAGGAGGGACAACAGTCGAACATTCGAACACAGCACGAACAGCACGCTCACTCACACAGCACAGGGACTTGGGACCCTCTCCCTCTCCCGACTAGTTTGTACCCCCTACTACAGACTTGGACTTGAGAACATCGGCACACACTGGACGTAGGGTGTTACTCTCCGGAGGCCCGAACCAGTCTAAACCCCCTGTCTCTTGAGTCACCATCCGGACCCTGACACGCGATCGTAGAAATTTACTTGCCGGCGGTAGAGAACCCCGACAGTTGGCGCGCCAGGTAGGGGCCTTTTCGCGTGTCACGACACTTCACCAGGGCCCGGATGGCCCACGGCGGCGCTTCGCTGGCGCCCGGCGATCACCTGCGGTTCGGCTCCCTCGACTTCGTCTTCAGCAAGTCGGTGGAGCCCATCATCGGGGCAACTTTCGTACGCCCCAAGCTTGCCTGCGACAACGGTGGCAAGACGTTCCACGACGAGGGGCCCAAGCCCTCCCACGCCACGACGGGAGCCACGGCCTACGTCCTCGACCTGCTCGGTGGGGACCTGGCGGCCGCCCTGGGACGGAGCCCGTCCCAGGAACGCTTCCGCTACGTCTCCTACATGATCACCAACCTCGCCCTCCAAGTTGGAGGGGAAGAGCAGCTCCCCTGGGATGAGTTCATCGACTGCTACAACGCCATGTACCCGGAGGGACAGCCAGGCCTGCCGCGTGACCCGGCGGCCACCCCGACACCGACGGAGTCCGACCCCTGCGTCCTGCCAACCGCCAAAAGCGCGGTGAGCGAGCAAAGCTCGCACCCGCGGTTGAGGTGGGCTCCGCCGAACTTCGACCCTTCTCGGGAGTGCTTCATGTGCCACACCCCCGACGGGGATGTGCAGTCCGCCAGCAGCTCGACGAGGGACGGCGCCCCCGCAGCACCACCTGCCAACGCCCCTGCGGCTCCGCCTACCAACGCCCCTGCGGCTCCGCCTGCCAACGCCCCTGTGGCACCACCTCTCAACGCCCCGGCGGGCGATGCCCGGTGGGTCAGGCTGCAGGAGCTCGACGAGGCCCGGCGTCAGATCGAGGCAGAACGCCAGCAGCTCAACCGCGAGCTCGGGAGAAACGCGGATGGAGGAGCCGCCCGCGCACGGGCCCGGGACGTGCAACAGCGCATCATCAATGACGGTGGCAACGCCAACGACGCGCCGGTCTTCAACCGGGCGTCCCAGAACCTCGCAGCGGCTGCTGTCCTGCTCCGTGAACACCCTGAACCAGCGGCGCCCGAAGATCGAAGGTTCCATCAGCAGCTCCGCGCGCTCCTGGAAACCGTAGCAGTCCAACAGGCGGAAAGCTCCGCCTCACGCCAGCGAGCTCCCCGCGAGCTCGATCGAGAGCATTCCGTACATCATCACGGGGCCGTAGCCGACGGAGGCGCCAGACGACGGGACGAGCACCATCAGCACCGCCCACGCCGAGCCTACAACAGGCGGCGCGGGGGCCGCTACGACAGCGGCGAGGACCGGAGCAGGAGTGCGTCACCCGACCCCAGGGGGCCGCGTGCCTTTGGACCTCGCGTCCTCGGCGCTCAGGGGCCTCCGCGCTTCCGAGCTCCCACGACGGTACCCAAGTATGACGGGGACACAAACCCCAGCGTCTGGCTGGAGGACTACCGGCTCGCGTGCCATGCGGGCGGGGCGCAAGACGACCACTTCATCATCAAAAGTCTTCCACTCTACCTCGCTGACTCGGCTCGGACATGGCTGGAGCACCTCCCTGCAGGCAAGATCGACAGCTGGGCGCAGTTGCGTGATGCCTTCATTGGCAACTTCCAGGGCACCTATACTCGTCCCGGGAACCCCTGGGACCTCCGCAACTGCCTCCAGAGACAAGACGAGACCCTGCGCGACTACATCAAGCGCTTCTCCAAGCGGTGCACCGAGCTGCCGAACACCGCCGACACCGACGTCGTCGCGGCATTCCGATTCGGAACGACTTGTGCGGCCCTCATTCACGAGCTAGGGCGCAAAAAGCCGCGAACCATCCGAGACCTCCTCGACATCGCCACCGACTACGCCGATGGGGAAGACGCCGTCGCTGCAACCCTTGATCGGCCTCAGGGCAAGGGCAAGCAGTCGGAGGCGGTCGGCGAGGGCACCTCCGCCCGACCCGACAAGAAGAAAAGGAAGGACAAGCGGAGGCGTGATGGCGGCATGGTGGCGGCGGCCGAGCGGAAGACTGCTAAACCCAAGGGGAACCCAGCACCAAGGGATCACTTCGAGAAGCTCCTCGAGGCCCCTTGCACCAACCACGAGGGCCCTGTCAAGCACGCCCTGAAGGACTGCAAGCTCATGAAGAGCTTTCTCGCCGTCACTCTGAAGAAAAGACCCTACGAGAACCAAGATGGGGCCAGAGGCCCGAACGATGACGACGGCTACCCCAGGGAGGACGGCGCAGTCCTCATGATCGTTGGGGGATCGGCGGCCTGCCCCTCGAGGCGCGACGAGAAGCTGATCCGACGAGAAGTTTGCCACACGGAGCCCGTGGTGCCCTCCTACCTAAGGTGGTCTGAAGCCCCGATCACTTTTGATCGCTCCGATCATCCCGACCATGTTCCACAACCTGGAAGGTACCTCCTCGTGGTTGCTCCCCTCTTCGGGACGAAACGCGTCCACAAGGTGCTGATGGATGGCGGTAGTGGCCTCAACATCCTCTACGTCGAGACTCTCGATGAGATGGGGATCTCGTGGTCCCGGCTTCGGCCATCCGCGGCGCCGTTCCACGGGGTTGTCCCCGGGGTGGACGCAATACCGCTCGGGCAGATCGACCTGTCCGTCACGTTCGGGACTCCACGGAACTTCCGCAGGGAAACCCTCACTTTCGAAGTGGTGGGATTTCCTGGGACGTATCACGCCATCCTCGGGAGGCCTGCATACGCAAAGTTCATGGCTGTCCCGAACTATACGTACCTCAAACTGAAGATCCCCGGACCCAAAGGTGTCATCACAGTGGGGACTTCGTTTGAGCATGCGTTCGCCTGTGAAACCAAGTGCTTCCAATTCGCGGAGGCGCTCGTCCATCCAAGAAGCTCGCCGCTGAGCCTTCGCCCAGGGACCCGGATATCCCCGAGACCTCCAAGCGTGCTGCGTGCTCCTTTGAGCCAGCCAAGGACGTCAAGGAGGTTGCCGTGGCCAACGATGGTCGCACCCTCCGTGTCGGGACGACGCTCGATCCTCAATAGGAAAGCGCGCTAGTCGACTTTCTCCGCGCAAACCTCGATGTGTTTGCATGGAAGCCCTCTGACATGCCGGGGATTCCAAGGGAAGTCGCCGAGCACAAACTTGATATTAAGCCTGGCGCTCGACCGGTCAAACAGAGGCTTCGACGTTATGACGAGGACAAGTACAAAGCCATCGGCGAAGAGCTCAAAAAGCTCCTCAGCGCCGGCTTCATTAGGGAGGTGTACCACCCTGAGTGGTTGGCCAACCCCGTCCTTGTAAAAAAGAAGAATGGGAAATGGAGGATGTGCGTTGACTATACTGGCCTTAACAAGGCATGTCCAAAAGACTCCTTCCCTCTTCCGCGCATAGATCAGGTGGTCGACTCCACCGCGGGGTGCGAAACCCTCTGCTTTCTCGATGCGTACTCCGGGTATCATCAGATCGCGATGAGCCTGGCCGACCAGCTCGCGACATCGTTTATCGCGCCTTACGGCACCTTCTGCTATTCGTCTATGCCATTCGGGCTGAAAAACGCGGGCGCCACGTTCCAAAGATGCATGCGACGCGTCTTTGGCGACTTAATCGGCCGACTGGTCGAGGCGTACGTTGACGATATAGTAGTAAAATCCAAACGTACCGGCGACTTGGTCTCTGACCTCGCGGCTGTCTTTGAAAAGCGCCGGCTGAACAAAGTAAAACTGAACCCCGAGAAATGCGTTTTCGGGGTTCCGAGAGGCATGCTCCTCGGCTTTATTGTATCGGAACGAGGCATCGAGGCCAATCCCGAGAAGATAACCGCCATCACCGACATGGGGCCGATCCAGAACGTGAAAGGGGTCCAACGCGTCACGGGATGCTTGGCCGCACTCAGCCGTTTCATCGCCCGACTCGGGGAACGGAGCCTGCCCTTGTACCGACTGCTCAAGAAGTCGGATCAATTCGTCTGGAACGCCGAGGCGCAGCAGGCCCTCAACTCGCTTAAGACATCGCTCAAGAATCCGCCGATCCTAACCGCCCCGGCGGAAGGAGAACCCATGCTGCTCTACATCGCGGCGACCACTCATGTGGTGAGCACCGCCCTCGTCGTCGAGCGCGATGAGCCCGAGAAGATCCAAAAGGTACAACGCCCCGTCTACTTTATCAGCGAGGTCCTGTCCGACACCAAGGTGCGCTACCCCCAGATCCAGAAGCTGGTCTACGCTGTCCTGATCACCAAACGGAAACTCCGGCATTACTTTGACGCCCACCCCATCACGGTGGTGTCAAAGTATCCACTCGGCGAGGTGATCCAGAACCCCGAGGCCGAGGGGAGGATAGCCAAGTGGGCGCTCGAGCTAATTGGCAAGAACGTCACCTACGCCCCTCGGGAAGCCATCAAGTCGCAAGCGCTGGTCGACTTCGTCGCCGAGTGGACCGAAGCTCAAACTCCCCCGACATCCATCGAGCACGAAACGTGGGTCATGTACTTCGACGGATCGCTGATGAAGGAGGGAGCTGGTGTCGGCCTGGTCTTTGTCTCGCCTCTGGGCGTGCGCATGGAGTACATGGTCCGACTGCACTTCTCGGCCTCCAATAACGCCGCCGAGTACGAAGCCCTCATCAACGGACTCCGTATCGCCCTCGAGCTCGGCATACGGCGTCTCGAGATCCGAGGTGACTCGGAGTTGGTCGTCGACCAAGTGATGAAGGAGTCGAGCTGCGTCAGCCCCAAGATGGCCGCCTACTGCCGGGCGGTCCGCGAGCTGGAAGACAAGTTCCTCGGCCTCGAGCTCAAACACGTTCAACGACGATACAACGAGGTGGCCGACACCCTTGCCAAGGTGGCCTCCAACCGGAAGCCTGTCCCCCATGGAGTATTTGCCAAGGACCAGCACGCCCCCTCCATCCGACTTGACGACGAGCCACCCGAACCTCCAACGCAGGAGGAAGCAGAAGTGATGGAGATCGACGCAGCACCAGGGCCCAACCTCGAGGACCCCGACTGGAGGATTCCGCTCCTTGAGTGGATCGTGCAGGGCAAGCTCCCTTTCGACAAGACCGAGGCTCGGCGGATCGCTCGCTGGGCCAAGACCTTCACGCTCATCGAGGGAGAGCTTTACCGGCGAGGCACCTTTGGCGTCCTAATGCGCTGCATCCCGATCGACCAAGGCAAGGAATTGCTAAGGGACATCCATGCAGGAGCATGTGGGCACCACGCCGCGCCAAAGACACTTGTCGGGAAAGCTTTCCGGCAAGGGTTCTACTGGCCAACCGCGGTGGCCAATGCCAAGGACATCGTGCGCAGCTGCGAAGGCTGTCAGTTCTACGCAAGGCAGACTCACCTCCCGGCGCAAGCCCTGCAGACCATCCCCATCACTTGGCCCTTTGCCGTATGGGGTTTGGATTTAGTCGGGCCACTGAAGAGAGCACCCGGGGGCTTCACGCATCTCCTCGTCGCCGTTGACAAGTTCTCCAAATGGATCGAGGCAAGGCCCATCAGGCGGGTTCGCTCGCAAGAAGCTGTCCAGTTCTTCACCGACATCATCTACCGCTTCGGGGTCCCGAACGTGATCATCACCGACAACGGCACTCAGTTCACGGGCAAAAAGTTCCTCAACTTCTGCGACGACAACAACATCCGAGTGGATTGGGCCGCCGTCAGCCACCCCAAAACCAACGGACAGGTGGAGAGAACCAATGGCATGATCTTGCAAGGACTGAAGCCACGAATCTTCAAACGCCTCGAGAAGTTCCGGGCAAGGTGGGTCGCAGAGCTCCCGTCGGTCCTCTGGAGCTTGCGAACCACTCCAAGTCGAGCCACGGGCTGCACGCCCTTCTTCATGGTGCACAGGTCCGAGGCGGTCCTCCCAACTGACCTCGACTATGGCAGCCCAAGGGTTCGCGCCTACAACGATGAAGGGAATCAAGCCTCCCTGGAAGACGCCATCGACCAGCTGGATGAAGCGCGTAGCATCGCACTACTCCACTCGGCCAAGTACCAGCAGGCCCTACGACGATACCACGACCGCAACATCCGAAGCCGGGCCTTTCAAGTCGGCGACCTCGTCCTCCGACGAGTTCAGAACAACCGCGGCCGCCACAAGCTGTCGCCACCATGGGAAGGCCCCTACATCGTCGACCAAGTCCCCCGCCCGGGGACTTTCAAGCTCAAGGACGCGGACAGCCAAGTCCTCACGAACGCTTGGAACATAGAGCAGCTACGTCGCTTTTATCCTTAAAAAGTACCTGTACTTTTCAATTCGCGATAATAATCAAAATACTGCGCTGTTCCGAGTACTTTATTCGCATACGGTCGTTTTCCGGAATGTACCCCGCAAGTTCCCAAAGCTAAGCGGCGGGCGATCCCTTCCCTGTGCAGGATCGCCCACCGCTCGGGGGCTCCACCCGGGGCCCAGTGCCCCTCCGTTTTTCACAAAAACTCGACAAGTGATCGCTCTCGCGCGCGATCAAGCGGTATATTTTTGCGCTTGCGGGAAAGGAACGTCAGCTCGAGGGGCTTCGTGACCACGCTTGTCCAAGTTTCGAGTGCTTACGCCCCTGCGGCTACGGCGCTAACTTGCGGGCAAAGTCCAAGTCCCCGGACCGACGTCTTTTTCCCGAGAAGCAATAAAGCAACCGCCTCGACTAGTTATCGCTTGCAGCATAATCGATCTGCTGCTTGTCATTGTTCGAATCTTCCGAAACCACTCGGGGGCTGCGAGTCCGAGTGCCCAATCTCCCGAGTTCCTACGCCCCGGTGACTACGGAACAGAGTCCGACGGGCAGGACCCCGCGCCTTTCCATCTCGACCCACGACCCCCAAAAAAGCATTCGGAAGAAAATGAAAATGGCAAACAACAGATAAAAACACGAGCTTTTTGAAGCAACAACGATTATCCTTTAAAAAGGAGCTTTGCTCATTACATGATGACTAAGTCCTTTATTTCTATTCTATTCCACCCCGAGATCCTTCAGGGCGGCGGTCAACACCTTCTCGGCGAACGAGGAAGACTCGGCTTCAATTTCATCATATTCGGCATCCTCGTAGCCGGGGGCCCATCCGCCTTGCAGAGCCTCCCGATCCATGGTCGGGTAGTGCGACAAGAACATGGCAATGATCTTCCGCGCCACGCTCCGAGCAAGATCCGAGGCCTGCGCCCGAGTCCTCCCTGCGACAAGGGCGAGGCGATCCACCAGGGACGGGCCGCCGCCGACGTTGAGCTCCTCGAACAGGTGCTCGACCGCCTGGACCAAAGCCTGATGGACCTCGGACTTCTTCTCGAGGGCCCTCTGGCTCTGCTCGCCCGCCTCCCTGGACCTCCGAAGGTCCTCGACAGCTCCTGTAGACAATTCTTCGTCAGGAGTCATCTCGCAGGAAGGTAAGCAAGAAGAAGGATAAGCAGAAACACAATACTCACTGGTCAACTCCGCCTTCAGGTTGCGACCAAGGTCCACCAGCTCTTGGTTGGCAGCAAAGGCCTTGGTCACCTCGCGCTTCTCGGCCTCGAGCTTGGCCTCCAGGTCAGCCTTCCCCTTCCGCAGGGCTACATTGGCAGACAAGCCTAAGCAAACTCGCCGCCACTCGAGGAGAACGGAAAGAAACCGCCCGACAAGAAATGAGGAGGGATAACTTACCGAGGATCTCCTCCTCCCGCTTCTGGGCGACCTCCTTGAGGCGGGCCCCCTCTTCCTCTGCGACCTTCAGCTTCTCGGCCATCTCGACCACCTGTTTGTTGGCCATCTTGAGGTCGAGGTCGCGGTGCTGGAGGTCTTCCTGAAGGTCCGCCACCTTTTCTTTCAGCCCCTCGGCCTCCAGCATAGCGGCATCCTTCGCCCGGTTGGAAGTGTCGGCGGCCACCAGCGCCTCCATCACCGTCTTCTCGGCCTCCTCCACCTTCGCCTCGAGGGTGGCCTTTTCCTCCGCGGCGTCCTCAATCGCCTCGTCCCTGGCCTCCCGGGCCTCGGTCAGCTGGGCCTCGAGCTGCTCCTTCTCCGCCTTCAATTGCTGAACGGCGTGGCACAGCCCGGCCTCCCGGCGGAGGAACAGGGACTTCTCGGAGCTGCGCTCCATGATTTTCTGAATGAAAGCAGAAGGGGAAGTTGTAAGACACACCCCAAAACGGCGCCAAGACTAGAAGAACGAAGCCCGAGAACTCACTCGGGAAGGCCCGATGATCATCTTATTAAAGACCTCCTTCATATTATTAAGGCCCTCCACGAGAAGTCGGCACTGCTCCCTCTCCGACGTGTCGTCAAGCTCGAAGATGGGACCCCGGGTTCTGACGATCGTACCACAACAACCGACCCTCGCACGGCAGGTTCGGGTTGTTCTCGATGGGTACGATGGTGTCGAAACGACGATCCATCGTCATCATCCCCGGCGTCTCCCGGAGAAAGTCCAGGCCCTCGCTCGAAGGGCTCAAAGGGCTCGGGGACTCCACGATCGGCCCCCTGCTGGACTCGCCGACGACCCTCCGCGAGCTACCCTCCGGCGAGTCCTCGAGCACGACGACCTCTGGGGGAACCACCCCGGAGGAGGGCTCGGGGGCTGCACCGGCTGCCGCCGCCGCGATGGCAGCGTCTTGGAAGGAGCCGGATGTCCCCGCCTCTGCTTCCTTGGGGCCAGCCGCAGTCCCCAGAGAGGCGGCGACCCCGTGGCCATCTTCCCCGGCCGCGTCACCGGACACGGCGACCTCCCCCGCTCCAGGGCGGGCCGCCGCCTCCTGAAAAGTAGGCAGAGCCGCATCCATCAGCTCCTCGGCCAGCTCGGCTTGGAGCGCCGCCACGGCCGCCTCCGTGGGGACGGTCTGTGCAACGGCCAGGCCCGTCGGGAGTGCGTCTCCCGGGCTGTCGCCGTCCCCTTCCTGCACCTTCTCCTCCACAGAGGGCGCCACCCTCCGTGCCACCTCCTCGGCCTGCTCCGCCAAGGGCACCGGCGTCGCCTCCTCGGCCCGCTCCGCCGTAGGCTCCGGCGTCGCCTTCTCGGCCGGCTCCGCCACGGGCTCCGGCGTCACCTTGTCGGCCTGCTCCGTCGCAGGCCTCGGCGTCTGTGCCGCCGAGCGCAGCGTTTTCCTCGGCGCCACCACGAGCGGAGTGTCGGCCCGACTGGTTCATCACAAGTCGGGGAATCCGGCTGAGAAAAATGGCAACTACAGAGAAAACAAAAACCACTCGAGAAGGACAGATCATCACTCACCTCGACGAGATGGTCCGAGTCCGCTTGGAACCCGTCGGCGCTGGGTCCTTCGGGGATGCGGGCCTCTTGGATCCCGCGAGCGCCGTTGGGGCGGGGGCCACCGGCGCGGTTTCGGCGTCCCTACCCGAGTGGGGCGCCGCCTGACCGGACGGGCCTCCTCCTTCGACCGGGGACGGATCCGGCCGCCCCGTTGTAGCCCTCACCGGGGCGGAAAGGGCCTGTGTCCCCGCCACGGGCGGCGTGGGCAAGGCCCCGCCCCCAACAGGGTCTGCCCTTGCGGCAGGAACGGACGTCCGGGGCGCGTCCCGCCCTTCGCTGTGCGCCCGCATCGTTTGAGGGTCTGACGGCGGCCGCCTGTCATCTCGCGGCGTGAGCCTTTTGGGGGAGCGCGACGCCCCCGAGGACGAACCCCCCTTGTGGGCGCGCTCCGACAAGTCCCGGCTCCGGCTCCTCTCCCGGCGAGGGGAGACCGTGTCCCGTCGGGAACTCTTCCCCTCCTCGGGCATGTGACGGGAGGACGGAGGCGTGCGGCTGCGCCTCTCGCGCTGGCTGTCCACGGAGGGCCGTCGATGCCGGCCCGACCGGGAGCTTTCGCTCCTCCCTGCGTCCGGCGGTGGCGGCCCTCCTCTCCCGCTAGACCCCGGATGTTGCGCCGAGGATGAGGCGGTCATCGCCGCAATCGCCTTGAGCTTCCTGGGGGGCGCGTCCTCGTCGTCGCTCTCCTCGTCGCCGTCACTCCTCGAGTCCCCCTCCGCGGGCTCCGACTCGGGGTCCTCGTCCTCGGAGACCCGTTCTCCCCTTTTCCTCCTCCTGGACCGCTCGTCGTTTCTCTCACGCTTGGCGATCTCTCGCTTCTTCCACTGCTCCCGGCGGTCTTTCTTCGCCTTGGCCCATTCGGCCTCGGCCCGATTCTTCGCCTTGTCCTCGGGAAGCGGCGGCCGGGAGTAGGAGCAGTCATAGCTCTTCATCTAAAGAACTCGGGATCAGCAAACCAAAAACTGCTCGGGGATTCAAGGCGGATGAAGGAAACCTTGCCAGAGCCTGGGTGCGGGCATTCGGAAGCATCGGGAGAAGGCCCGGGGGAGGATATGCGTCGTGCGCCTTCCCCATCGCTGCCGTCACCCGGCGCTCCACCTCGGCCTCCGAGGGCAAGGGGTTCATCGTCACGGTCCCCACGAAGGGGGCCTTCGCCGGAACCATCTGCCAGATCTGGAGGGTGCGCCGCCTCAGCGGCATGATACCTCTCGAGAGGTACCCGCCGATGACCTCCGCCGCGGACACCCTCGCGTCGCGGAGTCGCGCGAGGGCTCGCCTTCCAGATGTTCCCGAGGAGCTTCTCCTGCAGCTTCTTCTCGGGCCCGTACGCCCACTCGTCGGGCGCCTTCTCGAATGTCTTTCCGGTGTACTCCGGAAGGGGGTTCTTGGAGTCGTTCTTGAGGTAGAACCACATCGGGTGCCAGCCCTTGTTCGAGCTGATCAGGGTCCCCGTGATGTAGTCCTTCGACCGCCCCTGCTTCATCTTCAACACGGCGCACCCGATCGTTGCGGGGGCGCCGCCCTCGGCGGGGTGCAACGCGAACTTGAAGAAGTACCTGAAGAGGTCCCAGTGGGCCTCCATCCCCAGGTACCCCTCGCAGAGCGCCACGAACACCGCCATCTGCTGCACCCCGTTGGGGTTGATGTGGTGGAGCTCCAGCCCGTACTCGTTGAGCACGGCGCGGATGAACCTCCCAGCGGGGACGGAGAACCCGCGCTCGTGGAAGGCGACGAACGAGACGACGTACCCGCGCGGCGGTCGGGGGTAGTCCTCCACACCCGGTATCTTCCACTCCTCGGCCGCCGTCAATGGCGGAAGCATCCCTTCCGCCACGCGGCCCTCCAGCTGCCGGAGCGTAACCCTCGAGCGCTCCCAGGTCGACATCGCAAAGCTATCAGAGGAAGCGCCGGCGGGATAGGGGGCTCGGTCACTCACTGGGCTCCCGGAACAGCGAAGCAACGGCGGCGGAGGACGCTAGAAAACGAGCGCAGCAGCGGCGAAGGAGACGAAACACGCAACGGAAGGCGAAAGGCTCGGGCTAGGGTAAAACCCTAGGCAGCTGCAACGCAGGACTATAAATAGGGGCGGAGCAGAAGCGGCGACATTAATTGCGCGGGCCCACCACTGGCGCAGCGGCGACGTGCACCCGTCGTTTCATCTGACCTCCTCAAAAGGCGCGTCCACCCCCCACGCGGCGGAAGAACGGGCCGACGCTCTCATGCTCGGCCCATCAACGGTTGGGCAGCGGCCCGGCCCACCGACGAAGCGTCCTCGGCAAGCTTCCCATACCCGACAAGTTTTCCGATCCCAACAAACCTCCAAGGCAAACCACCCGGGCACAAAACCTTAACAAGAGCACCAGCTCTTCTCAAGGCTCGGGGGCTACACCCGGCGGGTGCGCTCGCGCGCCCCCACCGGAAGGATCGTGACTTACCATATCTACGCTGCCACTCAGCCTGGGCGCGAGCCTCCATCTCCCCCCCAGGCTCGGGGGCTACTGATGAGGGTCTGAATTAGGGGTACCCAATCAAGCCCTTAACCCGGGTCCTCACAATAATCCACCCCTCAAAAACAAAAGCCGAAGATCTAAATCAAAGCGAATTCCCCATACCCCGACAGTTCGGAGGCCGCCCGACGAGTCTCCGATTCGCCCGAGGAGTTCTCCGCCTCCGAGTGGTTCCCCGATTCGCCCGGGGAGTTCTCCGCCTCCGAGTGGTTCTCCGATTCGCCCGAGGAGTTTTCCGCCCCCGAGAGGCTCTCCGATTCGCCCGGGGAGTTCTCCGCCTCCGAGGAGTCTCCGGCTCGCCTGGTCAAACTACTCGGCTTCGCCCCGTCCCGGCCCATCCGGTGCCGTACCCACTTGGTACCCGCCGCGCCAGAGCATGATGGGCGTCCGTCCTTCGCCACGGCAGCCACAGTGGTGCCCGTCTCATCCGAACAGGAACGCTACAGTCCTAGGAGAAACGCATGCGCAACACCAGGCGCCCAAGGACGACCCCAGGCGTCCACGGACGACACCTGGAACCCGAAGAGGACACCTGGAGTTCCCAAAGGCCTCGAGCGAGTCAACCACGACCCGGAAACTACCCGAGAGCCTACCCGAGGAGACATCTACACCAACCACCCGGGATGTACGATTCCGAGTCCGGCGGGGCGCCCACTCCGTCAACACCTGCTCCCTGTACGGCTCGGCGCGCGGCACAAGCTAAAGGCCTCGGGGGCAGTAACTCCCCTTGTAATTTTCTTTTTTCTTACCTCCCGCTCCCTTCTCCCCTTGAGACTATAAAAGGGGACAAGGGGACACCAGTGGGGAGGAGGGACAACAGTCGAACATTCGAACACAGCACGAACAGCACGCTCACTCACACAGCACAGGGACTTGGGACCCTCTCCCTCTCCCGACTAGTTTGTACCCCCTACTACAGACTTGGACTTGAGAACATCGGCACACACTGGACGTAGGGTGTTACTCTCCGGAGGCCCGAACCAGTCTAAACCCCCTGTCTCTTGAGTCACCATCCGGACCCTGACACGCGATCGTAGAAATTTACTTGCCGGCGGTAGAGAACCCCGACACACATGTAAGCCTCCCAGAGGAAGGTGGGCCCTAATGGCGGTTATTGGGGGTCGGCCGACCCAGCCAGGTCGGCTGATCCGCTCACGCGCCCAACTCGGCTCTCCTTTGACTTGAAGCTGTAAACCGCCATGGAGATGACATCTGAGCCGTGGAGAGTTGAAGATGGTGGATCCAAGGGTCGGCCGACCTGGGAGATTCGGCCGACCCAGGCCCACTTCCTAACTGCTTCAACCGCCTCTGGCCGGCTGCAACCGCCCTTGTGAGGCTATAAATATCTGCAAAGGGCGCCGTACTCAACACATACCAGAAGAAGAGCTCTCCTTGCTACAAGCTTAGTCTTAGTCTTAGTAGTGATAGTCATAGTGCTAGATCTTCTGAAGGGCTTCCGGAGGAGTCTTGGTAAGTTCTAGAGTTCAGCTCTTGTATTCTCTTACTTACCTGTATGACTCTAAGCTTAATGGAAATACCTTCATACTCATGTTGTGCGCCTCAGCCATGCTTTATCTACTTAGTATATACTACTTATGTCTTACACCTTGATCAAGTGAATGTATGCAATGTCATTGGCTCAATGTGCCTCTTGGTTGCTCTATTTATTAACGTGATAGATAGAGTTGTATATCATATTGCAAGCATGGTGTTTGGGATATGGAATACTGTTGAGGGTACCACTGCCCCACGGATTAGTAGAGGTAGGCGGCAGGTGGTGACAGCCCTGTCCGTCCTTTGTAATCCTCCACGTATGGGAGTGGGTATTAGGCCTTTATGATAAGACGTCCTACTGTCGTCCCTTGATGAGGGAACCACTGGATACCTTGATATGTCCTCTTGTATATGATCATTGATTGAGCTTGTATAGGGTATTGTAGTATATCCAAGTCACATTTGTATGATGCTAATGAATCCTTTGTAATCTGCAGTAATGTACTTTGACTAACTAAGACTACCATTACGATGAGCAATGAACTTCTGTGTGTCACACTACCCATTCATTTCTATATCATTTACTCCTGTTTAGATTATGGTATATTAATGCTGTTGTAAGTAATTACATGGGATGACATCTCTCTCTTAACTAAATGCTTTCCCTGCGGATAAACAAATAACGATACTCTGGAATACTCCCGGGTGAAATACTACAACGTACTTCTGTGCGCTTGCAGAATATCTGTAACGTCTAGATTTACGATGAAGTATCTCTAGTACCATCACTACTCTAAGTGGTGATGCTAAGAAATACCAACAGAGCTCTTGCTTCACTTCTTGTGTCTTTAATGAGGAGGGTGATACCTTCTATTTATAGTGGAGGAGGTGACTTGGGATGTAGAGATCCTCTCCTTAATTCTAGGGAATATTCCCCTCCTCCTTCTCTCCTTGTGCCACCTGGCCTCTGGAAACAGACCCTAGATGTCGGTGGTGCCAAATCCTCGCGCCTGGAGGCGGTGGGGACTGAAAACCACGAGGAACCATGGAGAACCAGAGAGAACGGCGCTTCCTGGGTCAAAAACCGGTAGAAAACCGTGGCTGACCGCGCCCCTCTCTCTGCTGTATGAGTCGGTGCAGTAGAACTAGAGGAAACCGGGGCAAAACCGCTCGTCGGAATTAAAACCGCCCGCAGACCGGGCAAAATCGGCCTCCAGCCAACCTCCGCGCGCCAGCTGTCCCTCCGGACACGGCTTCTGCTCACCGCGCGCCAGCGCCCGCGCAAACCGGCCCTTGGCCTACCGCCGTGCGCCACGTGTCCCGGGTTGAGCGGTTCCTCCCTGCGCGCAGCGCGTGGGCGCCCCTGGGCCGTGGCCTGCCTAGCGCTGGGCCCCACGCTGGCCTCGCTCCCGCGTGCGCGGTTGATGCGGGCTGGCCCGTGGGCCCCGCTCGGCTTGGCCTGCACCAGATGACGTCGGGGTGCTGACGTCAGCGTGATGTCAGCATCCCTTATTATTTTGTGCAATTCATATCTCCTTCATCCGAGCTCCAAATCATATAAATAATATAGTTATTTCGATCGTCTCGACGAGCTCTTCGCAATGGCGTACTCCACTTAGGAATTTGAGATAAGTTATGATAATGATATATTCGAATCCATCTCAATCCCTTAGTGTTATTTCGGGCATTTCCTGCAAGACAGTTCAAAACACCAACACTCGTGGAATTCATTAGTATTAAGCCCTGTCACTATGTTTGGTGTTTGTTTTTGAAGTAATTTCAGTAGGAATTGATGGTCAAAAGTGGTACTTAAGAACCGTCAACAAGCTCCCCCACACTTAGCCTTTACTCGTCCTCGAGTAAAGTTCAAAGACTAAGGTGGAACAACATACTCCTTTTGATATGATGCAAGCATATAAGTTATTCCAAGACATACCTGTACTTGTGAATTTTGAAGTGTCTATCATGTCATCTTAGGTGGTTGAGAAATGGAATGGCCTTGATTCGATTAATCTCCATTCTTCTGGTAAGTAACTTGGGTTTTGATAGATTTTCAAAAACAAAACCTTACCTAGCTCCTCGAATGATTCTCTCAGATCGCTCAATGTGTATATTCCTCACCAAGGTATTTCTTGCCTCCTTTCACCCTACTTCTAAAAAGGCTTATGTGGAGCTCAGGGTAGGGGTAAAGAACAGGCATACTTGTATCACATATATTGCAAAATCAAAAAGTGGATCCATGAAAAAAAACTATTCATACAATCTGATCAAGATGTGCATGTGTGTGGGAAAAAAGAAAGTGTATGAGAACTCCTTTTTGTATGATCTCTCTCCCTTGAATTTATTTTGAGAACATGGCTATCTCTTTTTTTTTTCTCTTTTCTCTCTTTTTTTTTCATGCTCAATGCTTTGATGAGCATGTATATATATATATTTTTTTCTCTTTCTTCTCCTTTTTTTCTTGGACCTTAGTGTGTCCAAAATGTTTTTCTATAGCCCATGTCTCTTTTGCAAAGGATATTTGGAGAGAGATTCATAAAACATATGGACTGTTTATTTGGTGGGTGAATGGATATTGCTAACTTCCAGTGTAGAAGTTTAGCATGTGTATATGGAGTGTACGTGATCTTGATCAAGAAAAGCATGAAGAGCATCTTACAAGGGTCACAACAATTTGACAAAGCTCAATGCAATAACAAGGAGCATATGTATAAGGTTTTCAATGTGAGCAACATATGGCTTTGGTAGGAATGGAATATCATTGAGGAGCTTGTAAGGCTATTGATTTTAATTTTTTTTTTGCAAGAAAAACATCCCAAGAACTTTATACAGAAAGAGCAAGATTCATCTCATCATACCATATCTCATTTGTCAACCATTTAGATAGACATGCTTTCCTAAAGATATATGTTCACAAGTGACAGGCCAATGTGCAAGGAATAAAGAATATGAAAGCCAATCAAGGATGAGCATAGGAATCAAAGGAGCATCAAATTTCAATTGAGTTTAATTTTAATGATCATATCAAGATTATATTAAACTCATGAATGAGAGGGAGTGCGGGATTAGCATGCAAACCATCGCATTGGACGAAGTGGAAGATGAGGTGTGCCAGAGGGCCTTCAATTGATGAAGAATTCGTTCGAGCCCCTCTAGTGCCCGATTGTCGTGATCTTTTTGATGTCAGTCCTTGCGATATTGTGAGGCGTAGTTGTGGGTGGTCTCGAATGTGTGAACGTGAAGAAGCCTGAGAGACCCCCACACTTGATCTTGTACCTGCGTTTATTCAAAACAAGGTGGAAATGAAACAACGGCTCTACTGGCTTTGCCAACCAGGGAGCCCGATCTTTATTTGAAATTCATTTTTTTTGATGTTTTTAAGTTATGCAACTTTTTATTGATTTTTTTTCAGGCAAACAAATCTTGCAAGGTAACTTAGCAGGGAGACTGAAGGAGAATAAATACACAAAATATTTTGGATACTTCCCTGGCGAATCTTCCCCAAACTGAAATCTCGCAGGTGAATGTGAGATTTGAGCTTAAGAGTGCCAGAAGATTTCTCCATGTTCTTGTTGCTTCAGTGTGCAAATTTCTTCCATGTGACTAAAGGTGTTGAATGTTGAAGTTATGCTCGCCATCCTTAAGTCAGCACTTCATCCCTGCAAAACGTTAGTGGACAACAAATACCCGAAGGATTATATTGAATAAATATCATTATTGCCATCTGGTTAGTTGATCACATCCACGCTTAAAAACAAGATTGGTTCTTCACATATTAAGTGTAGATCCTGTTTGCCATTTTTTATATTTATTTTCAAATGTTCTTTTTTTTTCAAATTTTTTTTTCACCATTTTCTTTTAAGCACAACTCAAACAAGGCTGAATTGCATCAACATGATTACAAGGAGGGTTTACGCAATGTACTCACAGTGAACCTTTGAAAGGTGATGTGCCTCCTTGTATGTTGTGCAGAATTTGTTGCAGTGCATCCAATGCCTTGGTTTACCTCGAATTTGAATCAAGCTTGATGACTTACCTATTTGAATTTGAAAGTTTTCCTGCAGGGGTTAGTCCATACATACAACCAATATCTATACATGCACTTACTCCAAGGTCCATTAATCAAACTCAACACCATGTCAAATTCAATTTAAGTAGGCTATTTAACCTAAGCACCACACTTAATTTAAAAAGCCTATGAATGTATTCCGTGGATACATTCAAACCAGAGCATATGAGCATAGATAGAAGGTAGCATTAGAACATGATCAAGCGATATTCAAAAGGAGATAAACATGAGTATATGAATGGCGAACTTCGGGTTACCTCCTGGAAGGTCTTTGTTTATAGTCAAAAACAAGACACTTACCTTAGCATACTTACTGCTGGCGTTAGATGATGAGTTTAAAATTTCCATCGCGGTCGCTCCTTGGATCTTGATGACATTATTAATGGTGACGTGGTCGCTTGAGGATTACAAGAGTGCACTAAATGTTGGGATGCTCCCAACAAGTAGTTGACACAAATGCAAAACACGAGCATGCAACAAACACCATTTTTCATGGAAGCGCGCACAAGAACCAAAGATGCAAGGCAAGGTGCAACTAGGAGGCACATGGGAAGAACCGAGGTGCAACAACACTGTGGCTTGTACGCCCAGATATCTTAATCCCATTGAGCCTCGCTGGCTATATTTTTTTATTATTTTTTTATATGCAATCATGATTGGGAAACAAACATGCCAACTACTTTAACATGCATGAATGAAACAAATATGCTGGGTGATTGGAAAATCCAAATGAGGGAAATTCAGAACATGATATGCAATTTGTAAGAAACTCGAGGCCTGGCGTTTCTCAAAGCGCAAACTGATCAATCCTTATCTCTAAATGATGTGGTGGGAGCCAGTTCCCTTAAACCCTATTCGATCGGTCTACCAACCACGTGCTGGCAATTAACCGACCCTATAGGGGCTGCATGAGTTGGACTAGAAACCCGAATAGATAGGTGATGAAAGATTTCGCCACCCACCTAGACTAGGCACAGTGCCCGAATACAGTTCAAAGCCGAGGAGCCACCCATTCAAAAAGAAGGCACAAGCGTTTGCTTGCAAATGGTGCTCAACATGAATGATTCGAAACAAATATGATGTGCACCATGAATGCATGCAAATGCAAGGGATAACGCCTGGTTACCTCCAGGCAGGCATTTGGGGGTTTTTTTTAAATTTTTTTAATAGCAAGAAAGGATACATGAACTAGTATCATCTATAAACCAAAGATAAAAATTTGGCATTGATGGAACTTGTCATGAGATAAGTACAAACCTCCCCCACACTTGGATTTGTGTCACTGGACAACAAATTCAAGTGTGTGTCGGCCTCCTTCGAGTTTTGTTCCATCACCCAGAATTTACCAAGGTGTTGCAAATGATGCAGCTCTCATGTTCTTAAGCATAGTATACCCGCCGTTCTTTTCAGTTTCAACCTGTAATGGTTAGCGACCAAAAATACCCGAGGGACAACTCAACCGAAGAACATGCTCTTGCAATTTTTTTCATGTGAATGATGGATGGGTAGTGATGAAAATGAATGGTAAAAATAAATGAATTGATGTGGTGGTATGGATGGGGATACATGGACAAACTCGGTTCGACACTAGTACAGCAACCGTTCCCCGGCAACGGCGCCAGAAAGCTTGTTGGTATTTTTAACGATCACAGATAAATCCGCAAGCGTACGGATACCGATGTAGCTTTCACCCGAGAGTATTCCAGGGTATCGAATCCACAGGGAACGTGTGTGTACTAGTGACGATTTAAGATCGACCAAGGACAAAAGAAGTGATAATTGTGTAGAAGGTAGAGAGGGTTATTTCTAGGTATTCTGGATAATTAAAGATTAGCTCAAGGTGTTTACGATATTACTTGCTTCGGGACGCTCAACCGTCAAAATCCGAAAAGGGATGCGAAGGGGACTAAGCAAGCCAAGCAATGGTCCTACTGACTCTAGTACTTCTCACGTGGTGGACTACGTAGGCCGTCAGGGCTGTCACCACCTGGGGCTACCACTACAAATCTGTGGCACTAGGCGCACTCCAAGGTATTCAAAAGACTATACACCACGTATACTCAATTAAATACTATCTTAGCTTTATAAGTACTAAGACACTTATCACAGCAAGGAGCCCACAAGTATAAAGTAAAGCTTGAACTATATTAAATAAATATTAATCCAGAAATACTAAGAAAATACCCGGATGTTACTCGAACCTGAGCCGCACCGGCCGAGGAACAAGAAGAAGAGAGGTGCCGACATTCCCGGCTTCTCCCGGACTCTCGCCTCACCTCTCACCTATTCTAACACTACATTGGATTTGGAACTTAGAGCTCTTGCTTCACTTCTTGTGTCTTCAATGAGGAGGGTCATGCCTTCTATTTATAGTGGAGGAGGTGACTTGGGGATGTAGAGATCCTCTCCTTAATTCTAGGGAATATTCCCCTCCTCCTTCTCTCCTTGTGCCATCTGGCCTCTGGAAACCGACCCTAGACATCGGTGGTGGGGACTGAAAACCACGAGGAACCGTGGAGAACCGGAGAGAACGGTGCTTCCTGGGTCAAAAACCGGTAGAAAACCATGGCTGACCGCGCCCCTCTCTCTGCTGTATGAGTCGGTGCAGTAGAACTAGAGGAAACTGGGGCAAAACCGCTCGTCGGAATTAAAACCGCCCGCAGACCGGGCAAAATCGGCCTCCAGCCAACCTCCGCGCGCCAGCTGTCCCTCCGGACACGGCTTCTGCTCACCGCGCGCCAGCGCCCGCGCAAACCGGCCCTCGGCCTACCGCCGTGCGCCACGTGTCCCGGGTTGAGCGGTTGCTCCCTGCGCGCAGCGCGTGGGCGCCCCTGGGCCGTGGCCTGCCTAGCGCTGGGCCCCGCGCTGGCCTCGCTCCCGCGTGCGCGGTTGATGCGGGCTGGCCCGTGGGCCCCGCTCGGCTTGGCCTGCACCAGATGACGTCGGGGTGCTGACGTCAGCGTGATGTCAGCATCCCTTATTATTTTGTGCAATTCATATCTCCTTCATCCGAGCTCCAAATCATATAAATAATATAGTTATTTCGATCGTCTCGACGAGCTCTTCGCAATGGCGTACTCCACTTTGGAATTTGAGATAAGTTATGATAATGATATATTCGGATCCATCTCAATCCCTTAGTGTTATTTCGGGCATTTCATGCAAGACAGTTCAAAACACCAACACTCGTGGAATTCATTAGTATTAAGCCCTATCACTATATTTGGTGTTTGTTTTTGAAGTAATTTCAGTAGGAATTGACGGTCAAAAGTGGCACTTAAGAACCGTCAACAGACGCGCAGGGTGGAGGAGGAGAGACGGCGATTCCTTCAAGCGGTGGTGCTGGGGATCCTGTAGTGGACCCCACGGCGCAGGCCCCGCACGCAGGCAAGGACGCCACTGTTCAAGGAGAAGCCCAGGAAGAGGGCCTCCAAAAGCAGTCGGACACCTCGGGAACTATGACGGTCCTCGGGGTTGGTGCTATCACGGTGGAGGAGGAGACGGTTATTGTCGAGCTCCAACTCGCAGTCGACCAATCCCGGTGCTGCGCAGCGGTTTGTCTCCTCATCTGTCTTGTTTATCTTTTCTTCTTCATTATGAATTGTCTGAGCTCTTCATTTTGGCGAATCGGTGTAGAAGTTGGCCACGCTCCGGCAGTCGCGTCTTGAGCAGCTCGGTGACGTGGAGTTGGTGCTCCGGCGCGGGGCGGAGCTGGAGGCGGAGCTCAAACGGGTCAAGCGTCAGCGTGACGTCGCCCAGAAGAGATTGAATGATGCTGTCGTGCAGCATCGCTCGCAGCTTCATGGTGAGGCCTTGTCTTTGTAGCTTCCACAGTGGATCTTGTTTACCAACAAGTTTTGCCGTGTACTTTTAGCCCTGACCCGAGTGCTCCCCTATTTTTTCAGAGAAGGAGATGGAGAGGGACCGCCATATCAAGGAGCTGAAGGATTTGCATTTTGCAAACGCGAATCTGCAGAAGTCCGAGGAGGTGATGGCGGGCAAGCTGAAGAGGGAACAGGAGTTTCGAAAAGGTGCGGACATGACGATGCTTCAAGGGATGTATACTATCCAGAATAACGCTCAAATCATAACAGGCTTGGAGCAAGAGCTGGCCTCGTCACACTTGGCTCTGACGGAGATCAATGACGCGGCGAAGGAGCTGCTGGATGCGGTTGCCCCAGAAGAGGGTGAACCGACAGCCCTCGTCGCCCGTCTGCAGGGTGCGCCGGCCCGGATAGCCGACCTAGTCAAGGAGTCGGCGGTTGTGTGTGCGAACGACGCTCTCGCGCATGTTCAGACGCTCTATCCGCGGATCGACCTTGCGCCAGTTGGCGATGGGGTGGCAGTGGATGCTTCAACTGAGCAAGTGGAGGAGGCACTGGCTCAAACTCGCCCGATCGCCGAGAAGGTCGACAAGGCTCTCAAGCTGGAGTAGGATCCTGCATGACGAAGCAAGTATTCGATTAAAACGACAATATTGGATATTTTATCTCATGTTTTAAGGTTGCCCTAGTAGTTCTTTTGCTTGAATGCGCTTTTCCCTTCGCTTCACTTATCCTAAGTTCATAACGTCGAGAGCGGATCCCGTGCACGTGTAGAAAGGCTTAGGCGTCGTTCCAGGCCCGGTTACGCAGCATTTAGTTAGGAACTACTCGGGAATGAAGTAATGCCGAGTGGTTTTGCTAAGAGAACAAATATGAAATGGAAAAGGCATATATTTTATTGAACTTTGTGATACATAGCTTTTTATGGGTAGAATCGGCGTAAATGCTCTATGTTCCACGGGTGTGGGACTTCGGTGCCGTCCTCGCATTGGAGACGAAAAGTACCCGAACATATGACCTGGGTCACTATGAACGGTCCTTCCCATGGGGCGGAGAGTTTGTGAACCCCTGCTGTGGATTGCACTCGGCGTAAGACGAGGTCACCGATGTTGAAGTCCCGTTGCTGAACGTTCTTGTCATGGTATCGTCGGAGTTGTTGCTGGTAGCGCGCGTGCTGTAGGAGGGCGTTGACCCGATATTCCTCGATGGAGTCGAGGTCCACCTCACGAGCTGCTTCCGCTTCGCCTTCCTCATAGTTGTCGATGCGCGGTGACCCGAAAGCGATGTCGGTGGGGAGGATTGCTTCGGAGCCGTAGACTAGCAAGAAAGGAGTGTGACCTGTTGCACGACTCGGCTGAGTCCTGAGTCCCCAGATGACCTGTGGTAGCTCTTGGTGCCATCGTCCGGCGAACTTCTTCAACGGGTCGAAGATCCTTGCCTTTAGGCCTTGGAGTATCATGGCGTTGGCTCGTTCCGCCTGTCCATTACACCTAGGATGAGCGACGGAGGCGTATTATACATCAATGCATCTGCTCTCGCAAAAATCCCAGAAGGCAGATGCGGTGAACTGTGTCCCCAAGTCGGTTATGATCCTGTTAGGGACCCCGAACCGGTGCGTGATTTCTTCGATGAAGGCGGCGGCTTGCTTGGACGTTGGAGTTCCGATGATGGCTTTGTACTCTATCCACTTGGAGAATTTGTCGATGGCGATGAGGATGTGCGTGTATGTCACACCCGGATTTACGAAGGAAATCCGAATGCTACTATATGTGTACCCAGGAAGTCTTTACGCACATATAGTTCAGAAATGAATATCAAAGAAAGGGAAAACAGTGCTCGATAACATAAATCATAACAAGTCTTACATCACAGGCATTACATTTATTATCAAGTTTATCAAAGTAGCGGAAGCCTGACGTAGTCTAACTCCAGAACATCTCCACAGGGACTCTGACTGGGGGAATGCACTGCCTAGAAGTCCGGGAACTCCTCAGGGAAGACAAAAGCATCCACAGGTGGTTCATCTGAGTACCCATCCAGGATTTTGTTGAAGTGAAGCAAGTGTAAGTAATCCATCTTACTTAGCAAGCATAACATGATTAAATGAGGCTCAAAAGGCTAGACAAGGTTTGAACTGCGGTTAGCAATTTTAGTTGATTACTTTTAGAATTAACCTGAATTACTACAGTTATATGACAACCCAGTTGTAACCCACATTATGAAAGCATATGAAATGTTATAAATGAACAACATCATAATTAACCATTTATTCAGAAAACAAGGAACCGCTCGAAAAGGATCCAGGCCGCTCTTGACCGTGAGCACGGCTGTTATAACAGTTTTACACTCTGCAGAGGTTGTACACTTTCACCACCGGTCGCGACACCCCTTTGCCATAGGCAATGCACTCCCAAAACGAGCACAGGGTATCACTACGAGACCTTTCAAAAGACACCCTAGCAAGCTAGTGGCCGCTACGGTTTCCTGACAGGCGCATGGACCCCTCCAGGCTCCAGCCAAAACATCACACAAATCCATCACACACAAACCCCAACGAGAACTGACCGAGGTCCACACTTAAACCTGGCAGCCCCACTTGCGCCTTTCGGTAACCACTAGACAAGCTAGAGCCGTACAGTTTACTTAGTCAAGACCAGAGCCATGTGATTCCTGTGGTTGTACGGTTTTCCTGGGTGGCCGCTTTAAGATCGGAACCTTAAGAAGAGACGCTTAGAGCAATGCAAACACATGCTCAAGCTCCCTAAACCAAGTTGCTAAAAAGCATATTTTAATAAGGTTCCAAGTATACCATTAGTCAAGATTAACATTTTACAATGATCGTTAGCGTTTGCAAGCATAGCACAACTTAACAAAACTACCCATATGCAAAACCCAGGGTGATCAAGGAATATAGGATATATAAATCTAGTCATTCCAAAGGTTTAACAAATTTAGACACATGCATGAATGAATAACATGATTAATAGGTGAATAGGTATCAAGGATAAATCATGTTACACTTGCCTTCCTCAAAATATTGCTGCTGAACCGGGTCTTCAAACTCTTGATCAAAGCCGGCCTCGTACTGCTCGCACTCTAAACACGCATTCCAATAACCACACATACATCCATCACAAGCCAGTACATGCATACAAAAGTATTTCTATTAGAACAGTACACCATACAATGAAAACAGAAGCAAAAAGGATATAAAACTAATCTACGCATTTCTACGAACACAACAACGCGAAAATCACTCTAATCGGATTTACGGTGATTAAACTACACTAAAAACAAGACGAAGGTCTAAGCTGCGATAAACCGAGGACTTAAACGTAATTAACCCTAGACAACAGGGGGTAGCAGAGAAGAAAAACATTGCACAGGGGGATGGCGGGTTGATATCTGACTTTTGCAGGGACTCTTAAACAAAATTACGAAGGGGTATTTGATGTTTTAATCTTGACCGCAGAACGGAGATCGGACGGCCAAGGAGGTTTTTGCTTCTTCTCTGTTCGGTCCAGGGGATAACGCTCGCACGTTCTCGCGAGAGAACGGCGGCGCCGCCCAGAACAGGCCCCGGCGGCCATTCTGCTCGCCGGCGTTGGCCGGTCCGGGGGCCTCGGACCTCCGTTTCGCGAACGGATTGAACCAGGGGCTAGAGGAGGTCAGCGCGAACTGATTCCCCATGTTATTGACGGCGATTGCGAAACGGAGCTGGCGGGCGACGGCGGAGGGCGGCCAGACTTACATGCGTGCAGGGATGACGGGGGTGCGGCCTCGGTCTGCTGCTTCTGAGCTCCGGGATGCCTTGCGCTTGCTCCTGGGTGCGTGAGATGGAACACAGATGGATGAATAGGGGCTCGGGTATAGTAAATCAAGGACGGCGACGAACGTACCTCACGGTTTCGGCAAGCACAGAACGACGATGAACTGCAGCTTGGACAGAGAAATTGCAGTACAGGGCAGTTAAAGGAGGCTGGGAGGGAACTTGCCTGGAGTATTACAGGAGAGGAAGGGCACTGGTGGCCATGAATTGAGGGGAGGGGCGATTTTGCTGCTGCTTAATGCCGGCATTTATTCATCATTGATGTGAGTCATGGAGGGGGCGTCGGTTTTGCGAGGAGGAGAAGGGGGAGCGCGGGTTCCTGCATGCGCTCGTGAAGCAGAAGGAGAGGGAGGCGAAGGGAAAAAGGGTGCGACGCAGGGAGGGTGGGGCGACGGCGTCCATGCGTCGGTTCCGTCTTCTGCGCGCGCACGAGAGGGAGGAAAGGGTCGCGCGTGGGGGGGGAGCCTTCTGTGTGCGTGCCGAGGGAGGGGTGCGTGCGTGGGAAAGGGCTGACCTGCGTTGGACTGGTTCTTGGGCCGCGGGGATTGGTTTTGGGCCATGGAGAAGAAAGAAACGATGATGACAGAGATGGGGTCGGGCTGGACTTAGACCTAGGGTAGGTTTCTGGGTTTGGGCTTCAGAAAGAAAAGAGGGAGCATGGTCATGTTTTGGATCGGGTTTTGGGCTTAGGGTTGGACTCGGGAAGAAAGGAAAAGAGACAGTTGGGCTGGGTTATGGGTACTTAGGGCTTAGCACAAAAGAACACTCATACAAGAAAACAATGCACCGGCATGAAATGCACAAACAAGTTTCTAAACCTAGGGTTGATTTTAATTTCTGAAAAGGATTTTAATTTGTCTAAATTTTCTGAATGCTCACACAAAAACCTAGCAAATTAATTACTAATTTAGAAAATGAAATTTTAGGGTGTTACAAACCTACCCCCCTTAAAATGAATCTCGTCCTCGAGATTCGGTTGAGCCTTCAAACAACTGTGGATATTCTGCCTTTAGATCTTCTTCTCTTTCCCAAGTTGCCTCATCCACGGAGTGTCGGCTCCACTGCACCCTACACATCCGTATCACCTTACTCCTTGTGACTCTTTCTGCCACTTCCAGTATCTTGACAGGGTACTCTTTATAGGTAAGATCTTCTTGTACATCAAGTTCATCCAGAGGTAACTGTTCTTCTGGCACTCGTAAACATTTCTTCAGTTGTGATACGTGGAACACATCATGTACACCAGACAGTCTAGTTGGCAGTTCCAACTGATAAGCTACTTCTCCTTTTCTGTCCAACACCTTGAATGGTCCAATATACCTTGGTGCTAGTTTGCCCTTGACATTAAATCTGCGAACTCCTCTCATCGGTGACACCTTGAGATATACGTAGTCGCCAATGTCAAAACTAAGGTCTCGACGTCTGACATCCGCATAACTCTTTTGCCTGGATTGTGCTACCTTCAAATTCTGCCTGATTGTCTGCACCTGTCTTTCAGCCTCTTTAAGAATTTCAGGTCCAAACACTTGGCTTTCTCCCGTTTGATTCCAGAATAAAGGTGTCCTGCATTTCCTGCCATAAAGTGCCTCAAAAGGTGCCATTTGTAGACTTTTCTGGAAACTGTTGTTATAAGAGAATTCTGCATATGGCAAACTCTTATCCCAACTTGTCCCGTACTGTAAAGCACAAGCCCTCAACATATCTTCCAAGATTTGGTTTGTCCTTTCAGTTTGCCCATCTGTCTGTGGATGATAAGCCGAACTGAAGTTTAGTTTTGTATCCATTGATTCATGAAGTTTATGCCAGAACTGTGATGTGAACTGTGAACCTCGATCTGACACAATCTTTTTTGGGTCCCCATGCAAGCATACTATTCTCTCCATGTATAGCTCTGCCAGCTTTGCACCTGAGTAAGTGGTCTTCACCGGAACGAAATGAGCTACCTTAGTTAGTCGGTCCACAATTACCCATATAGAGTCAAAACCTCTCTGAGTATGGGGCAAACCGACTATAAAGTCCATTCCGACTTCTTTCCATTTCCATTCTGGTATCTTCAAGGGTTGGAGTAAACCGGCTGGTCTTTGATGTTCCGCTTTAACCCTTTGACATGTATCACATAGAGCGACATGTGTTGCGACATCTCGCTTAAGTCCATACCACCAATATCTTTCTTTAATATCCAAATACATCTTCGTACTTCCCGGGTGTATGGAGTAAGCTGAATCGTGTGCTTCCCTTAGAATAGCATCTCTTATATGCTTCAGGTTAGGCACGCATATTCTTTTTCCGAACCACACAGTTCCTTGCTCATCCATGCTAAATCCTGGTGCTTTTCCCTGAATGATCAAAGCTATGATTTCCTGAATCTTCCTATCCTCATGTTGACCTTCTTTAATCTCTTTTTCTAGTGTTGGTTCAACTTCCATTTCCACCGTGCTAGCAGCAAATCCCAGATTTAACCGTTCAAATTCCTTACCGAGTTCTTCTGGCAACTGGGTAACTCTATTTGCATGACTTCTTCTGCTTAAAGCATCTGCCACCAAATTTGCCTTCCTTGGATGATAATGAATCTCCAGGTCATAATCCTTGATTAGCTCTAACCATCGGCGTTGCCTCAAGTTCAGATCTGACTGTGTGAACACATACTTCAAACTCTTGTGGTCAGTGTAGATATCACACTTATGGCCAATCAAATAGTGTCTCCAGATCTTTAGTGCGTGCACCACTGCTGCAAGTTCAAGGTCATGAGTCGGATAATTTAACTCATGCTTCCTTAACTGTCTGGAAGCATATGCTACCACTTTTCCCTCTTGCATAAGTACACATCCCAAACCTTGACGAGATGCATCACAATATATAGAGAAACTCTTGGCTATATCTGGCAGTACCAATATCGGGGCAGTGGTTAACCTTTTCTTCAGCTCCTCAAAACTGGCTTGACACTTTTCTGACCACACGAACTTCACGTTCTTCTCTAGCAAGGACGTCATAGGTTTAGCTAGTTTGGAGAACCCTTCAATAAACCGTCGATAGTATCCGGCCATTCCAAGGAAACTCCGAATCTCACTCACATCTTTTGGTGGATTCCAACTCAACACATCTTTAACCTTCTTTGGATCAACTGCCACTCCTCCATTGGATACAACATGACCCAAAAATGCTACTTCCTTCAGCCAGAACTCACATTTACTGAACTTGGCATACAGTTGTTGTTCCCTGAGCCTCTGTAATACCAACCGTAGATGCTCCTCATGCTCTTCTTCATTCTTGGAGAAAATCAGAATGTCATCAATGAATACTACCACAAACTTGTCCAAGTAATCCATGAAGACTTTATTCATCAAATACATGAAGTATGCAGGAGCATTGGTCAATCCAAATGACATCACTGTAAACTCATACAATCCATACCGGGTAGTGAATGCTGTCTTGGGAATATCAGAAGCACGAATTCTCATCTGATGATATCCTGAACGGAGATCAATCTTAGAGAATACACATGCTCCCTTCAATTGATCAAAGAGATCATCGATCCTTGGTAGCGGATACTTATTCTTTATGGTTATGTCATTGAGTGCTCGGTAATCGATGCACATTCTCTTGGTTCCATCTTTCTTCTCAACAAACAAAACCGGTGCTCCCCAAGGTGAAGAGCTAGGTCGAATATAACCCTTCTCAAGTAGCTCATCTAATTGCTTCTTAAGCTCTTCTAATTCCTTCACACCCATTCTATATGGTCGCTTAGCTATAGGTGTAGTGCCAGGTTTAAGATCAATAAGAAATTCAACTTCGCGTTCTGGTGGCATACCTGGCAACTCTGCGGGAAATACATCGGGAAATTCCTTCACCACATTGATGTCTTCCATGGCCATCTCCTTCACTTGATTAGCATGACACACATCTGAAGCAGTCATTGTTGCTTGATATTCTACTTTTTCTCCAGAACTTGCTGTCAGTTGCACTGCTCTTTTAGCACACTGAATTACTCCATCATGCTTTGCTAGCCAGGACATTCCCAGGATAATATCAATGCCAGTAGAATTCAGGATTATAGGGTTGGCTACAAAATCTACCCCCCTTATTTTTATGCTAACCTTTGGACAAACTAAGGTTGCCTTTAGTTCTCCACCAGGTGAACTAACTATCATTGCTTTTTGCATAGGTTGCATAATCATGATGTGCTTTTTCACAAACTGGGCAGATATAAAAGCATGCGATGCTCCAGAATCAAATAATACTGATGCAGGATTTGAGTTCACTGAAAACGTACCGATCACCACATCTGTTGCTTCTTGCGCGGCCTCCGCATTCACATGATTAACTTTGCCTCGGGCATAGTTCTGCTGTCCTCCATTACGTGGGCCTTGTTGCTGCCTACCGGTGTTCTGTCCCATCTTCTTAGGACAATTGTTAGCAAAATGCCCCGGTTCACCACAACTGTAACACACCCTTGGAGTCACGGGTGTTGTGTTGGCCTGTGTGAGTGGTGGAGCTTGAGCTTTCAGCTGTGGGTTCTGAGGCCTGTACTGCTGCTGCTGGTTCTGGGGGCGCTGCTGGTACTGGGGACGGCCTGTCTGAGAAGAAGATCCCTGAAAGCGAGGCTGATTACCCATTGATGGATTGTAGCGAGGACGCGAGCTGCTTCCAGACTGTTGGCCCATATACTTCCTTTTTTTTCTTCCATCTCCTTGCGCTTATGCTCAAGCATCAGAGCTTTGTCAACCAACTTTTGAAAGTTCTCAAAAGTGTGTGTCATAAGTTGGTATTGTAGCCCATCATTCAATCCCAACAGAAAGAGCCTCTGTTTCTTATCATCTGTGGAGACCTCCTCTGGAGCATACCTTGATAGTTCAATAAATTTATCACGGTAAGCCGTGACAGTCATAGATCCTTGCTTCAATGCCAAGAACTCCTGACGCTTCAGTATCATCAAGCCATCTGGCACATGGTGAGAACGGAAGCTCTCGCAGAATTCCAGCCAAGTGATCTGATTAGGGTGAGGGTGAGCATACTGATATGCATCCCACCAATCCAGGGCTGCTCCTTGTAGTTGGCCTGACCCATAGAGAACCTTCTCACGGTCATCACATTGAGCAATGTCAAGCTGCCGGTCCACTGCCTTGAGCCAGTCCACTGCTTGCAAAGGATTACTTGCACTGGAGAAGGTGGGTGGACGACCCTTCATGAATTCTCCACGCTTGTCCCTGGGTGGAGTGGGATGTGGTTGATGAAGAGGTTGGTTCTGCTGATTTTGTTGCATCATTGCCATGGTTTGAGCCAACTGCTGCATGATCTGGTTCTGTTGAGCCAGAAGTTGCTCAACAGTGGGTTGGTTTCCTCCCTGGTTGCTTCTCCTTCCACTGGCCATCTGTTGAGAACATAAATATCATTATTTATCCATGATGTGAATAACCTGATCTTAACTTTGAGATGAGCAAAAGAAGATAGATGAAGAAACAAGAATCTACCCCTTTCTAACTAAACACTAAACCTTAAGCCTATTTCTAGATGCTTGTGAGTATAAAACCCACATTCATCACAATCATTACAAAAAGCCAACTCATGCATTAAACATAATCACAATTATTCAAATCACCCAAGAGCACAGGTTCACCCATGAGAAACTTAAAACAAACTCAAAACGCATCTAAGTCATTTATTACAACTCATGGGGCAAATCTAAAGATCCTTACCTATGGTGATGCAGGCCTATCTCATAAGAGAAAGCAACGGAGAGAATCAAATTTTGCAATAGATAAGGATAGAAGTATAAGAAAAGATTTTTAATAAATTAATGATAAGGCAAAGCAAGGATAGATTAAATAAATAAAATGAGGTATGTATAATCAATAAATAAAATAACCAAGGTTAAATCAAAATAAAATAAAGCAAGGAGTTTAAAGCATAAACTCTAAACGACCATTCTACTCTAGGCTGTGCATCCTACAGTCAGCACTGCTTTGATACCACTCTGTCACACCCGGATTTACGAAGGAAATCCGAATGCTACTATATGTGTACCCAGGAAGTCTTTACACACATATAGTTCAGAAATGAATATCAAAGAAAGGGAAAACAGTGCTCGATAACATAAATCATAACAAGTCTTACATCACAGGCATTACATTTATTATCAAGTTTATCAAAGTAGCGGAAGCCTGACATAGTCTAACTCCAGAACATCTCCACAGGGACTCTGACTGGGGGAATGCACTGCCTAGAAGTCCGGGAACTCCTCAGGGAAGACAAAAGCATCCACAGGTGGTTCATCTGAGTACGCATCCAGGATTTTGTTGAAGTGAAGCAAGTGTAAGTAATCCATCTTACTTAGCAAGCATAACATGATTAAATGAGGCTCAAAAGGCTAGACAAGGTTTGAACTGCGGTTAGCAATTTTAGTTGATTACTTTTAGAATTAACCTGAATTACTACAGTTATATGACAACCCAGTTGTAACCCACATTATGAAAGCATATGAAATGTTATAAATGAACAACATCATAATTAACCATTTATTCAGAAAACAAGGAACCGCTCGAAAAGGATCCAGGCCGCTCTTGACCGTGAGCACGGCTGTTATAACAGTTTTACACTCTGCAGAGGTTGTACACTTTCACCACCGGTCGCGACACCCCTTTGCCAAAGGCAATGCACTCCCAAAACGAGCACAGGGTATCACTACGAGACCTTTCAAAAGACACCCTAGCAAGCTAGTGGCCGCTACGGTTTCCTGACAGGCGCATGGACCCCTCCAGGCTCCAGCCAAAACATCACACAAATCCATCACACACAAACCCCAACGAGAACTGACCGAGGTCCACACTTAAACCTGGCAGCCCCACTTGCGCCTTTCGGTAACCACTAGACAAGCTAGAGCCATACAGTTTACTTAGTCAAGACCAGAGCCATGTGATTCCTGTGGTTGTACGGTTTTTCTGGGTGGCCACTTTAAGATCGGAACCTTAAGAAGAGACGCTTAGAGCAATGCAAACACATGCTCAAGCTCCCTAAACCAAGTTGCTAAAAAGCATATTTTAATAAGGTTCCAAGTATACCATTAGTCAAGATTAACATTTTACAATGATCGTTAGCGTTTGCAAGCATAGCACAACTTAACAAAACTACCCATATGCAAAACCCAGGGTGATCAAGGAATATAGGATATATAAATCTAGTCATTCCAAAGGTTTAACAAATTTAGACACATGCATGAATGAATAACATGATTAATAGGTGAATAGGTATCAAGGATAAATCATGTTACACTTGCCTTCCTCAAAATATTGCTGCTGAACCGGGTCTTCAAACTCTTGATCAAAGCCGGCCTCGTACTGCTCGCACTCTAAACACGCATTCCAATCACCACACATACATCCATCACAAGCCAGTACATGCATACAAAAGTATTTCTATTAGAACAGTACACCATACAATGAAAACAGAAGCAAAAAGGATATAAAAACTAATCTACGCATTTCTACGAACACAACAACGCGAAAATCACTCTAATCGGATTTACGGTGATTGAACTACGCTAAAAACAAGACGAAGGTCTAAGCTGCGATAAACCGAGGACTTAAACGTAATTAACCCTAGACAACAGGGGGTAGCAGAGAAGAAAAACATTGCACAGGGGGATGGCGGGTTGATATCTGACTTTTGCAGGGACTCTTAAACAAAATTACGAAGGGGTATTTGATGTTTTAATCTTGACCGCAGAACGGAGATCGGACGGCCAAGGAGGTTTTTGCTTCTTCTCTGTTCGGTCCAGGGGATAACGCTCGCACGTTCTCGCGAGAGAACGGCGGCGCCGCCCAGAACAGGCCCCGGCGGCCATTCAGCTCGCCGGCGTTGGCCGGTCCAGGGGCCTCGGACCTCCGTTTCGCGAACGGATTGAACCAGGGGCTAGAGGAGGTCAGCGCGAACTGATTCCCCATGTTATTGACGGCGATTGCGAAACGGAGCTGGCGGGCGACGGCGGAGGGCGGCCAGACTTACATGCGTGCAGGGATGACGGGGGTGCGGCCTCGGTCTGCTGCTTCTGAGCGCCGGGATGCCTTGCGCTTGCTCCTGGGTGCGTGAGATGGAACACAGATGGATGAATAGGGGCTCGGGTATAGTAAATCAAGGACGGCGACGAACGTACCTCACAGTTTCGGCAAGCACAGAACGACGATGAACTGCAGCTTGGACAGAGAAATTGCAGTACAGGGCAGTTAAAGGAGGCTGGGAGGGAACTTGCCTGGAGTATTACAGGAGAGGAAGGGCACTGGTGGCCATGAATTGAGGGGAGGGGCGATTTTGCTGCTGCTTAATGCCGGCATTTATTCGTCATTGATGTGAGTCATGGAGGGGGCGTCGGTTTTGCGAGGAGGAGAAGGGGGAGCGCGGGTTCCTGCATGCGCTCGTGAAGCAGAAGGAGAGGGAGGCGAAGGGAAAAAGGGTGCGACGCAGGGAGGGTGGGGCGACGGCGTCCATGCGTCGGTTCCGTCTTCTGCGCGCGCACGAGAGGGAGGAAAGGGTCGCGCGTGGGGGGGGAGCCTTCTGTGTGCGTGCCGAGGGAGGGGTGCGTGCGTGGGAAAGGGCTGACCTGCGTTGGACTGGTTCTTGGGCCGCGGGGATTGGTTTTGGGCCATGGAGAAGAAAGAAACGATGATGACAGAGATGGGGTCGGGCTGGGCTTAGACCTAGGGTAGGTTTCTGGGTTTGGGCTTCAGAAAGAAAAGAGGGAGCATGGTCATGTTTTGGATCGGGTTTTGGGCTTAGGGTTGGACTCGGGAAGAAAGGAAAAGAGACGGTTGGGCCGGGTTATGGGTACTTAGGGCTTAGCACAAAAGAACACTCATACAAGAAAACAATGCACCGGCATGAAATGCGCAAACAAGTTTCTAAACCTAGGGTTGATTTTAATTTCTGAAAAGGATTTTAATTTGTCTAAATTTTCTGAATGCTCACACAAAAACCTAGCAAATTAATTACTAATTTAGAAAACAAAATTTTAGGGTGTTACAGTGTAACCTCCTGGAGCTGCTCTGAATGGTCCCACCATGTCCAATCCCCAACAGGCGAAAGGCCATGAGGGCGGGATTGTGCGTAAAGCTTGGGCCGGCAGGTGTTTTTGCTTGGCGAAGAATTGGCACCCTGGGCACCGGCGGACGAGTTCTTTAGCATCGGAGACGGCGGTAGGCCAAAAGAACCCGCCCCGGTACACTTTTTCGACCAGTGTCCCTGCGGCGGCATGGCTTCCACAAACTCCCGAGTGGATATCGTCAAGGATCTGGAGGCCGACTTCTTTCGTGACGCATTTGATGAAAACTTGGTTTGTGGCGGCTCGTCTGTATAGGGCGTCGCCGACCACCACGTAGTTCCTGCTTCGGTGTTCCAGAATCGTTCGTGCCGTGGGGTCTTCTGGCACCTTGTTGCGGGCGAGGTAGTCTATGAAGTCGGCCATCCAGTCTTCTTCGGCGTCAATGGTCAATACCTCACAGAGTTCAGGGGCAGGCTCTGGTTCGTCCCCCAACTCTTTAACAGAGGGCTTAAGGAGACCTTGCACGAACACCCCCCCGGGTACTTCCGCGCGGGTTGACCCCAGTTTGGCGAGTGCGTCAGCAGCGAGGTTGTTCTCCCGTGGAACGTGGTGGTACTCAATTCCATAGAATTTTCCCTCCTGCTTGTGCACTGCCTTACAATAAGCGTTCATCCGCTCGCTGTGGCGATCCCAGTCTTTGTTCACCTGGTTTATAACGACAGCAGAGTCGCCATAGACCAGCAGCCTCTTTACTCCTAGTGAAGTGGCGATGCGGAGCCCATGGATGATTGCTTCGTACTCGGCGGCGTTGTTGGTGACGGGGAAGCGAATTTGGAGGACATATCGAAGTTGTTCCCCTTTTGGCGAGATGAAGAGTACACCGGCGCCTCCACCGCCGATCATTAAGGAGCCGTCGAAGTACATCTTCCAGTGTTCGCCGCTGGTGTCCTCTTTTGCGTCCTGGCTCTCGGTCCATTCGGCGACGAAGTCGGCGAGGATCTGCGATCTGATGGCGGTGCGCGGGACGAAGTCTATGATGAAGGAGGCGAGCTCGACGGACCATTTAATGATTTGTCCGGTGACATCCCTGTTATGGAGGATTTCGCCGAGTGGAAATTGTGTGACCACCTTGATGCGATGCGCTTGAAAGTAATGGCGGAGTTTCCTTAACGTGATCAGTAGTGCGTAGAGTAGTTTCTGCACCTGGGGATAGCGCATCTTGGATTCGCTGAGTACTTCGCTTACGTAGTAGACTGGTTGCTGCACCCGTTGCACCTTTCCTTCCTCCTCCCTCTCCACGACGATGACAGTGCTTACCACATTAGTCGTGGCTGCAATGTATAGGAGCAGCGTTTCGTCGTTATGCGGAGCGGCGAGTACCGGTGGGTTGGAGAGGTAGTTTTTGAGGTCGGTGAAAGCTTGCTGCGCCTCCTGGTTCCATTCAAACTTGTCGGTCTTCTTGAGGATCTTGAAGAACGGCAAGCCCTTGTCCCCCAGCCGGGAGATGAACCTACTCAAGGCCGCCATGCAACCAGTCAGCTTTTGGATCTCTTTCTTCCCAGTCGGCAGTTTCATCCTCCGGATGGTGTCTATTTTCTCTGGGTTGGCTTGAATGCCTCTGTTGCTGACGATGAAGCCGAGTAGTTTCCCTTTCGGTACGCCAAAGACGCACTTGGTCGGGTTTAGCCTCCAGTTGAGTCTGCGGAGGTTGCTGAATGTTTCAGAGAGGTCGGCGATGAACTCGGCTTCGATCTTCGTCTTGATGACTATGTTGTCAACATAGGCCTCGGCGTTGCGACCGATCTGAGTACCCAGGGTCAGGTTTATGGCCCTCTGGTAAGTGGCGCCAGTGTTGCGGAGGCCGAACGTCATCTTGGTGTAGCAGTAAGCGCTGATCGGAGTAATGAAGGACGTCTTCTCTTGGTCTTCTTCTTTCAAGGCGATTTGGTGGTAGCCGGAGTAAGAATCGAGGAAGCATAGGAGTACGCATCCGGCGGTGGAGTCGACGACTTGGTCGATGCGGGGCAGGACGAAGGGGTCCTTAGGGCAGTGCCTGTTGAGATCCGTGTAATCAACACACATTCTCCATTCATTATTCTTTTTTCTTACAAGGACTGGGTTAGTGAGCCAGTAGGGATAAAAAACTTCTCTAATGAACCCGGCAGCTAACAGCCTTGTAATTTCTACCCTAATGGCCTCCTTGCGGTCCTGCGTGAAGCGTCGGAGCTTTTGGCGAACTGGCTTGGCGTTCGCGTCAACCTTCAAGGAGTGCTCGACCACCTCCCTCGGAACACCTGGCATATCTGATGGAGTCCATGCAAATATGTCGGCGTTGTTCCGGAGGAAGGCGACGAGCGCGCTTTCCTATTTGGGGTCGAGCCCCGAACCAATCAGGGCGGTCTTGGAGGAGTCAGAGAGCCCAAGTGAAACTGGGCGTACTTCTTCGGCTGGCTGCATGGTTGTCGGCGCGGCTCTTCGCTTGGAAGACTCGGGGATGGAGCCCGAGTCTCCCTGGAATGTCCTCGCCTCGTGGACCACTTCCATCCGGAGTACGCTTTGTTCGATGCCGGTGCAAAGATGAAGCCCTTCCTTGTCGCAGCCCTCGGCGGTGTGCACGTCGCTGTGGATGGAGAGAACGCCATTTGGCGCCGGCATCTTCATCAGCAGGTACGTGTAATTGGGGATCGCCATGAATTTGGCGAGCGCCGGCCTTCCGAGTATGGCGTGATAGGCGGTAGTGAAGTCGGCGACCTGGAAGTTGAGGTACTCGGTTCGGAAGTTGCTTTGATCGCCGAAGGTGACAGGGAGAGTTATCTGCCCAAGTGGTTTGGAGCCCTTGCCCGGGATCAGCCCGTAAAACGGGTGGAGGGAAGGAGTCAAAGCGTCGAGGCCAATGCCCATGTCCCTCAGCGTTTGGGCGAAGATGATGTTGAGCCCACTTCCGCCGTCGACGAGTACCTTGGTGAGGCAGGCGTTGTTCACGATCGGGCTGAGTACCAGGGGGTACTCGTCCACGTCGGAGATTTGGAACCATTGGTCTTCCCTGGAGAAGGTGATCGGCTGCTCTGACCAGCGGAGTGCTTGGATCGGCGATGTGTAGCAGGAGAATATCTCCCTGTCGCGCACCTTCTCCCGGCGTTTGTCATCCACCTGCGGCGGTCCTCCGAGGATGAAGTTCACCTGCCTCTCGACGTTCGGGAAAGCGGGGTTCGCGAGGGCCCCTTTTCCCTTGTCGCCTTTATCGTCATCGCGCGGCGGTAGCTTCCCTTCTTGTTTCTTGTAGGCGTCGGCGTGCCCCATGCAGTCAATCATGCGGTGCTTGGACTGCTTGTGTATGGGGCAGGGTCCTTGGAGCATTTTGTCGAACTCGGCCCTGAAGTTGGATCGCGGGCGAGGGCCTCCGCGATCCTTGGCGGCGATGGTGCGATCTCCCGAGCGCTTTCGGTCGCCCACCCTGCTCGGCTCCGGTCGAGCTCGGCGCGGGTCCTCCTTCCTCGGTCGGTCTTCTCGGCGAGGCGGCCGCTCATCGTCCCGAGTGCTTCACTTGTTGTAATGGAGGCGAGTGGCTTCTTTGGCATTGGCCATCTTGTTGACCCGCCCAAAGAACTCGCCGGAGGTCTTTGGCAGGTCCTCGCAGAGACGCTCGAAGACCACCGAGTCGGCAAGGCCGTCAAGAAAGTAGTGGATAATCTCGGACTCGGAGCAGCCGGGAACCAGGTTGCGGTTCTCCATGTACCTGTCGATGTAGTCGCGGAGGCTCTCCCCGCGATTCTGCTTCACCTTCCCTAGATCCCACGCCGTGCCTGGCCGGATGGAGCTGCCCTGGAAGTAACTCTTGAACTTGCGGCAGAGCGTGTCCCAGCTGTCGATGGAGTTGGGCTCGAGGTTGTGGAGCCAGCTTAGCCCCACCTTGGTCATGGCGACCGGGAAGTAGGCGCACATGGAGTCGTGGTCGCCGTTCACCGCGCGGATGGCGATACTGTACGTCCGAAGCCACATCGTCGGGTCCGCCTTCCCGTCGTACCTTTCTATGCCTGTAGGTTTGAAATTAGCAGGCATCTGAATGGATCTTACTCAGGGGGTAAACGCAGGGAAGCCATCGCAGTCGTTGAGGTTCTCAATGTTCTCATGCCCTGAATCAACGGAGAGATCTTCCGGGGTGCGAGCCCGTGGCGGCCTAACTTGCTCGAGTGGAGGCCCGTACTTGCAGTAGAACTCGCGGCAGTGCGCGGCCTCATTGGCCTCTAGTTCTCGGCGAAGGTGGGCGTCGCGGTCCAGCCCCGGGGCGCCGTGTTCGCGATTGTACTCGGCGCGTCATCGGAGCTCTTCCTCGTCCCTTCGCCAGTGGCGGTCGTCGAGGTTTCTGCGGAGATCACGGTTGCGGAGTTGTTCGCGGAGGTCCGGCTGGTCGACCACGTTGTGATCGCCTTCACGACGGCTAGCTGACCTGGAGTGGCGAGATGAAGAGGCGGCGGCCTTTTGGGCGTTGATCATGCCCGCGGCTGCGGTTAGCCTGGCCCTGATTCGGTTGATCTCCGGGGTTTCCGGGATTCCTTCCAGTTCATGATGTGCGGCGGCTAGGTTAGCTGACGGGATGGCATAGACGCCTACGCCACCGATTTCTTGGATGAAGTCGTCGTGGAGGTTACGTGTGGCCCTGGGGTTTCGGCGGTCTCGCCGCACGTCGCGGCGCTGTTGCTTCTCGTTGTTGCGCCTGACCCTGGCGTCACGGTGTGCTTGATCCTCCCCTTGGACTGTCGCTTCGTCGGCGGATATGTCAGAGACGAACATCTCCCGCTTAGCTGGCACGATCCTCTTGTTTGGAGGGAGAGTGCGCGTGACTTGCGGGAAAGTCGGCGACGGCTACTCTTCGGGCAGGGTCAGCGCATCTTGATGACGAGGAGGTTGCGCTGTCGCGACGTCCGGGGTAGATCCAATCTGGGCGACCGTGATGGAGTTGGCCGCCCCGCTTGCATCAGGAGAGTAGTCGGCGCTCGGCCCTTCGCCGAGTGCTTCCTGGTATACGACCCCGCTGTTCCTGAGTCCAAACAGGAATCGTGCTGGTGAGCTGATGTCCTGGCGGGCGGATTCGGCGAGCTCGATGCATTCGCCGATGGAGGCAATGGCGTGGTCTATGTCTGCCTCAAATTGGTGTTGGCGTGCGGCCCATCGTCGCCTTCGTTCCTCGGGTGTCTGGTGTGCCCTGCATGGCGGAGGCGGAGTGGATGAAGCAGTCGGTGGTGTAGGTGGAAGCGGGCTTCCCTCGGAAGCTGGGAAGGCGACGTTGGCCATCATGATCGCCGAGTTGTCGGCGATGGTTGACGATGCAGTGGTGATGGTGACGATCCCGTCCGGCGTAGCGTCAAGTCGTGGCGCTGTCTCCTCCGGGGTTGCGTCACGGCTAAAGGAGAGCTCTCCCTTGGGTCCGGCGGTGAAGACCATGGATCCGAAGAAGAACATGGCCCCCTCAGCGATGGAGATCTTAGCAGATGCCGGCGTGATGACGGCGGAAGTAGATGCCATCGAACTTGCGGATTGATCTCGTCGATCAGCCCCTACCTGGCGTGCCAACTGTCGGATTTATGGACCCGGCAGTCCACACAGGGTAGTCTGCGTGGTTGATTTGTTGAGAGACAGATCAAGGATCAGAAGTCGATGGTAACACAAGACGCAAGGATTGAACAGGTTCGGCCATCGAGATGACATAATACCCTACGTCCTGTGTTGGGTGTTTGTATTGCTGTGTATAAAGTTCCTGAAGGATCTCCGTAGTTGGGTTCTGTCGTGTATCTCGTGATGTGAATAGTTGTGTTTCGGGGGGGGGTCCCAAGGCACCTTATATAGTCCGGTTGCCTTGAGTTACAAGTCGGCTAGAGATCATAACCTACCCAGAATACAAGGATCTGATCCTATAACGATTACAGATATCTTTCCCTAGAATTCCGGCTAGTTTATCCTGATCTTCGGTCTTCTTGCGGGGTACGCCGTCTCCTTCCTTGCCCCGCGCGCCGTCGTACTCATCCGGTTCGTTCGACTGTGTCACACCCGGATTTACGAATAAACCCGAATGCTACTATATGTGTACCCAGGAAGTCCAACACACACATATAGCTTTAGGATAACAGAATATCAAAGTAAAACAAGTGCTCGAATACAAAGGAATAGCATCTCAGAATTATTACAAATAAGACTCAAGTCTTTAATCAAAGTTTACGCATATGAAAAGATAAACTCTCGTGGCTCCACAAACTCCACAAGGACACCGACTGGTTGACAGCTGCCTAGAAGTCTGGAACATCTTCAGGAAACTCCACAACACCATCAGGTTCATCTGATTACCCATCCGGGATTTTGTTGAATAATGAAGTGTAAGTAAACCATCTTACTTAACAAATATAACACGAGGGATGAATGCTTAAAAGGCTAGACACGGTTAAACTGCGGTAAGCACTTTTAGTAGTTCAGTTTTAACATTATCCAAATTACTATAATGTAATAGGTAATTCCCAGTTGTAACCCAAATTAAGTATAAGTAGAGAAGTATCATAGTCCACCATCATTCCAGTTTCATTCCATTTTTAAACATCACTGGGGTAAAAGTCACTGTCAAAAAGGATCCAGGCCACTCGTAACAGTGAGTATGGCTGTTATAACAGTTTTACACTCTGCAGAGGTTGTACACTTTCCCCACTGGTCACGTAAAAGTTCAGAAGAACTTTATAACCCAACCACGCAGTGCTGATCAGGCACATTCACCATACTACCTTTGGTGTGATTGCATAGGGACGCTACGAGACCTTTCAAAATTTACTTAGTCAAGACCAGAGCCCATTTGATTCCCGTGGTTGCACTGTTCTCCCGGGTTGCCACTTTAAGATAGACCATAACAAGTGATGCCCAGAACAAAGCACACAGCATATGTTCCGGTTTAGAGGTTGATTAGAACAAAGCACACAGCACATGTTCCGATTTAAGGTTATCTAGAATAAAGCACACAGCACATGTTCCAGGTTTTGAGGTTGTCTAGAACAAAGCACACAGCACATGTTCCAGATCGTGAATTGCCTAGAATAAAGCACACAACACATATTCTGGAACAAGAGTTTGCTGAGAACAAAGCACACAGCACATGTTCCAGCTACCTAACCAGGTTGCTAAAAAGCAAGTTTTATCATTCACCAGTAAGTATCCAAGTATCATCGTCCAAAGATGGTAAGCTCATGTTGCATAGCCTAGCATTTGCTACCCAAAAGATGCATAACCCAGGTTGAACAAGAAAGTAAGTTTTAGAAACACTAGGGATAATCCTAAATCAGATTAACTCATACATGAATGTAAGTGATTATTGGTGTGTATAGGTATCAAGGAATTCTCGTGTTATACTTGCCTTCCTCTTGGTACTGCAGCTGTTGCTCTTGCTCTTCAAAGTGTTGCTCGAAGAACGGCTCGAACGGCTCACCGGCTAGACACGATCAGAAATCACCAACACACAATCCAGACAAACCAGTACATGCTTATCAAGTGAAATAAATTAGAACAGTACACCAAACAATACTAATAGTGGCTAAAAAGCTAAAAAAACTATTCTACGCATCACTACGAACACATGAGCGCAAGAATCACTGAAATCGGAGTTAAAACGCATAATCTAGGGCAAAAACAAGGTCTAGGGCCTTGCTGGCAAGAAAACTAAACTTCCAGGGACCTATCTGTGTGAAAACAGGGGCCCAAACATAATTACGTATAAAAACAGAAGGTTTAACATGTAAATAATACAACCTAGGACGGCGGGTTCAATTATTTAAAAGCTCAGGGTTCAAACCATAAGAAAAAGGACCTAAACCTAATTATTTTTGAACTGCAGTGGACTGCGGGTTGATTCCTGGAAAATAGAGGGGCTTTTCTGGAAAACAGACGCTGCATGGCTGGCTGGGCTGGCATGGCGCTGTCGTGGCGCTGACGTAGCGTCCACGTGGTGCTGACGGGGCCGTGGACCGCCCCGTGGGCTTGGTCCACGGGTCCACGGTGGACCGACCAAGGGCGAAGGGGTACGGGGTGTTTCTGGCCGTCCAGATCGGATCGGACGGTCGGTGTTCAAATGGGCAGCGGCCGGCGGCCGGCGGCGGACAGAAACGCGGTGGCGACGACGGCGAGCGGCGGCGCAACTCCGGCGAGGCCAAACGGGCGCTAGGGGCCTCGGTTGCGAGGGGTTTTTGGCTTGGGAACAAGAGGGGAGAACGGCGAAGCTTACCTAAGGCTCGGGTGCGTCGATTGAGCGGCGGAGAGGGGTCGTCGGCGTTGAAGAGCGGCGGCGTCGCTCGGTTGAAGGCGACGGGAACGCTCCGGTGCTCGACTGGGCTCGAGGTCGACGACAAGGGCACACGGACGCTGCAGCGAGGTCAACCACGCGGTCGGGGTGAGCTCGGGCGGCGCAACGGCGGCGAGCGGCAATGGCGGCGGCGCTTCTTGAGTGCGGAAAACAAGAGAGGAAGGGGCCCCGGGGTGGTTTTATAGGGCGGAGGGTCGAGGAGATAAGCGTGCACGGAGTCCGGGGCGGATACGGCCGGTAGCGGGGATCTCGGGCGGCGGTTGCGCGGCGGCGGCGCATCTCCCGGTCGGAGTCGAGTCCGACTCCGACCCGGCGGGAGGTCGGGGATGGCCCTGGCGAGCGGGGTGTTGACGCTCCTTAAATGCCAATTTTGACCGTCAACTCCTGCAGAGAATATGTCAAATATAATCACCAAACATAGTGATAGGGCTTATATCTAATCAATTCCACAAGTTTTGGTGAATATGTGAATGCAGGGACTAATTGGCAAAAGAGGAGGAGATTTGGGCTCAGGGCCAGGTCGCCCGACCCCTCTAGGTCGGTCGACCTGGGCCCAAGCCCAATGGAGCCCATATTTGGCCACAGGAAAGAAGCACACTTCAGGACCATCATAGCCGTTGAATCCATGACGGTTGAATCGAAGAGAGGGGAATGGTCCAAGAGGAGTTCACATGGATTGAGGGGCCCACCAACATATCTAATCGTACTCAAATTGAGCAAACCCACCTGGAACCACCATAAGGACCCACTGATCAATCACTCAGCCGAAGATGGGCCCGATCGGTGCCGGTAGCCGGTTGGCCGAACTTGCCCGGTCGCCCGACCTGGTCCGGAGGCCAAACCGCCTCATCCTTCTGGTACGGGTTCCCACCGCCTCCAGGAGTCCATCTACGCCGTGCATCACTCAAGGCGGTGCATCGAACGTCGGCCGATCTCCCCGAATCGCCCGACCTGTGACTGAGTCCGTTCGTCCTCATATTCCACGTGTCCACTCCTAACCGCCTCTACAAGCTATAAATAGCTGCATACCGGGCATTGAACAACACACACCAAGAAGGAAGAGCTCTCTTTGCCACACATTCTAGTTTTAGTTAGTAGTGAAGTAGTCTTAGGAGTTGAGCTTCTACGGGTTTCGGACGGAGTCTTGGTAAGCCTAGAGCTCAGTTATCTTGTATCTTTTGTTTACTTATAAGACTTAGAGCTATTAATGGAATTACTCTCTTGTTTATGTTACTTGACTTATAGTCTTGTGTGTTCATCACATAAGATGTATGTCTTACACCTTAGTATAGTGGATGCATGTTATGGCAATGGCCCAATGCGCCGCAAGGTTGCTCTGTTTATCTGGACAATAAATAGAGTAGTTATTTCATATTACAAACGTGGTGTTTGGGGTATGAAATACCATTGGGGATACCCTACTCCACGTATTCAGAGGTAGGCGGCAGGTGGTGACAGCCCTGTCCGTCCCTTGTAATCCTCGCCGTTCGGGTTTGGGCGTTTGCAGGCCGTAGTGATAAACATCGTGACAGTACCCTTGGATGAGGGGATCCCACGACTCCTCGATTTGTCCTCTATCATGTATCCCTTATTAAGCTTGTATAGTATACTCTTGTAGGAGTGTAACCCATATGCAAGAAGTACATAGAACCCCTAGTTCTCTCTTAGGACCTTCATATTAACTAGACTTATATAATGAGCAATGAAACCTTCTGTGTGTCACACTACCCATCTATCAATGTTTACCCCTTGCTAGACTTTGGTATATTAATAATGTTATGATTGAATACAATGGATAACTACTCTAGTCAACCACTGCCTTCCCTGTGGATTCGATACCCTGAATACTTCCAGGTGAAAGCTACAACGGTATCCGTGCGCTTGCGGATTTATCTGCGACGTAAGAAATACCAACAAGCTTTCTGGCGCCGTTGCCGGGGAGGGCAATGGTTGAAGAGTGTGGTTAACCCATGTACTCAATTAATAGCATGATTAATTACCACTGCTCCGGCAGGGTTATCTTTGCTCTGTTTCTCTTTGATGTGGAACAGGGTAGTGTATGACTGGTCTTGATGTGCCAATGGACTTCATCGACAACCCAAGATTACCAGGAAATACGATCTTGTATCGTATCTTCCAAAATAATCTTATCGGCAGCAACTCCAGTCAATCCTACATCGCCAGTATCGACGAATGCCACTGCCGAAAGAGCGATTCGCGAGTTCTCGATTCACTCTGGTTCGCAAACCGGCCCAGAGCTGAACATGAGAGACACCGCGTTCGATCTTAGGCTTGCATCTGTCAAATTGGTACATGCCAGCCCATTACATGGGAAGACCAACGCGAACGGACCCAAGGCCAAGGCTCAACACCAAGGCCTACATCATCCCGTCCGAAGAAGACAAACAGGTATGGCTAACAAACCATCTCCAAATGCTGCATAAAGTTAAAACTTATGATGGAGACGTCTTCACTCGACGGACGTAAACTAACGAGTCCTCACCGACAGGTAAATTGGTATGTATCTCATATTTATTTCACATCGCATTTTTCTGAATTCCAATATCTGCATGTTTAAATTCCAATCCTTGCATGTTTGAATTCCAAATCAATTTTGTGCATTGAAATTTAAACTTGGAGTCTTTTATCTTGAAATCCCTTTGGATTCCCCGCTCCTACATACACATACATAATCTCAATGAGCCAGGACCACATAGGATAGCCGAGCCAGCTGGGTTTGAGAGGTGCCAACAGGCCGTCGGCCGACCCCATGGGTCGCCCGACCTGTGGGTGCCTTTCCTGCGCCACATTCACTCAGATCCAAAACAGCTTTTGCATCAAGAATACCGCTGCGAAGGTTCAACAGAATGGGCCCTGTACCAGAATCGTCTGACCCCATATGTCGGCCGACCTAGCCCTGGCCCTTCTGGAGCTAAATTCAATTGCCATCAGTTCACGCCAGCGAATTCAGTCCTCGGCCTTTGTCCTATCCCTCCTTAGGATTTTCAAGTGATTGGCTCCCAAGTTTATATAAAAAAAATACAAATGAAAGCAAGAACATGTTTTTAGGATAAGTTCCCTTCGGGTATTTTTGGTAGCTAACCATTTCAGGTTGCAACTGAAAAGACCTAATGGTGTATGATGCCTAAGAACATGGAGCTGCATCAGTAGAAACAATGGTAAGTTCTGGTGATGGAACAAATTCAAAGGAGGCCTACACACTTGGTTTTTGGGTGTCCTGCGATATACAAAAATCCAAGTGTAGGGGGAGGTCGGTAAGTGTTACACGACAAATTCCACTGGTACAAAATTCATCTTGGTTTTCAGGTGATGCTAGTTCTTGCATTTCTTGCTTAACAAGTCTAAAAAAAAAGAAAGGTAAAGCCGGCGAGTTTTATTGGGATTGACAACTAGGTGTACATGCCATTGTGGCGTTGCACCTCGGTAGTCCCCATATGGCTCCTGACTCCGCCTTGCCTTGCATCTTTGGTTCTTATCCTTGCTTTCATGAGAAAAGACGTCTGCACGTTTTTTGCCGCTTTGCCAACTACTTGTTGGGGGAATTCCAACATTTAGTGAGCACAAGCTATTTCACGTGCGACCACGTCACCGGTAATGATGCCAACAAGAGCCAAGGAACTACCGCGACGACAGTTCTAAACTTGTCATCAACTAACCGCCGACGGTAAGTATGCCAAGGTAAGTATCATATCTTGCTTTTGACTTTAAAACAAAAGCCCTTCCGGGAGGTAACCCGAAGTTCACCATTTATATATCAACTCATGTTCATCTCCATTTGAAAATAACTTGATCATGTTCTCATGCTACCTTTATCTATGCTCGTATGCTTTGGTTTGAATGTATCTCTGGAATGCATTCATAGGCTTTTTAAATTAAGAAGGTGCTTAGGTTAAATAGTCTTCTTTAATCAAATAAGACATGGTGTCAAGTTTGATTAATGAACCTTGGAGCAATGCTTTTATAGATATTGGAAGTATGTACGGACTAACCCCTGCATGAAAGATTTCAAAATTCGAATGGGTAAGTCGTCAAGTTTGATTCAAATTGAAGATAAACCAAGGCAATGGATGCGCTGCAACACATTGTGCACAACCTACGAGGAGGTACAAAACCTTTCGATGGTTCACTATGAGTATACTGCAAAACCCTCTTTGATCATGTTGATGCGATTTAAATCCTGCCTTGTTTAAGTTATGCTTAAAGGAAGGTGGTGAAAATAAAATTTGAAAAAAAAGGGGGAACATTTGAAAAAAATGGCAAACAGGATCTACGCTCAACATGTGAACGACCAACTTGTTTTTGAGCGTGGATGTGAACAACTAACCCGATGGCGACAATGATTTATTCTTTATAGTCCTTCGGGTATTCGTTGTCCACTAACTTTTTGCAGGGATGAAGTAATGACTAAAAGATGGTGAGCATAACTTCAACATTTAACATCTTTAGTCACATGGAAGAAATTTGCACAATGAAGCAAGATGAACAGTGGACAAATCTTTTGGCACTCTTAAGCTCAAATCTTGCATTCGCTTGCAAGATCAGAGTTTGGGGGAGTTCGTCAGGGAAGTATCCAAAATACTTTGTGCACTTATTTTCCTTTGATCTTCTGCTTAGCTACCATGAAAGATTTGTTTGCCATGAAAAAAAAATCCATAAAAATTTGCATAACTTAAAAACGCCAAAAATATTTGAATCCCAATAAAGGCTCATGGTCCTTAAACCCATAGAGCCATTGTTTTGTTTCCATTGTGTGAGAATAAATGCAGGCAAAAGCTCAAGTGTGGGGGTCTCTCGAGTTTCCTGATGTGCACATGATCGAGACCACCCACAGACAGGCTGTACAACATCGCACTGGTCATGTCAAGAAAGATCAAGGTGACCGAGGCTCAGGAGGGGTCGGCCGATCCCCTTGGTCAGCCGACGACCCTCTGATACCTCTCATCCACATTTTTGCCCAGAGCGATGGTTTGCACATCCTATCCTTCATCCTCTCTGATTCATGAGTTTAAATAATTCCAAATTTAAGATCGTCACTAAGATTAAACTCAATGAATTCCGATGCTCCTTTGATATATATGTCCATCCTTGATTGGCTTGCATATTCTTTATTCCTTGCACATACACTTGTTGCTTGTGAACATATCTCTTAGGAAAACATGTTTATCTAAGTGGTTGATTAATGTGATATGGTATGATGAAAGAAATCTTGCTCTTTCTGTATAAAGTACTTGGGAGGTTTTATTGCAAAAGTTTAAAATCAATAGCCTTGCAAAGCTCCTCAATGATATTCCATTCCTACCAAAGCCATATGTTGCTCACATTGAAAACCTTATACATATGCTGCTTGTTATTGCATTGAGCTTTGTCAAATTGTTGTGACCCTTGTAAGATGCTCTTTATGCTTTCTTGATCAAGATCACGTACACTCCACATACACTTGCTAAACTTCTACACTGGAAGTTAGCAATATTCATTCATCCACCAAATAAATGCTCCATATGTTTTATGAATCTCTCTCCAAATATCCTTTGCAAAAGAGGCATGGGCTATAGAAAAGAAAAACATTTTGGACACATGAAGGTCTAAGAAAAAAAAAGAGATGCTCATAAAAGCATAGAGCATGAAAAAAAAAAGAGAAGAAAAAAAATGATATAGCCATGTTTTCAAAATAAAGAGGAGAGGGGTCATACAAAAAGGAGCTGTCATAACTTCCACATACATTTTTTATTGTTCCACACACATCTTGATCAGAATGTATGAATAGTTTTCTTCTTGGATCCGCTTTTTGACTTTGCAATATATGTGATGCAAGTATGCCTTATCTTTACTCCTACCTTGAGAACCGCATAAGCCTTTTTAGAAGTAGGGCGAAAGAAGGCAAAAGAATGCCTTGATGAGGAATCATACACAATGAGTGATCTGAGAGAATCATTTGAGGAGCTAGGTAAGGTTATATTTTTGAAAATTTATCGAAAACCCAAGTTGCTTAACAGAAGAGTTGAGATGACTTGAATCAGGGCTGTTCCATTCCTCAACCATCCAAGATTACATGATAGACACTTTAAAAATTCACAAGTGCAGGTATGTCTTGGAATAACTTATATGCTTGCATCATATCAGTTGGAGTCATATTTTCCACCTTAATCCTAAAGCTTTACTCGAGGACGAGCAAAGGCTAAGTGTGGGGGAACTTGTTGACGCTCCTTAAATGCCAATTTTGACCGTCAACTCCTGCAGAGAATATGTCAAATATAATCACCAAACATAGTGACAGGGTTTATATCTAATCAGTTCCACAAGTTTTGGTGAATATGTGAATGCAGGGACTAATTGGCAAAAGAGGAGGAGATTTGGGCTTAGGGCCAGGTCGCCCGACCCCCTTAGGTCGGCCGACCTGGGTCCAAGCCCAATGGAGCCCATATTTGGCCACAGGAAAGAAACACACTTCAGGACCATCATAGCCGTTGAATCCATGACGGTTGAATCGAAGAGAGGGGAATGGTCCAAGAGGAGTTCACATGGATTGAGGGGCCCACCAACATATCTAAACGTACTCAAATTGAGCAAACCCACCTGGAACCGCCATAAGGACCCACTGATCAGTCACTCAGCCGAAGATGGGCCCGATCGGTGCCGGTAGCCGGTTGGCCGATCTTGCCCGGTCGCCCGACCTGGTCCGGAGGCCAAACCGCCTCATCCTTCTGGTACGGGTTCCCACCGCCTCCAGGAGTCCATCTACGCTGTGCATCACTCAAGGCGGTGCATCGAACGTCGGCCGATCTCCCCGAATCGCCCGACCTGTGACTGAGTCCGTTCGTCCTCATCTTCCACGTGTCCACTCCTAACCGCCTCTACAAGCTATAAATAGCTGCATACCGGGCACTGAACAACACACACCAAGAAGGAAGAGCTCTCTTTGCCACACATTCTAGTCTTAGTTAGTAGTGAAGTAGTCTTAGGAGTTGAGCTTCTACGGGTTTCCGACGGAGTCTTGGTAAGCCTAGAGCTCAGTTATCTTGTATCTTTTGTTTACTTATAAGACTTAGAGCTATTAATGGAATTACTCTCTTGCTTATGTTACTTGACTTATAGTCTTGTGTGTTCATCATATAAGATGTATGTCTTACACCTTAGTATAGTGGATGCATGTTATGGCAATGGCCCAATGCGCCGCAAGGTTGCTCTGTTTATCTGGACAATAAATAGAGTAGTTATTTCATATTACAAACGTGGTGTTTGGGGTATGAAATACCATTGGGGATACCCTACTCCATGTATTCAGAGCTAGGCGGCAGGTGGTGACAGCCCTGTCCGTCCCTTGTAATCCTCGCCGTTCGGGTTTGGGCGTTTGCAGGCCGTAGTGATAAACATCGTGACAGTACCCTTGGATGAGGGGATCCCACGACTCCTCGATTTGTCCTCTATCATGTATCCCTTATTAAGCTTGTATAGTATACTCTTGTAGGAGTGTAACCCATATGCAAGAAGTACATAGAACCCCTAGTTCTCTCTTAGGACCTTCATATTAACTAGACTTATATAATGAGCAATGAAACCTTCTGTGTGTCACACTACCCATCTATCAATGTTTACCCCCCTGCTAGACTTTGGTATATTAATAATGTTATGATTGAATACAATGGATAATTACTCTAGTCAACCACTGCCTTCCCTGTGGATTCGATACCCTGAATACTTCCGGGTGAAAGCTACAACGGTATCCGTGCGCTTGCGGATTTATCTGCGACGTAAGAAATACCAACACGGGGCCCGCCGGACAGTGGCCCGGGCGTTGGCGCCCTGGCGCTGGGGCGTCTCCGGCACTGGAAGGCGGGAGCGGGAGCGAGGCGCGAGCGGTGGGCCGCGGTTGGACCGGGCTGGGCCGAGCGGGGAGAGGAGAGGGAGGTGATGCGAGCTGGGCCGGAAAGTCTAGGGGGCAAAAGCGGACCGGACGAAAAGCTCAGGGGTTAGAATCAGACTTAAAGCGAGAAAAACAATAAACACTCATACAAGAGCAAATTCAGTGGGGATTTCAAATAAAAATTCAAAACCCACCAAATGAATTGCTTGCAAACAAAAATATGCTCCGGCATGAATGCACATACATGTTTTCCTACGCTTACCTTTGTTTTTAATTTACTATCATAATTCTAATTAATTCCTATATGACATGAACAATTTATAATTAAATATATTAAATCCTAATTTTATTTAGACCTAATTTTTAGGGTGTTACAGACCTACCCCCCTTAAGATGAATCTCGTCCTCGAGATTCGGCTGCAGATTGGAATAGATTGGGAAACTCTGCCCTCAAATCCTCTTCTCTTTCCCAGGTTGCCTCATCCTCTGAATGTTGACTCCACTGTACTTTGCACATTCTCGTCACCTTGTTTCGAGTAACTCTTTCTGCTTCCTCCAGTATTCTGATCGGGTACTCAGTATACGTAAGATCTTCCTGCACATTAAGCTCCTCCATTGGTAACTGTTCCTCTGGCACTCTTAAACACTTCTTCAACTGTGACACATGAAACACATCGTGAACTCCTGAGAGTCTCTTCGGTAATTCTAACTGATACGCTACTTCACCTCTTCTTTCTAGCACCTTGAAAGGTCCGATGTATCGAGGTGCTAGTTTACCCTTCATGTTGAACCTGCGAACTCCTTTCATGGGTGACACCTTAAGATATACGTAGTCTCCAATCTCAAAACTAAGCTCCCTTCTACGCACATCTGCATAACTTTTCTGTCTAGACTGGGCTGCCTTTCAGTTCTGCCTGATGGTCTGCACTTGCTGTTCTGCTACTCTAAGAACCTCAGGTCCAAACACTTGACTCTCCCCTGTTTGATTCCAGAATAACGGTGGTCTGCACTTTCTGCCATATAACGCCTCAAACGATGCCATCTTGATACTCTGTTGGTAACTGTTATTGTAAGAGAACTCTGCATAAGGTAAACTCTTATCCCAACTAGTCCCATACTGTAGAGCACATGCTCTCAACATATCCTCAAGTATCTGATTAGTTCTCTCCGTTTGTCCATCGGTTTGCGGGTGATACGCTGAGCTGAACTTCAACTCTGTGTCCATAGCTTCGTGGAGCTTCTGCCAAAAATGCGACGTGAACTGTGTACCTCTGTCAGACACAATCCTCTTGGGTACCCCATGTAAGCACACTATTCTTTCCATGTANACTTAGAGTAGTGATGATACTAGAGAAATCTAGACGTTACAGATATTCTGCAAGCGCACAGAAGTACGTTGTAGCATTTCACCCGGGAGTATTCCAGAGTATCGTTATTTGTTTATCCGCAGGGAAAGCGTTTAGTTAAGAGAGAGATATCATCCCATGTAATTACTTACAACAGTATTAATGTACCATGATCTGAACAGGGGTAAAGAATATAGAAATGAATGGGTAGAGTGACACACAGAAGTTCATTGCTCATCGTTATGGTAATCTTAGTTAGTAACAATACATTAGTGAAGATCACCAAGGTTTCATTAGCATCATACGAATGTGACTTAGTTATACTACAATACTCTATACAAGCTCATTCAATGATCATATGCAAGAGGACATATCGAGGTATCCAGTGGTTCCCTCATCAAGGGACGACAGTAGGACGTCTTATCATAAAGGCCTAATACCCACTCCCGTACGTGGAGGATTACAAAGGACGGACAGGGCTGTCACCACCTGCCGCCTACCTCTACTAATCCGTGGGGCAGCGGTACCCTCAACAGTATACTGTATCCCAAACACCATGTTTGCAATACAAGATACAACTCTATCTATCACGTTAATAAATAGAGCAACCAAGAGGCACATTGAGCCAATGACATTGCATACATTCACTTGATTGAGGTGTAAGACATAAGTAGCATATACTAAATAAGTAAAGCATAGTTGAGGCACATGACATAAGTATGAAGGTATTTCCATTAAGCTCAGAGTATTACAAGTAAGCAAAAGAATACAAGAACTGAACTCTAGAACTTACCAAGACTCCTCCGGAAGCCCTTCAGTAGATCTAACACTATGACTATCACTACTAAGACTAAGACTAAGCTTGCAGCAAAGAGAGCTCTTCTTCTGGTGTGTGTTGAGTACGGTGCCCCCTTGTAGGTATTTATAGCATCACAAGGACGGTTGGAGACGGCCAGAGGCGGTTGAGGACGGTTGGAGGTGGGCCTAGGTCGGCCGACGTCCAAGGATCGGCCGACCCTTGGATCCACCGTCTTCAACTCTCCACGGCTCAGATGGACTCCTGATGGCGGTTTACAGGTACTGGTCAAGGGGGAAGCAAAACGGCCGCGGGGCCAAGTCGGCCGACCCAGCCAGGTCGGCCGACCTGGTTCTGCCGCCATTCGGCTCCACTCTTCTCTCATAGACTGCCATGTGGGTCCTTATGACGGTTCCAGGTGGGTATACTCCGTTTGGGTGCAGTTGAGTTGAGGTGTGGGCCCTTCAATCCATGGGAGTGACACGTGGCTCATCCTCACCCTTGACTTGAACCGACCATGATTCAACATCCATGATCCTTCCATTGTGTGCTTCTTGACCTGTGTGAAAATTGGGCTCGATTGGTGTCCAGGCCAGGTCGCCCGACCAAGCCAGGTCGGCCGACCTGGGCTTGTGCCTAATTTTGTCCATCTTTTGCACCATAGTCCCTGTACTCAAATATATTCCAGATATGTATGGTATACCATTATTTGAATACTAATGTCTAAGTTATGCCTTAATCTTTATCGGTTTCTGAGCCTATTGACGGTCGGATTTTCTGTTATAAGGACCGTCAACAGTAGTTAACCTCTTCTTGAGTTCTTCAAAGCCTTTCTGACACTGCTCGAACCACACAAACTTTGCATTCTTCTCTAGCAACGCGGTCAAGGGTTTGGCAATCTTAGAGAATCCTTCAATGAACCTTCGATAGTAGCCTGCCATTCCCAAGAAACTCCGAATCTCGCTAACATCCTTTGGGGGGTTCCAGCTAAGAACATCTTTCACCTTCTTAGGATCAACTGCCACTCCTCCATTAGAGATAACATGTCCAAGGAATGAAACTTCCTTCAGCCAAAAGTCACATTTGCTGAACTTGGCATACAGCTGTTGTTCCCTTAATCTCTGTAGTACCAATCTCAGGTGTTCCTCATGCTCCTCTTCATTCTTTGAGAAAACCAAGATGTCGTCAATGAACACCACTACGAATTTGTCCAGATAATCCATGAACACCTTATTCATCAAGTACATGAAGTATGCAGGTGCATTGGTTAGCCCAAAAGACATCACAGTGAATTCATATAACCCATACCGGGTAGTGAAGGCTGTCTTCGGTATGTCGGACGGACGAATCCTCAATTGGTGATATCCTGATCGCAGATCGATCTTAGAAAACACACAAGCTCCTCTTAACTGATCGAACAGGTCATCAATCCTAGGCAAGGGATACTTGTTCTTGATGGTAACCTCATTTAGAGCTCGGTAGTCTACACACATCCTCTGGGTGCCATCCTTCTTCTCTACGAACAGCACTGGTGCTCCCCAAGGTGAAGAGCTAGGACGGATGTAACCCTTATCTAATAATTCTTTTAATTGCTTCTTTAGTTCCTCTAGTTCATTTACTCCCATCCTATATGGCCTTTTAGCTATAGGTGCAGTTCCAGGTTTAAGCTCAATAAGAAACTCAGTGTCGCGTTCTGGTGGCATACCTGGCAACTCCTCTGGAAAGACATCCGGAAATTCCCCCACAACTCTGATATCTTCCATGGCTGTTCCTTTCATCTGATTGATCTGACAAGTTCCCAGTGTAGACGGATCGGCTTGAAACTCAATCTTTTCTCCAGTCTTGGTTGTCAGTTCCACTGCCCTCTGAGCACACTTGATTACGGCATTATGTTCGTGCAGCCAGGTCATTCCCAAGATGAGATCAATTCCCATGGAATTCAGGACCACTGGTGTGGCACGAAACTCTACCCCCCTTATTTGTACACTTACATCTGGAAATGCTAATGTTGCCCTTAATTCCCCTCCAGGTGAATTAACTATCAACGTATGTGGCATGGGTTGCATAGTCATTCTATACTTTTTCACAAACTGAGCGGATATGAAAGCATGTGTAGCACCAGAATCAAATAGAATAGATGCAGGGTGTAAGTTGACTAGAAACGTACCGAACACCACATCGGTTGCTCCTTGAGCTGCCTCCTCGCTCAGGTGGTTCACCTTGCCACGTACAGCGTTTTGCTGTCCTCCATTATTGCGGGGCTGCTGGGGGTTCTGACCGTTATTCCTTGGGGCGTTGTTCTGCCCATTAGCATTCTGGCCTCTCTTAGGGCAGTTGTTAGCATAGTGCCCGGGGTCACCACAGTTGTAACAAACTCTGCCTGCCATGGGGGCTACAGGCACAGCATTACTCTGAGTAGGCGTGGCGCCTGGTTTTGCGGCTGCTGCTGCTGGTACCTCTGTTGGTAAGGTTGTTGCTGGCGCTGTTGCTGTTGCTGCTGCTGTTGATAAGGCGAGCGCTGCTGGTACTGTTGGCGCTGGTGCTGATTCCCAGAGTTCGGTGGGCCTTGAATGCGGAGCTGGCCACCGGACTGCGGGTTGAAGCGGGGGCGCGAGCTACTCCCACCCGTCTGGTTGAGGAACTTTCTTTTCTTGTCCTCCATCTCCCGACGCTTGTGCTCCAGCATCAGGGCATTGTCGACCAACTCGTGAAAGTTGTCGAAGGTGTGAGTGAGCAGCTGGTACTGAAGGCCATCATTCAGTCCCCGAAGGAATTGCCTCTGCTTCTTCTTGTCATCCGCCACGTTCTCAGGTGCGTAGCGAGAGAGCTCGATGAACTTGTCACGATAGGCAGTGACAGTTATTGATCCCTGCCTCAAGGCCAGGAACTCCTCCTGCTTCAGGGTCATGAGACCCTCTGGAATGTGGTGAGCACGGAAACGCTCACTGAACTCTGCCCACGTGATATGGTCAGGGTCCTGGTGAGAGTACAGATATGAGACCCACCATTCCTGGGCAGCTCCTTGTAACTGCCCAGCTCCATAGAGCACCTTCTCCCTATCAGTGCACTGAGCAATCTCCAGTTGACGGTTCACCGCCTTGAGCCAATCTTCAGCTTGCAATGGCTCGCTGGCATGAGTGAAGACAGGCGGGCGTCCCTTCATGAACTCCCCACGCCGATCTCTGACTGGTGGTTGATGCTGGGGTGGTGGCTGGTTCTGCAGGTTCTGCTGCACAGCTGCGAATGCATTGGCCATCTGCTGCAGCACTGGAGGTAGCGGCGGCGGCGGGTTTGGGTTGGCACGACCTCCACGAACATTCCTCCGGTTGGCCATCTGTTACAGACACATGTTACTGTTACTTTTCAATTCCATACCATGAATCCATTCTGAATGATCATAGACACAAGATAGAGACATATCAGGGAGAATTCAGCAGATAGAGAGTAGATAAAGGATATGGAAGCAAAGTAAAGAGACAGATTGATTATAAAAACCCAACTATTTATTCAATAACGAACTAACCAATATTCTAGATGTATGTGAACAATAGGATCACATGCACCACACTCATTTCAAAGATCCAAATCACACAAGTTCACAAGAATAATAAAGCAAGCACTCATTAACACGGTTCAAACACTAAGACTCAGACGACTCACATGACTCAAATGACTCAACTCGCATGACTAGCGTTTTTATTACAACTCAAGACCATCTAATGCTCATCTATGGTGGTGCGGCTAGCAAAAGTCCCGTAGCGAGTCCTCTTGCGGGGCGGTGCCTCTGCAAGGTACTCCGGCTCTTCCATAGGTGGTTCAGCGCCGGGGTGCTCCAACTCTGCGATCCTAAGCCTTGCTGCTTGAAGCTCTTCCCACATCCTGGAGTGCTCATCCAGCAGTGAATCGAACTCCGTGTTGATGGTTGCAGCAAAACCCATGGTCTCCACGAGTCTGGCGCTCTGCTCCCCAGCTGGGTTGGCGATCCTGCTAGTCCTCCTCCCACAGGGCACACGTGGAATATAGCGCTCCGCTCCATCGCGGACAAGACTGAAGTAGAGTCCATGATAGGCGTAGAGTGCCCGGCGAGCAGCATCAGTGATGCCAGCCTCCTGTGTCTCCCTGGGAGCCAGCGCGGGGTGCTCTGACTCAGTCCTGGTGGCGCCTAGCAGTCGAGCAGACACTCGAACACAAGTCGTGGTCTTCCAGAAATCAGTGTAGCGGTGGTGAGTCCACCACTCACTGCGGTAGTCCACACTGACATGGCCATGTCCATAGTGGCGCTGAAGTAGACGGAGCAGATGACGATGGAAGTAGCAATCTCCTCCATCACAAGTAGTCTCCACCACCTTCCATCCTGTAGCTGGAGGTGGGTGGTCTTCCTCATCATCATCAGAGTCATCAGAGCCATCATAGTCGGAGTCCTCTTCATCTGAATCATCACCGTCGCCTTCGGGGTCCTCTGGGCCTCCTCCGGCAGCGGCACCTTCTTGCTTACTGGAGCAGGGGGCGCCGGTGGTGGGACAACCGGCACGAACCGGTCTTCTTCCTCATCGTAGATCTCGACCTCCTCGGGTTCCCCTTCAGCTTCCTCCACTAGCGGCTTTTGGATAGGCGGCAGCTCTATCTCTCCAACTAGATCAGGGTTGAAGAACTGCAAGGCATGCTCAGCAACTCTGGGAGGCAAGAACTCTCCAACACACTTGCGTGGAGTGACCTTAGTGCGAGCCATCTATAGAAAGAAGAGAACAAGGGATTAAAATTTTTGCAATAGAATAAGATAGAATAATAAGAATAAAGATTTGTATAAAATAACTCAAACTGAAACAAGAGATTAAAGTAAATTAGAAATAAGGAATAATATTAAGAATAAGTAAAATAATCAAGATTAAAACTTAAATGGAATAAGGACAAGGATAAAAGAAGACTCTGAACGACCATTCTAACTAGGCTGCGTTTCCTACAGTCAGCACTGCTTTGATACCAATCTGTCACACCCGGATTTACGAATAAACCCGAATGCTACTATATGTGTACCCAGGAAGTCCAACACACACATATAGCTTTAGGATAACAGAATATCAAAGTAAATCAAGTGCTCGAATACAAAGGAATAGCATCTCAGAATTATTACAAATAAGACTCAAGTCTTTAATCAAAGTTTATGCATACGAAAAGATAAACTCTCGTGGCTCCACAAACTCCACAAGGACACCGACTGGTTGACAGCTGCCTAGAAGTCTGGAACATCTTCAGGAAACTCCACAACACCATCAGGTTCATCTGATTACCCATCCGGGATTTTGTTGAATAATGCAAGTGTAAGTAAACCATCTTACTTAACAAATATAACACGAGGGATGAAGGCTTAAAAGGCTAGACACGGTTAAACTGCGGTAAGCACTTTTAGTAGTTCAGTTTTAACATTATCCAAATTACTACAATGTAATAGGTAATTCCCAGTTGTAACCCAAATTAAGTATAAGTAGAGAAGTATCATAGTCCACCATCATTCCACCATCATCACCGGGGTAAAAGTCACTGTCAAAAAGGATCCAGGCCACTCATAACCGGGAGTACGGCTGTTATAACAGTTTTACACTCTGCAGAGGTTGTACACTTTCCCCACAGGTCGCGTAAAAGTTCAGAAGAACTTTATAACCCAACCACGCAGTGCTGATCAGGCACATTCACCACACTACCTTTGGTGTGATTGCATAGGGACGCTACGAGACCTTTCAAAATTTACTTAGTCAAGACCAGAGCCCATTTGATTCCCGTGGTTGCACTGTTCTCCCGGGTTGCCACTTTAAGATAGACCATAACAAGTGATGCCCAGAACAAAGCACACAGCATATGTTCCGGTTTAGAGGTTGATTAGAACAAAGCACACAGCACATGTTCCGATTTAAGGTTGTCTAGAACAAAGCACACAGCACATGTTCCAGGTTTTAAGGTTGTCTAGAACAAAGCACACAGCACATGTCCAGATCGTGAATTGCCTAGAATAAAGCACACATCACATATTCTAGAACAAGAGTTTGCTGAGAACAAAGCACACAGCACATGTTCCAGCTACCTAACCAGGTTACTAAAAAGCAAGTTTTATCATTCACCAGTAAGTATCCAAGTATCATCATCCAAAGACGGTAAGCTCATGTTGCATAGCCTAGCATTTGCTACCCAAAAGATGCATAACCCAGGTTGAACAAGAAAGTAAGTTTTAGAAACACTAGGGATAATCCTAAATCAGATTAACTCATGCATGAATGTAAGTGATTATTGGTGTGTATAGGTATCAAGGAATTCTTTTGTTATACTTGCCTTCCTCTTGGTACTACAGCTGTTGCTCTTGCTCTTCAAAGTGTTGCTCGAAGAACGGCTCGAACGGCTCACCGGCTAGACACGATCAGAAATCACCAACACACAATCCAGACAAACCAGTACATGCTTATCAAGTGAAATAAATTAGAACAGTACACCAACCAATACAAACAGTGGCTAAAAAGCTAACAAAACTATTCTACGCATCACTATGAACACATGAGCGCAAGAATCACTGAAATCGGAGTTAAAACGCATAATCTAGGGCAAAAACAAGGTCTAGGGGCTTGCTAGCAAGAAAACTAAACTTCCAGGGACCTATCTGTGTGAAAACAGGGGCCCAAACATAATTACATATAAAAACAGAAGGTTTAACGCGTAAATAATACAACCTAGGACGGCGGGTTCAATTATTTAAAAGCTCAGGGTTCAAACCGTAAGAAAAAGGACCTAAACCTAATTATTTTTGAACTGCAGTGGACTGCGGGTTGATTCCTGGAAAACAGAGGGGCTTTTCTAGAAAACGGACGCTGTGTGGCTGGCTGGGCTGGCGTGGCGCTGACGTGGCGCTGACGTAGTGTCCACGTGGTGCTGACGGGGCCGTGGACCGCCCCGTGGGCTTGGTCCACGGGTCCACGGTGGACCGACCAAGGGCGAAGGGGTACGGAGTGTTTCTGGCCGTCCAGATCGGATCGGACGGTCGGTGTTCAAATGGGCAGCGGCCGGCGGCCGGCGGCGGACTGAAACGCGGCGGCGACGACGGCGAGCGGCGGCGCAACTCCGGCGAGGCCAAACGGGCGCTAGGGGCCTCGGTTGCGAGGGGTTTTTGGCTTGGGAACAAGAGGGGAGAACGGCGAAGCTTACCTAAGGCTCGGGTGCGTCGATTGAGCGGCGGAGAGGGGTCGTCGGCGTTGAAGAGCGGCGGCGTCGCTCGGTTGAAGGCGACGGGGACGCTCCGGTGCTCGACTGGGCTCGAGGTCGACGACAGGGGCACGCGGACGCTGCAGCGAGGTCAACCACGCGGTCGGGGTGAGCTCGGGCGGCGCAACGGCGGCGGGAAGCTCCGGCGGCGAGCGGCAATGGCGGCGGCGCTTCTCGGGTGCGGAAAACAAGAGAGGAAGGGGCCCCGGGGTGGTTTTATAGGGCGGAGGGTCGAGGAGATAAGCGTGCAAGGAGTCCGGGGCGGATACGGCCGGGTCGGAGTCGAGTCCGACTCCAACCCGGCGGGAGGTCGGGGACGGCCCTGGCGAGCGGGGCCCGCCAGACAGTGGCCCGGGCGTTGGCGCCCTGGCGCTGGGGCGTCTCCGGCACTGGAAGGCGGGAGCGGGAGCGAGGCGCGAGCGGTGGGCCGCGGTTGGACCGGGCTGGGCCGAGCGGGGAGAGGAGAGGGAGGTGATGCGAGCTGGGCCGGAAAGTCTAGGGGGCAAAAGCGGACCGGACGAAAAGCTCAGGGGTTAGAATCAGACTTAAAGCGAGAAAAACAATAAACACTCATACAAGAGCAAATTCAGTGGGGATTTCAAATAAAAATTCAAAACCCACCAAATGAATTGCTTGCAAACAAAAATATGTTCCAGCATGAATGCACATACATGTTTTCCTACGCTTACCTTTATTTTTAACTTACTATCATAATTCTAATTAATTCCTATATGACATGAACAATTCATAATTAAATATATTAAATCCTAATTTTATTTAGACCTAATTTTTAGGGTGTTACAGACTGGTGGGCCTCCCGGTTCGTGGGCCACCCAGTATGACAAGCCGGTCCGATAGCATTCGGATTGGGCCGTCCCTTGCTGGTTGGGCCAATCCGCCTTCTGGGTACCCCTGGGGGTCTATCCCCGACAGAAGGCGGCATCAAGCATGAGTTCTCATCCACCTACACGCCGCAACAAAATGGTGTTGTTGAAAGGAAGAACAAGACCTTGATCACTCTAGCAAGGGCCATGTTGGATGATTATGGCATCCCGCAAAGGTTTTGGGCAGAAGCTATCAACACGGCGTGCCATGCTTCCAACCGCGTCTACCTTCACCGCTTCTTGGAGAAGACGCCCTATGAGCTTCTCATTGGGAGGAAGCCCAACATCTCCTACTTCCAGGTGTTTGGTTGTAAGTGTTACATATTCAAAAAGAGAAAGCACCTAGGCATGTTTGAAAGTAGATGTGATGTTGGTTTTCTTGTTGGCTATTCATCCAACTCCAAGGCATATCGAGTATTCAATAATGCAACTCGCATGATTGAAGAAACATGTAACGTGGAGTTTGATGAGACTAAGGGCTCCCAAAGGGAGAGTTTCTCTTGTGATGATGTAGGTGATGAACCACTAAGAGAAGCAATGAAGAAGATGGCCATTGGGGACATCAAGCCAAAGGAGGAGGATGAAGATGTACCTTCTACATCCACACAAAGCAAGCCTTCTCCAAGAGGACAAGTCGTACACACTACATCATGCTACCACCTCGACATGTCCGATGAAGAGAAGGAAGCTACACCAACTACTTCATCCAACTCCATAGCTCCCCAAGTCGATCAAGATCAAGACAACCAAGAACAAGATGATCAAGCTCAAGATGATGCTCAAAACCAAGAACATGATGAGCAAGATCATGAAGATCAAGATTAAAGGAGCCACTTCCTTTCGACGATACTCCCATCACACAAGAGGAAGCTCAAGCTCAAGCACAAGATGTTGGACCACCACAAGCATCAATTCAAGAACCACAAGTGAAGCGTACACGTACCTCCACCAACCATCCTATTGACTTGGTCATGGGAGACCCAAGTGGCGGTACAAGGACTCGTCGACGTCAATACGCTTCATTTTGTGAACATTACTCATTTGTCTCTTGTATGGAACCCACTCATGTAGGTGAAGCTCTTGAGGACCCGGATTGGGTGATGGCTATGCAAGAAGAACTCAACAACTTCACCCACAATCAAGTTTGGATCCTTGAAGAGCGTCCCCAAGGCAAGAACGTGATTGGCACCAAGTGGGTCTTCCGCAACAAGCAAGATGAACATGGTGTGGTGGTGCGCAACAAGGCAAGACTTGTCGCCAAGTGCTTCTCACAAGTAGAAGGTTTGGACTATGGTGAAACCTTTGCTCCCCTGGCTAGACTTGAAGCCATCCGTATCCTCCTTGCATATGCCTCACATCATAATATTAAGTTATATCAAATGGATGTGAAGAGCGCTTTCTTAAATGGTTACATCAATGAATTGGTTTATGTTGAACAACCTCCCGGTTTCGAGAACCCTAGATATACTAACCATGTTTATAGGTTGCACAAGGCGCTCTACGGGCTCAAGCAAGCGCCAAGGGCTTGGTACGAATGCCTACGTGACTTCCTCATCAACCGGGGATTCAAGATCAGGAGGGTGGACACCACCTTGTTCACAAAGATCATCGACAATGAGCTCTTCATTTGTCAAATTTATGTTGATGATATTATCTTTGGTTCAACTAACCAAGAATTTTGCAAGGAATTTGGTGATATGATGTCTAAGGAGTTTGAGATGTCTATGATCGGCGAGCTCAACTTCTTCCTCGGATTTCAAATCAAGCAATTGAAGGAAGGGACATTCATCCATCAAGAATAGTACACGAAGGACATCCTCAAGAAGTTCAAGATGGATGAATGCATGCCGATCAAGACTCCAATGCCAACCAATGGACATCTCGACTTGGACGAATCCGGTAAATTGGTTGACCAAAAGCTTTATCGCTATATGATTGGGTCGCTTCTTTACCTCACCGCATCTAGGCCGGAGATCATGTTTAGCGTATGCTTGTGTGCTCATTTCCAAGCTAATCCTAAGGAATCCCATCTAAGTGCCTTAAAAAGAATCTTTAGATACCTTAACTTTACACCTATCATAGGTTTGTGGTACCCCAAAGGTGCTTCTTTCAGTCTCTTGGGTTACTCGGATTCGGATTTTGCCGGATGCCGTGTTGACCATAAGAGTACCTCGGGGGGTTGCCATTTGCTAGGGCGTTCCTTGGTTTCATGGTCTTCTAAGAAGCAAAATTCCGTGGCCTTATCCACCGCGGAGGCGGAATACATTGCCGCCGGGGCTTGTTGTGCTCAAATCCTTTATATGAAGCAAAGCCTTTTGGATTATGGTGTGGTACTAGATAGGGTTCCCCTCCTTTGTGATAACGAGAGTGCCGTAAAACTTGCTAATAACCCGGTTCAACATTCTCGCACAAAGCACATAGATATTCGCCATCACTTCCTTCGTGATCATGTGGCCCGTAATGATATATCACTTTGTGGTGTTCGTTCGGAAGATCAATTGGCGGATATCTTCACAAAACCTCTTGATGATGCAACTTTTTCGAGGTTACGAAGTGAGCTTAGCGTTTTAGATGCTTCTAACGTCATGTAGGCTTGCCTTGTCATATAGATTGCATTTCATATGTATATATGCTAGGGGCTTGTCTAACCTTGTCAAGATAGTGATGAGCATGGGTCTTGCTTGAGCCGGTGGTTCCCTTTTCGCTCAAGGCATGTAGTTTGGCTCATCATGAACAAGCTTGAGAAGGGTTCAAACTTGACAAGATAGATTTAAATTCTGTTATTGCATCTTTCTTGTCATGTAAGGCTTGCACTCATGTTTTCATGCATTTGTCTTGCATTGCATCTTGCATGCGTTAGATCACAAAGGAGAAATCATCTTGTGAGAAAGTTATTTCACTTTCAATGTGACTTGACAACTTCATAAGAATGATGAAATCATTGTTGTGCTTTCTTGCCTATTGAGTCATGTCCTAACGAGCTTAAAGTTTCAGTCTCTAAGTTCAAAGGCCATGGCTCATACATTTCTTTTTTGGAGTTCCTCCCCTTCAGTTCTTATTCGCCCTATTTGAAAAACTAATGTTATGTAAAGCTCTTGAGCATCTTTAGGTGTTTTCAAAAGAGTGTTTGAGGGGTGAGGATGTCACTCAAAACTAGCCCTAACTAGTGCTTGTGTTTGTTGGGTGTTAAAAAGTTGGGCTAGTAAAGAGATTTTTGTTCAGCCTAAAAACTCTCTGAGCACCGTCTCTTCCGTCGTCAATCGACGTTTAATACGGCGTGTGGATCCTTCAATGCGTTGAATCTTATCCGAACGGCGTATTCTTCAAACTGTACACGGCGTACATTTCCAAAAGCATACGGCGTTCAATATCTTGTGTCCCTGTTCATCCTAGATTGGCGTTCTATCCGCCCTGTATCCACACAGTAGCATCGGATCTTACGACGGTCTTCTCTCAAAAATCTACAGGCCTCGGCGTTTGTTACGGCGCACGTCAGCGGATAATACGGCGCTCCCTTTTGGTCTTGCCCGGATTACATCGTCTCTATGTAACATAGACGGCGTTTGTCCGCCGGTGGTCACCGGAACATACGGCGTTCGCAGTTTTCACGGGCCCCACCTGTCATATAAGCGGTGTTTGCTTTGACCTTATCTCAAATCCGTTTGACCTAGCTCCTGCGCCGCTCTCTCCCGCACCCTCCGCGCCGCCGCCCACCGCCGCCGGCTTCCCCACGCTGCACCGCCCCCACCTGCCGCCGCCGCTCCACCACCGTGCAGCCCCACCGCCGCGCCGCCCTTCCACCGCGGCCAATCGGCCTGCACGCCCTCATCCGCGTGCGTTGCACGCTAGGGTTTGGCCGCCCTTCGCGCCGCCCTTGCCGTTCCACGCTGTTGTGCGCCACCCGGGCGGGCTTTGCCGGAGCTCGAGAAGAAGGACGTCCCTCCGCGCACGTTTTTCTTCTCTGATCATCGCTCTTCCTAGTGCCTGCAGTGGTGAGACCAATCGCCCAAATCCCTCTCTTTATCTCGGTTTAGGGTGTTTTTCTATGAATGCCATGGAATTTGTGACTTTATTTTCAAATTCTGTACAAATTCATGTGCAATTTCATGTTCCTTGTCCTCAAAGACAAAATCCCATGATCAATCTCTTAAGGAATTTCATGTCTAGTACTTTATGTAGTCTTTGCTAAGTGATTTCTAGCTTTTGCTTAGTGCATTGCCTAAATTACTTGGTAAATTCTTCATATGGTCAATTTCTGCCCCAAATCTTGGATGTCAAGCAAAAACATCTTTATCATGTACCCAATAGAATTCTTGCTTAGGCTCAATCAAAATCCTTGCTTTGCTTAAGGACATTGCATAACCCCTAGTTAAACTTTCTTACTTGTTTCTACTCTCCTCGCTCATTCTATACTCTTCTATCTTTTTCTCGACAGATGGGAAAAGAAAAGGGCAAGGGGAAGGCAGTTGAGAAGCCAAAGCCGAGCAAGAAGAGGACTCGCGAGCAGCGCGATCTTGAGAGAGCCCTTGCAGTGCCTGACACACACCAGCATCGTCCACTCCGGATCGGAGGTAGTCCGAGTCAAGGGGAGTCAGGGGGAGCCCATCTAGAGGCAGAGCAGACAGAGGAGCCCCAGCTACGCCGCTGTGCCCGTACTCGCGCTACTCCACGTCCTGCCCCACGTCGACAGGGTCCTAGGACTTGTGGTGGCGGTACACAGCGAGCGGGTCGCGGTGAGGCCCCCCAGCTTGAGGAGTTGCAGGGGGAGCACGGGGAGCAGCCCCAGCAGGATGAGGAGTACCCCGAGGTCGACAAGTATCGTCTGTGGGACCTCACTACCGTCCGAGCCGGCCACATCAAGCGGCTCAGGATGTCAGAGGACCGAGACTGGTTCATACTTGTCAGGGAGCCTGGGATTGATCAGCGCTTCTGGACGTACATGCAGCACAGCCTTTATGCTTCGTACAGGAAGCGCGGGATCAAGATCTTTGATCACCGCAGGCTTGACGTGGACAGGATCAGGGATGCAGCTGGATAGGACGTTCGTCCTTACTTTGAGGCTCAGCCATGGTTGATAGTGTTGTTGAGGCACAATGGTTTTATCGAGGAGCGGATCCGCGTCTTCTACTCTACTGTGTGGATCTCCCCGGACCGAGAGTACATGATCTTCATGTTTGAGGGGGAGAAACACAGGTTGACAGCGCAGCAGATCAGGAACTTCTTTGGGTTAGAGCAGTACGAGTACTGTATTCATGAGATGGCTCACCCCGGTGCTACACCTCCTCGCTGCAGTCTACTCGGTGGAGTGTTCCCTTCAGACGCTCAGGTGGCCTTTCTGTTTGACCCACCTCTTCCACCTGGCGCTCCACGGGTTCCTGATGCCATGACACAGCTGGCCTACGCCCTCCTTCGAGCGACACGTGTTTCTATTCTTCTGAGGGCAGGCTACGGAGAGGCAGTCTCGTCAGTTCAGCAGTGGTTACTGGCAGCTTTTCTCACCCAGACCTGGTTTGACATAGCCGACTTCCTGATTTGCGAGATTCAGGATGTCATCACCGACGGTCTGCCAGCTGGACGCAGGATGCTCTATGGTCACATCCTTTCGAGGATCTTCTCCACTTACAGGCCACCCCGCTTCAGAGAGGTCTACGAGCAGACCGCCACTCGCTTTGCCACCTACGGTCCGGCCAAGCCGGATGACAGACACCGGGGCCGTAGGGCGATGAGGCAGGCCGCAGAGCAGCTCCCGCCAGAGGAGAGGGCAGAGGCAGCCGAGGAGGACACAGCTCTAGCACAGGCAGAGGCTCAGTTACCGGAGTACTTCATGGTCTCGAGCGACAGTTCAGCGGACAGTGACTTCGAGCCAGTTCCCTTGTCTCCACCTCCTCGTGCTCACGACACCGAGGCTGGTCCTTCAGTTCCACCTCCACCACTGCCTCCAGTTGTCTCAGAGGCCGCAGTGACCCAGCCTACAGAGCTCACAGCTATACTTCAGTCACTTGCAGCTACATAGGCCGCCCAGCTCGAGCAGTCCCGCAGACTTGAGGAGCAGCAGACCGAGTTGAGGCGTCAGCAGGCTCAGCAGCAGGAGTCGTTCCGGAGGCAGCAGCTAGCTCTCCAGAACGAGCTCACTCGCCAGGTGACCCGGCAGACGGAGATGATGAACACTATGATTTAGCAGCATCAGGCCACCGCTCTTGCCCTTCAGCAGTAGCAGCACACCTCAGCCCTGATGTTCACCTGGCTGCACGGGACGATCGGCACCTTGTAGGACCACGCAGGCCTTCCAGCTCCAGTGGTGCCCGATCTCAGGCCTCCGCTGACCGCGTCTACACCTTTACCAGCTTCAGTCGGCGGGTACCAGTTCACGCCTATCTCCACCTTTCCAATCTTGCCGCTGATCCAGACCGGGCCGTTCCCCTGTCTAGTTCTCTCTCCAGTGCCCGAGCAGCAGCAGCCACAGCAGCAGGTTCCTCAGAGTCCGGGACAGTTCTCTCAGCCTCACCAGCACTTCCCGCGTCCCATGGCTTCTCTGACAGCTCCAGTCTCCTCAGGTCTTCTTCTCTTCGAGCAGTCACCCCAGCCGTCTCTCCCAGTTTCCACCGCTTCCGTTCCGCCGGTCACCGTCTCACCTTCCGAGACTCCAAACTCTTCAGTCGGTGACCGCCCAGATCGAGCAGGAGATGATGGCTGCTGAGGACCCCTCTGCTTCGACGGTGTCTGGACTTCCGACGGCTTCTACTTCACTTCCAGCCGTGTCCGAGACCGCCGGCACCGCTTCCGACTCTACTCTGACGAGGCCATCGACATCGAGCAGTACACTACAGTGCCTCGTCGACCGAAGACTCCACCAGCCTCTACGCCTCCAGCGCAGGACCCTTGAGGACCTCCTTTTGGTGCTTAGATGCCAAAGGGGGAGATAGATAGGAGGGTTAGAGATAGGGGGAGCTTGGGAGGGAGTGTGTTGCTTCGTCATGCGTCTTTTGTGTATGGACATGTTATTTGGATCTTGTGCTTGCTTGCGGTTTGACATGTCTATATACCTTGTGTGTGGTTTGCTTAAGTTAATGCCTGTTTAATTATTTTCTTTTAATTATCGCATTTACTTTATGCAAACCTTGTGGTTAGTGGACTTGGTAAACCACTCGCCCATTCCCCGTCTAATTCTCGTTCTTACATTAACGTGAGCGAGTGGAGTTGGTAAACCACAAGCCCGTTGCGCTTAATTCTATATCTCTATTGGGTGTGTTGTCATCTATCACCAAAAAGGGGGAGATTAAAGCATCTAGGCTATCTTAGATGGCGAGTTTTGGTGATAAATGACAATACCATCTATATGACTAACGTGTGTTTTGAAGGAACAATTTTATACATGTTAATATCGCATGGAGTGTATGAAAGGAGGCTCCTCAATTGGAATCAAATTGGAGTATTCATGAAGGCTTAGGACTTTTCTAGATCTAAGTGTCACAAGGATATGAAGGACACTTAGTTTAGTTAGGTTTTCTAGTTTTCTAGATAGACCGTACTATTAAGGGGGTTTCTAAGTTAGTAGCTTGATCAAAGCTAGGCCTATGCTTGAGTTAGATGCACACATCCCAAAACCTAGCCCAAAACATCCCAAATACATCCTATGTCAAGTTTCAAGCAAAGCCAAAACTCAAAGGACTTGAATTGGACGAGTTTTGCAAACATAGTGAGCGGCGTATGAAACGCCGGGCGTCGGCGTACAATTCAAGAAGCTTATGGCGTGCGATGGAATTCGAATGAAGTCCACAGCGTATGTTCCGCTATTACTATGCTGATACGGGGCGGAATATACGGCGTACAAGGCATGAAGCTGTTCAATTGGGCCACCAATACCACAGGTGCCGTATGATACGCCGATGGACGGCGGATTATCGGCGTACATGTTACGCAGTGAGCATGTCAAGGAGAAGTTCGAGGAAAAGCCACGCCGTATGATACGCCGTGGGTCGGTGTATATATTTTGGCTGAGTCAGCATTGAAAAGTACACTTGACCGTTGGAGTTTGAACACGCCGTATGAAACGCCGTTGGTACTGTATGTAACGGCGGATCATACGCCGTGTGAAGATAGCCGTTGGAAAAGGCTCTTGACCGTTTGAATTGCAATCACCATATGATACGCTGGTGCAACTTTTGCATACGGCGGATTATACGCCGTTTGCGATTTTCTGGGGAGTGGTTGAGCAACGGCTAGTTCTTGGTTCCTAGCCTATATATACCCCCTTGGTCGAATTCATGGCGGCTTTTTGGACCTCAGGCAAGCTGATACACCCCATGAGAGTTGCAAGGAGCCACTTGAGTGAATTGTGAAGATCTAGAGTGAGTTTGAGCTAGTTCATCTACTTAGTGTGCATCTAGCTTGAGTTTGGGCTTAGTATTGATCAAGTGAAGACTTGGAGGCTTGTTACCCTTGGTGTTTGACGGCACTAGCCGGTCTTGGTGATCGGAGGAGTTCTTGGTGAGCTCTTGGAGATTGTGGGAGCCCCAAGATACAAGGTTGTACACGGTGAGTGAAGCCCGCCGTTCCGGAGATGGAGAAAGGGTATTCTTAGTGAAGCACTTGGTTCTTGGTGGATCAAGATGGAGCAATACTCTTAGTGAGTGCTCCAACGTGGATTAGGGGGAGCGTCAACTCCTCGATACCACGGGAAAAAATCCGGTTGTCTTCGTGCACTCTCTTTACTTTCCCGCAATTTCTTTCAAGCATTTACATTCTTGTTGTTGCTTCTTGTTCTTGCTTGTTTAGGTTTCTTAGCTTGGTGTGGTCTTGGCATTCTATAGAACTATAGGTTTGGGCAACACTAGTTCATAGGCTTAGGTTTGTTTTTCATAGAATTTGAAAAAGTCCCAATTCACCCCCCCCCTCTTGGGCCATCGATCCTTACACACCCGCTACTGTGTACTGCTATGGCATCATCATATCATAACCAGAAAAATAAATAACCTTATGGCTTCTTTAAAACTTGGATAGGATCTCCATGCTCCTGAGTCCAGACTAGGTCGTCATCTTCAGGCCAAACACGTGATGGAATTTGTGAATTATGAATTGTAGTTTAAAGCAATTATGCCAGTGATCTTGAGTAAGAACAGGTTGATCTATATACTATAGTAACCATTTCAATTCCTAAGTTTGACATCCTAAGATCGCTGTATTACTACTCAATCAGAACTGAAGCATATCCAGCCTTGCTTGAATGCTGAAGATTGAATCATAGAATGAACAATGCTGAGGAGGTAAATTACAGGATCACATTTCATTGAAGACGAGATATTGTTGAAAGGATATTTCTTTAGAAGCATCCCATGGCCATGAACTTGCTACTTTGCAACAATTTCTAAATCGTAGCCAATGGGTACCCCAAAAATCGCTTGCATAAGAGTAATATTTGGACGTCTATCGAAAACAATAGCATTTCGGGATAGCCATATGGACCAAAAAAAGGCACTACTCCACAAGGAGTTGCGCCTTAGTGCTATTATTACAAGGCCACATCCAACCTTCCATTACATGATGCATATTGCTAATAATATGCCAAATAGTTTTAGCAAAAAAAAGGTTCTTTATAATTTCTCATATATAGAAAAGGTTTCTTTAATGCCTAGTTAAGATGTTTTTTCATTTATTAACTAAGTGGCTGCCGGTACTTTAGTTGGGACATGCTGGTCTTGGTTGCTAATTTGTGTTTTCCTTCTCGTCCAAATTAGACTATTTAATATAACATGTGGCCACTTGAGAAAACAAGTGTGCATAAGACTAATAACCTTTGACCATTTGAGAAAAAACACTCTAAAAATGCAGAATATATTGTAGTGGTGCGATTATTATTCTTTTATGTAGTATGTGAAACTTTCGATATTGTTCTCAGTGGCCGCTGGAGCCGGCTGTGAAAATGGCTTTTCATAGCCGGTTTGTGCCTGCATCTGCTTGTCAAAATGATTCTCATAGTAGGTTCGTAACACGAACCATCTCTGAAAATACCATTTTCATATGCGGTTCTAAGTTACTGTGCACATCGAGTTTTATTTTCCAATTATTGTTTAACTAAGAGCACAAATGGGAAGATCACAAAAAAATTACAGCTGGATCGAACCTAAGATGTGGTCTTTAGAAAACCATGAAGGTTTAAGGATGGGCCCTGCTAGTTTGCACAACCTAAAACATTAATTTTGTTCTTACTGCTTGGGATATTTTTTACACATGTTATATTGCATATAAGTTGCTACGCAGTTATATATTTTTTTAATAAAACGAAATGATTTTGTATTTTCTAGCAATTAAATGAATTTCTGGATACTTATTCTCAGTAATTACATTTTGAACGACATGTATCTCAAATAATTCCTAAAAACACAATAAAAATATCATCTAAAGATATCTATGCTATACGTTAGATCATATCCTAAAAATATATGAAATGTCAAAATGTTTGCTATGGATAATTCATACTTTTATTTAAAATTTTTCTTATGTAAAAATAGTTATAATATCTAAAAGTAATCTAAAAATTATGAATAATGATAGGGAGTCCTTTCTATAGGTGTGTAACGTTCTTAGAAAAAAAAACTCAACACATTTTAAGAAAATTAGACTATACATTATGCACAAACACATGAATTTCTCACACTCTCATACATCTCAAAGCAAACATTGAAGTTTGCACACCAAAAACATTATTTTTGTTCATATTACACGGAAACAATGTTTTATACTGCATAAAATTTGCCATGGTGGAGTTTCAAATTTCTTTAAAATGATGTGTTATTTTTTATGGACTAAATGATGTTTTAGTACTTATAATTCAATTTTCAGTATGCAATTTTTTTATTTTTCCATTATTGTTCTAATATTTTCATTTAACTAGTAGCATGTAAGGGACAACCACAAAAAATTGCAGTGTGATCCGAACTTAGGTTTGGCGTAAAAAATTTATATGTATTCAGAGCATGTTAATATAAATAGATTAAATGCTCTAATCAATCGCAAGTGATCAGTGGTGCAGTAGTTAGGGTAGGTTACCACAAACTAAAGGGCCATAGGTTCGAATACTATAGGAGCCACCGAGTGCAAAAAAAAATAAAGCATTAGAGGAGAAGATGGGGGACAATAGGGGGGCCACCCATCCGTGTGTAATTTATTTTCCATTTGACATATTTATGTGGTTTCTAAAATCAGTTTTACACATGAACCGGTCGTGAAAAGATCTTTTTTACAATCAATTCGTGTTCATGTGGCATGCTCTTGTTGCCAACCACTTGCAAAAAGTGGTTTTGACCCGACTGCTAATTTCCATTTTCTTGCTGGCTCGCAAAATCGGCCATGAAACCCGATTCCCAGCCAGTTTTGAAAATCGGTCACCCATTTGGGTGTAATTTTTATTTTGCCATTTGACATTTTTATATGGTTTTTAAAATCAGTTTTACACACGAACGACTTGTGAAAAACAGTTTTGGCCCAATAACTCATTTCCATTTATAGCGTCGTTATTTTTTTTGTTGTTGGCCGCAAAATTGGCTATGAAAACCGATTCCCAGCCAGTTTTGAAATTGAACCTATATATAGTACGTAGTGGACGCTCAAACACCGCACGACGGGCCGGGCTTGGAGGTTGGGTAGCCGGCAGAGCACGCGGTTAGTCTGAAAGTGCCGCAGAAATGCCCTCATGGAGCCTTCGTGCAAATTATAATCTTGATGTGCTCGTTTTCCTGGATCACATGGATAATTAATTAGCTTCACAGAAATGATCATTTTTCAAACAACTGATGAGTCCTACCCTTTTGTTGCACTGAACAGACGATTCAACTTCCACGCGTACCGCCTACGTAGATACAACGGATATACAACATAGTCCGAACACGAAATATGTGGGTGCAGCGATAACCCTTTCGGAATCGGACATACACATCACGCGCACGTTGCGAATCCGATCCAGCTATTTGATCGATCGGCTCCCACCACCTTCGCCGTCGATAAAATGTGAGTCAACTCGAGCAATATATCTCGCTGCGTTCTGCTCATACTATCAGAGATATACCTCTCCATCGGTCGTCACTACGCAAGTGATAAGCATGGCGCAACCCAACCCATCGGTCGTCCAGAGCTGCAGCCACGTCGTCATAGACGTCAGCACCCAACCAGCAGTTGAGGATGCAGACGCGAAGGACGACAGATGTCTAAGGCTATTTGCAGCGGTTCCCTGTATCCGCTCCTGGACCGGTACAGTACCGGTTTTTCTTTCCGGGACGTGCTGCAACGGTGTCCTTCAAAGGATCCTCTATTGTCCAGGGAGTTCGCTTCTTCCCCCAAATCTGGGGGGCGCATCGACGTCCGGCAAGTCCTCGCGGGGCGGCTCCTCGCGGCTCCTCGCCGGCCGCGGCGGCTTCCCCTCCGCCCCCTGCTCCGCCGCCTCATCGCGGTGCACGCCGTCGCCCATAGCCCCGCCGTTCCCCTCCTCCTCCCGCTCGGCGTCTCTGCGGCGTCGCCGTCTCCGCTTGTGAAGCCATCCGCGCCGCCAAGAACCAGCTCGACCTTCCCCTGGGTGCCACGGCGAGGAACAAGGCGCGGCCGCCACACCTCCCGCCGCGCCCGCCCCCGACCAGATCACGCCGGCCCCGTCCCTCTGCCAGACCTTCGGCCCCACGCCTCCACCGGCCTGCCTCTCCGTCGGAACTCTAACCCCTTGCCTCCACCGGCCATCCAGCCCGCGCCTCCACCGGCCTTCGCTGGATCCTGACCCGCGCGGCCGCGCCTTCGTCGGATCTCGCCCCGTGTCTCCGCAGGGTACTGCGTCTCCCCCTCCACCTGCCGGATCCCGCCGAGTGCTCCAGCGCGCCACTCCTCCGCGCATCGTCCGCCTCCCTGGATCAGCAGCGCCAGACGTTGCAGCCGCCGGCACGCAACACGACGATGCCCCTGGAGAGCGTTGGATCGACGCACTGCGCTGCAAAGTGAGTTCTTTGATTTTCTTTGGATCTTCCAAGTTACTTGTTGATGCTGCTAGGACAATGTTTGGCCAAGTGACGGGTGCTATATTCCTGCATATTGTTGGATCTTTTGTTGGATACAGCAGCTCTACTTTCTGGTGTATAGGAAGAAGCATGAGATTTTCACAAGTTCTTGCATATTGTGGAAGCAGATCTGTGTGAAGCATCCATAGTTTGCTGTGAGTTAGTGTGTCATTAGTTTGCTGCGTGAATTAGTGTGTCATTAGTTTGCTGTAAATTAGTGTGGAAGCAGATCTGTGTGAAGCATCCTTAGTCTGCTGTGTGAATTAGTGTGAATTGCTGTGTGAAGCATCCACATGAGAAGGATAGTACAGTTCAGTTTATTTGCTGTGAATTAGTGTGTCATTAGTTTGCTGTGTGAATTAATTTCCTAGTGAAAGGGAACTTAGGTGTGTTCTCCAGCCTGACCACATGAGAAGGATCATTGTGGTTGGTTCATCCATAAACTCATCCATACCAGGGCAGCCTTTGGTGCCGCTTCTGAAATAAGAGTTGCATGCATCTTTGTGGTTCAGCTCGTCAGCATTTGTTTGCCTCACATTGTGCTCACTTTGCCATTGAAGATATGAGTGTTCTGAATTCTAATGCCAGAAACATTCTGATGCATGCCTCAATTGCATCTGTACGCCAATTTTTAGCGAAATCTGTTAGAACAGAAAAATTAATGTCGTTACTGCTATTATTTTTGGTTGGTAGTCTTTTTTTTTTTTGGAGATTTTGGTTGGTAGCCATGTTATGCAGCAGTTAGAACAGAATGTATACTGCAGTAGTTAAAAGATATGCTTCAGTAAATAAAATAGACAGCAACCGAAGGGGCTGCCCTGCTTCTCCAAACAACCGACGGGGGAGAGGGGGCAGCAGTGCCCAAAAGTTCTTATTTCAGAAGCGGCAGTCTGATATATATTCTCTACTTTCTAGTATATTTCCTTATGCACACTAACATAACAATATATTGTCTAACATTGTAGGATGGATGAGTTTATGGATGCCCTCAATGATGCATCAGTTGGTATTTCTGGAGAAGGTCTGGTTGATGCAGCAGATGGCGTTGGTCGTTCTGATTCTTCCATGAGTGGTTCTGCTGCCCCACCCCCTGTGTCCCGCAAGGTGCCGGCATCAAGAAACAAGCAGTCCAACTTCTCAGCATATGAAGATAATGTGCTTTGCAAATCTTGGCTGGAGATTAGCTGCGATGCTATCACCAACACAGGCCAGCGGAAGGAATCCTTTTGGCTTCGTGTGCTTAACAGGTACAACTCAAAATGCGGCAGCTATCCGGAGAGGTCTCAAAAATCAATTATGAGTCGTTGGGATTACATCAAGGCCGAAGTAAGCAAATTCTCTGGATACATGGCTGAGATGATCCGCTCCAATCCTAGTGGCATGTCAGATGCAGATAAGTCGGTGGCTGCTGCTGCTGATTTTGCAGCCATTGAAAAACACAATTTCAACCTCATGCACTGTTGGCAAATCTTGAAGGATGAGCCCAAATGGACGGAGCTGAAAAGAAAAATGGACACCCCTCAAAACAGTGCTTCCAGTGAACAGCGCAACGTTATGAATCTTGATCCCGATGATGCCTCACCAGCAAGCTCGACAGGAAAACATCCCATGGGGAGGGACGCAGCAAAAGCAGCTAAGAAGAAAGCTACTTTAGCTTCATCGGAGTATGTGTCCAAGATGCATGACCTCTCTGTTAAAAAGATTGAGTTGTTCAAGGAAATAGAAGATGAGAGAAAAGCCCAGCTTGATGAAATGGTTGCTCTAGAGAAAGTGAAGGTAGAAGAGGCTCGAGAACACCGGAAGATGATGGTGGAGCTGGAGAAGGAAAGGTTGGCTATGGAGCAGAAACGTCTACAGATGGAGGCTGAAAAGAAAGAGAAGGAAGAGGACGAGCGCATATTGGCCATTAACCTGGATCAATGTCAACCTATGCAACGCATTTACTATCAAGCGCTACAAGAAGATATCCTTCAGAAGATGATGTCTAGACGTCGTGGATCGAGTCAGTGATTCTTAGTTCAGAGCATCTCTGTGCTTAGAGTCAGATTCCTTTTATTGCTATGAGACCTTTTGTAATGTAATAAAGTGAGATCATGCAGGCAGATCCAAGTGCATTTGTGTGATATTATGGCTGGACAGGAATCATGCTTGTTGTTTATTTCTTGGTGTAATCCTGATTGTTCTGCTCCATATATATGTGCTTGACTGATGAGTGTTCAGTGTTCAGTACTTCCAGAATGTTCATTGTGGGACTAATGTCATGAAATGCCTAGATGCGCAGTGTTTGTGTCTCATTTAGTTAACTAAATGAGACACAGGTACAAGCTACCTGTGTCTGTGTCTCATTTAGTTAACTATGAAGCAAAGCAAATGCTCATACAGTGTTTCACGTCCAGACGATCTGATGCTAGGTTGGGGTTTCCAGCCACGTCCTGGGCTGCAAGATGAACCGTGAGACATTAATCTTCTAGGCGAATAAGAGTCATTTATTCAAAATTCCATTGGGATATCTTATCTTGCCTCAACACATTGCCCCCAGAAACCTGCACTGCTGAGGAACTGAAGTTGAACACAGGCTTTGCAAACTTTATCAGAAAAATACTGAAGTTGAACACAGGCTTTGCAAACTTTGCAAACTTTATCACGTGCACACGGCAGATGATGAAATGTTAAATATTGCAGTGTGGTGTTGCTTGCTGTTCTGAATATATCACACCATACCAGAAATGAAATGTTCACAATGGATTCACAAGCCAACAAAATAAAGAAATTGATGACAGCAAAGTATCTCTCATTTCAAGAGCAAAGTAAAATTGAGTAAAATTGAGTTCACATCTCTCATTACAAGCTCACATTAACAGACAGGCAGTAAATAAACAAAGTAAACATTGAGTTTGCATCTGTCATTACATTGAGTTCACATCTCTCATTACAAGCACCTGACCATGTTTCAACTGCTGTATCAGTGAACCAAGTAAGTGACCAGGTTAAGCAGTGATCCGAGTGAGTGATTGGGATTCAGTTTTAGATCAAAGTTGTAGCCAAACCTTGTGATAGATCAAAGCTGTAGCCAAACCTTGTGACAGATCAAAAGAAGGAAAACATCCATCTGTCAATATGGAGAAAACAATATGTTACATGAGCACCTTTCAGAGTTACAAGAACAACATTCAATGGCATATTTCTACACCCATTGACTATGACATCTAGATTGAACCATAACGCATCCAGTTGTGCTCGATGAGGTCCTTTTGAAGTTGGAAATGGAGAGTTCTGTCACGCAACTTGTGATGTGCAGCCACAAATGCTCTTCGTTCTGCAACATTTCCGTTTCTTGGATTGACTCGGTCGCCAATTTTTTCGAAGTTGGTATTGGTGGCCTCAGACTTCTCATCCTCGACAATCATGTTGTGCATGATAATACATGCGGTCATAATATCAGAAAGTTGCTCCCTGTCCCATCCATAAGCCGGCCCACGGATTACTCCCCACCTAGCTTGAAGAACACCAAAAGCTCTTTCAATATCTTTGCGCGCACCCTCTTGCACAGCAGCAAAACGTTGTGTTTTCCTCTCCATGGGATGGCGAACACTCTTGACAAATGCAGGCCAATCAGGGTATATACCATCTGCAAGGTAGTACCCCATGTCATATGTCCGTCCATTGACAGTGAAGTGAACAGGAGGTGACTCTCCTCGGGTATATGCTGAGAAAATAGGCGACCTCTGCAGTACATTAATATCATTGCAGCTTCCTGGAAGGCCAAAGTAGGCATGCCATATCCAAAGGTCATGAGATGCTACAGCCTCCAAGATCATGGATGGGTGCTTCCCTCATCCAATGAACATGCCCTTCCAAGCAGCAGGGCAGTTCCGCCATTCCCAGTGCATACAATCTATGCTACCAAGCATACCTGGGAAACCTCGACTCTCACCCTCTTGCAGTAGACGAGCCACATCGACAGGGGTTGGAGAACGCAGGTATTCCTTCCCAAAGGCAGCAATAACAGCACTGCAAAAATGGTTAAGAGCCTCACGAGCAGTTGACGTGCCAATTTGCACATACTCATCAACGGCGTCTAATGGCAAACCATACGCAAGTATGCGCATTGCGGCTACCACCTTCTGCAAAGCACTCAATCCTACTAGCCCAGTACAATCCTCACGTTGCTGGAAGTAGCTATCCACAGACTGAACTGCATCAAGAATGCGGATGAACACGTGACGCTTCATACGGAACCTGCAAGATAGAAAATGTAAGCAACATGCACATATTGAGAGAAAAGACAATAATTTGATATGCCATGTTCTATACCTTTCACGAAACTTTTCAGGGGTGTACACAGGATTGGCAGCAAAGTATTGGCGTATGATCCTTGCCTCTCCATCAGCACGGTCTCTAGGGACAAGTCGTCTCTTATGTACTGAGCGGTGGAAGGCGTTCTTTGCATCCATGGCTGCCACCATAGTGTTCATCTCTTCGTCATAGTCATCAAGCAACTCATAATTCGGCTTGTCCTCTGCAATCAAGTAAGAAATCAAAGTAGAGTCATCTTCTTCTTCCACTATTTGCTGCAGCCGCAACGATGGGCTCAGGAGATCCATGGTGCAAAAATGGCACTGGAGGGGCCTGAAATGGTTATACCAAGAGTACATAAGCACATAATCAAAATTTGAAATACTATTCAGTAAATAATGTTCAAGGGAAACAACAATCAGAAAGTACAAGCTTCAGACATTCACTACTAAAACATTTATCCAGGTCATATATGATGAGCAACTGCAGAAATGGGACATGTTAAACCTGAACACAAAATCAGGGTGATTGAAAGTACAAGCTTCAGACATTCACTAATGTTTAATGCTGCAGATGATTGAAGCTCCAAGAAGCAATCAATTACACTGCAGGGGATTAGTAAAAGGGTAGGTAGCAATAGCATAGCAACTTGTAATCTTTCAGAAACGAAATGGAGAGCAGTTCTTGGCTTCAATGGCTTATCCACAGAAGAGGCAGAGCAGAGGATAGAATTACCTTGACGGAAGCAGAGCTCGAGGCCGTGGGCGTGGAGACGAGAGGACAGGTTAGTGCGGTGCGTAGCTGGCCAGCCGGGGGTGGTGGTCGGCGTGGTGGGCGTGGCGGCCGGCGCCGGCGTCAATTTGGAGGACTTGGGCGGGACTTGACCGGCGCGGCGACGGGGAAGGGCGACGGGGAAGTGCGCGAGGGCGCCTGTGGTGGCCAGCGACGGCGGGTGGGCGGCGGCGGCGGCGGGAACNCACTGTGGCCTGGAAGATTTGCTTGAACTTCAGTGCAGGTCCAAAGTCTTGAGAATCGTGGCGTGCCAGTCAAATTGACCTGAAATTGACAAGGTAGAATTTAATCAGTAACCTCAAAGGAACTCATCGGCCAAAAGCCCGATTCGTTCCAGCAATCGGATCAACGTGAAAAAGGAGTCCGATGCAAGCATGAACCATTGGCCTTGAGTCCGATTCGTTATAATATGACATATAATAAAAGAAGCCATCGACTATAAGAGCCGAATCAACAATAAACTAGATCTAATCATGCGCTTTGTTACACATATTTTTAAAGGGTTGAATAAACTGGATTTGGTGTCACTAACAATCGGATCAGACTTAACCGAGACAGCGTTGATAGCAGGGCACCGATTCAACCTATTCACTCCGATAGATCTATGTGCTTTAAAGAACTTGCTTAAATTTAATCTATTTGTAACTTGATAATTGAATCTAAATCAGCTATATAAGCAAAAAAATAAACAGATCTATTGCAAAGTATATAATAAAATATAAAAAATACAAAGCAAATAGATCTTAGACAAGTGTGAGCCGATAAGATAAAATAACAATCTACGGTAAGGGGTGAGCGATCTAAACGTAGAAGAGCGATATGCTTCAATCTAAAGTTTAGAACAACTCGGTAAATTGGTGAATTATCTAAACGAAGAAGGGCGATACGCCTCAATCTAAAGCCTAGAATAATTTGATAGGTGTCGCACTTACAGACAAACCGGAGATCAAGATGATGCAACCCTGCTTGCCGAAGAACTCGACGAAAAAGGTTTGTTGGCGCGAGGCCGAAAAGAGAGTTGTATTGATTGGTTGTGTGAACGTTCATTACAATGGCGCAGGGTTTATATTTATACCCTGAAAATCTACCTAGTCCCTGTCGGACATGACACTATCTCTAAATTTATTTAAAACAAATCTAAACCTAAACTACCTAAAGAGTTACATTTGCCACGAATAAGTCCTTGTAGAAGCTTCCTGATGTATATCCCCTTTGTGAAATATAGAGGCTACCATTGCAGATAGCCTAATATGCCCAAGGGTGGTAAGTAAGAATCTGTTAATGCATCACATACATTCACTCTCTTTTAATTTCTCAATGGGATAGATGTTATTATTATATGTTTGCGGTTATAAATTTCGACATAAAAGTTAGTTTGTTTGCGTAATTAACTTCTGACCTCACATACATGCATGCCTACACCCTCCAGGTCGTATTCATGGTTTACATTGCTGGCCTCGTTCCGCTGATGGCCATATTGGGAGTGTCCCTGGCATCTGCTACGCATTGGTACCAGAAGGTCTTAATGGTCCTAGCATTTGGCTTTGTCTCTACAGCATATACGTCTTTAATGCTTCTCTTGTGCTGCAAATTCAAGCGCCATCCTAGCCCTGATGGTACATAGACATCTCTTTCTTTTTTGAAAGACCTGTACAAACGCAGACACTCACACGCACACACACTTACACCTATGAATACACATATGCAAACCCTACCCCCATGAGCAATTCCGAGAGACTGGACCGGCTGTTCCTATCTTGAGATTGACAAAATCACCACAGGCGCCTCGCTATCGAGGGGCATGTCGCCTACCACTAAAAGAATAGCGCCGGTTAAATCCTAGAATAAATCTAGGAAAATGTGACACCCGTGCCGAGTCGGAGACTCGAATCCGAGTGGGCAAATTCCATCACAAGGAACCTAACCACTAAGCTACGCTTAGTTCCACTACATAGACATCTCTTTCGCAGCGGAATATTCAAGTGAGGTTATTTTTCATTTGTGCCTGACTAGTAAACCATGTATATTACATAAAGCATGGTAATTTCCCTTCCACGTATAATTATTCTGAACTCTCCATGCATGCAATAATATTTTCAATTATCAATTATGGTTCATGCATGACACGTGCTCTTTTCTTTTTTTTTTTCCCGAACAACATGCACGAAGTCTGCTCTGTCTCGTTTACATCAGATCAGTCACTTGCGCTGCCGGGGTTCTCTACCCGTTGTGATGAACTAACCTTAATTACATATGCAGTGTAATTATTTGTCTCAGGTAGTTTCACCTCATATAGAGGTAATTTCCTAGCGCCTAATCGTCCCACGCCTAAGCTACCTAGTAAAGCTCCTTCCAAATACCACGTTCGGTGTAGTGAGTTTGGACCACTTTGGAAGAATGTTGCATAGTCCACAACTACTGAACTAAGTAACTAACCACGGACACACTATATATACTGACCAAACAGAAAGAATAGCCGAACTTGATCGCTGTGTCCTATTGAAAACAAAACACAACGATAAATGTTAAGTCGGAGTATTCACGCCAACTTATCTCGTTAGCGAGTACGCAGTACTTGTATTTTGTTGATCAAAATATTTGAAGGCAATGTTCTTTTTTTAGAATTATTGTGTTTTGGAATATAATTAAGTGAACGTCTGTCACCTTCAGCACTACATAATAAGTGGGCAGCTGCTCTGACTATCGGTTGAGAGGAGAAAATGACCTGAATAATTTGTAGCTTTGGACATGTAACTAACATAGAAAATACTAACAGAACTTGTTGGGAAATAATGATATAATGTTTTAAACACTACTACAGAATTGCTTTTTCTAGTCACTATTTTCACAGCCGGTTTTCAAAAAGTGGCACTAATACATTTTCACAGCCGGTTAGTAAGTAGACCAGCTGTGAAAATCATTTTCACAGACGGTTTGTGGCTTGAACCGGCTGTGAAAATCAAATCCATTTTCACAGCCGGTTCTAGCCATGAGCCGGCTGTGAAAATCATTTTCACAGCCGGTTCGTGGCATGAACCGCCTGTGAAAATCTATTTTCACAGCCGGTTCTAAGCTACAGTACATAAAAAAATTTTATTTTTATTTTTTTTTGATTTTTTTTTGGTCTAGAAGCACACAAGGAACAAACAAAAAAAAAATTAACTCAATCGGATCTAAGGTGTGGTCTCTAGAAAATCAAAAAGATTCGAAGCGTTTAATATTAAAGAAGTGCAACATTGCTTAGATTGCACTCCTTAAAATGTTATTTTTGTTCATATTACAAGGACACAATTTTTATATGTTATATACAACTTATATGTTGCCTTGCAGCAGTTTTGGATTTTTTTTTGAAATGATTTGCTATTTTCTAACTATTAAATGAATTTCTAGGTACTTATTCTTAGTATTTACTCCTGCACTTAAAACAATAACAATATCAAAAACTTGTCCAAAAATTATAAAAGTTGTCATAGAGTCCTTTTATAGGTGTATAACCTTCTCATAAAAAATTCAATGCATTTCAAGAAAATTAGATTATACATTGTTCATAAACTATACATTTCTCATACTTCATATATATCTTAAGGCAAACTTTGATATTTGTACATCATAAAACTTATTTTTTCTCAAATGAGATATAAATATTTTTTACATGTTTTATACTGCATATAAGTTTCCATGGAGGAGTTTAGAAAGTTTTTGAAATGATTTGCTATTTTTTATGAATTAAATGAATTTTCAGCACTTAAAAATCAATTTTTATACAACTATTTTTATTTTTATATTATTTTTTAGATATTTTTTCTGAAAACTAGTGAATGTAAGAAACTACCACAACAATTTTCATCCTAATTAGATCAAATGTGTGGTCTATAGAATTTTTTGAACATTCGACACGATTAATATAAGAGGAGTGCATTAGTCTTGTAGTCACAAGCAATAGTGTGGTGCAGTGGTAAGGGGTGTTACACGCGAAGCCAGAGGTCACGAGTTCGAATCACGAAAAATGCAACAAGTGCAAAAAATTGTGTAGTTGGAGATGATGGTGCCTGGTTCATGGGGGTGGCCTCCCATGTGGTTAAAATTTTTTTTGCACCCGTTTAACATTTTTATTTAATTTTTGAATTTTGGTTTTTGAATTTTTTTCACAGCCGGTTTATATAAAAAACCGGCTGTGAAAATCATTTTCACAGCCAGTTAAAAATCGACTGTGAAAAGTCGATTTTTAGAGCCACTTTATTAGCGCCACTTTTGAAAACCGGCTGTGATAGACCCAATCGAACCGGCTGTGATAAACCCTATGTAGTAGTGAAAAACCGTTAGATTCTCGGAATGTTACGCAGAGTTGCCTTGCCACAAAACATAGAATATTTCCTGTTACATTTCCTTAAAATATTTTCCAAGAAGTAGAATTGCTACAGTCACCATCCATGACGATAAATTTTTGCGCAAGGATGAACTCAGTTATACGAGAGCATCGGCCACGTCCGATGTTCTCTTTTTAGTTGGCGACACACGAATACACTACGTGAGAACAACAGATAGGTAACGGACATAGATCGACATTGGTAACGGGTATAACATCTGTTACCCTTTACCAAGGTAACGGGCATAGACTGGTGCCCGTTACCAATACAATGGTCATTGGTAACGGTGACCATTGTATTGGTAACGGGCACCAGTCTATGCCCGTTACCAATGTGGAATTAAAAAAAAATCAAAATACCTTCTATTCTTTTATTTTATACGTACATGCACACACACAAGTATATAGTTACATACACATGCTCAGTTACATCCATACATGCTCAGTTTCATCCATACAAATGCCAATACAGAACATTAAAGGTAGCTAACAGAAGGCTAAATGTAGCTAACCACCTACAGAGGCCATACAGGTTAGAATCACACTTGAACAGAACACTTGATGCAGCCATACAAGTTAGAATCACACTTGAAAACATCATCTCATAGCTACACATACCCTTTTTTTCAATGAACAGAACATATAGTGATAAAAAAAACCCATACATGTGCAATATGTCCAGACTGATTTGGAGATCATCCTGCGCAAAGGAACAGAAAAAACAACCTAATGCTCTTTGAACCCAAAAGAGTGTGCAGTGATACAGACCAATCATAGTGATTTATGCACAAAGTAAATAATTCATAGGTGCCATGACGGAGTACTAAACAAACTATTCTAATCATTGTTGCATTACTAACAGTTTGATGCCTGATGCAGTCAGTATTTGAGATCCCTCCTGCATAAGAATATATGTTGGTGCAAAAGGAAGAAATGAATGTACCTTGGCCTAAATGCACATGATTTTGGACACTGAACTTTTGCTACAGGTTCAATCAAAAGAATGCAAAAGAACAGAAAACTAACCTCCCTTAGTTTAGGTGCAGCTTCTCAAGCTCCTTGGCACTAGCTTCTACTTTCTCACATCTTTCTGCAAGAACAGAAAAGAGCATACCTCCCACCTGCAGTAACATATATTCTAGAGAACTCAGTTTCAGTAGTTTTACCTTAGAATGGTGCATTTTGTGTTGTAGATACTAATCTAATGTATACCTCTTTGTAGGAATCAATACAAGTACAAAGTTTAGTGATGCCTTCATTGCTTTACGCAAACTGAGTATCTAAGAAAATATTGTTACTAAAAAAAATTGGCGGTGCAATCCAAAGTTGTCAATTATTATGAAACAGGGGTAACATGCTCTCTAAAATGTGCAATATTACCAGAGAGGTTTGATAAAAAAAACCATCTATTTGACTATTCCAAAGCAGAAGTTCAGTATTTCAGCTATCTATTGAATTAAAACTTGAAAGGAAACTTGCACAATATTGTAGCATAAAATCAGACAGCTTTTGCTTTATGTGAGTGCCAAGGTCATTAGCTCATGGTTTAGTTTTGGAGAACTCCAGACTAGTGTAATCAAATTCTGAATGCATAAGATTTTCTACAATATTTACTAAGAGAGCAGCATCAAATCTGAATAAAATGTTCTGTGCAGTTCAGTGTTTTTAAGGCGTTGCCTAGACGATGAGGCAGTGGTGGCTCAGGTCCCCGATGCCGTGACCTACAAAAATGATAAATCCAACATTTAGCCAGTGAATATGTGCAAGTTTACTACATCAAGCAGCAACTACAATTAGGACAAAAACAAAGGATAACGTTAAGATTCATGAGCTTCTAGCCGCAGGGGACACAAGTCTGTAACCAAACCTGGCAATAATAGAAAAGAAACATTTGATCCATGACAGGGATAAAACAGAAGCATAGCGAACCTTCACTTGTAAATGGTGATAATTCATGGCTATTTCTGCCCAACACATTTACTGTGAAATGCACTTTCATTATGCTCTATAAGTAAGGCGACAACAGTATACACCATGATCATACCCTCTAAAGATAAAACAGAAAGCTGTGATACTAAGAAAAATGAACAACTGAATGAGAAACAAAGGAGATCACCAAGTGGCATCTGCCAACTACTCAAGGAAATAGCCTACTAGTAATAGTAAACCCAGAGTGCATGATATCTCAAGAAGAAGAGTATTATGTGGAGAGCACATCAGCACAAAAGTAATGTCATTCAAGTTCCAAAAGAACAAGAGCAGTCTGATCGATCTATGCCTACCCAATAAATGTTTTCAACAGATGCTATACCTTGAACTCTAATCAGAAATGCTAAAACCAGGAGTTATTAGGTATTTAAATGCACTAGAAACTAGCCTAAATGGTGCTGTCTGTTACAAACTTAACCTAGTCCTGTCCGCTACAGATCCACATAGCACAATATCCTAAGTGGTCGGATTCAATCGGCACAGCAGACACTAAACCTACTCAATTCTAGCAAATCATTGAATCCCCATCCAACATTTCATCACTAAGCCACAAAGGGGTGCTTGAATTAAGGAAAGACAGCCACTCACCTCTCGATGTCGCCAGTGGAGCCAAATTTGGTGCGAGCTAACAGGCCCATGGCGCTGGTGTTGAAATCCGTGGCGTTGTACACGGAATCGTTGAGCTACAGATGAATCACCTCATTAACGGCTGGAGCTTATCTAATTTATTAAATAATTTCCTAGGCAACTATCAAAGAAAAGTATAATCAATCAAAGGCCTTCGTGTGTGAACAAGTCAAAGTATCAGTATCAACAGTTGGACAACATAAAATTCAGAGAATAGGCAAAAACTCAACCTCTGTTTGTGCGTGAATGAAGCCTCCTGATGGATAGAACTCCACACATCATGTACAGTCCACTTGAAGAAATATGCAACTGTAGTAGCCTAAAAAACAAATAAAATCAGACATAAAAAATTGATGGAACATGAATCGTAAGAATAAATGCATAGTCGTACTCCATTGGTTCCTGAATTAACATTTTGTAGGACATTTTGCAGAGCAGCTAGACAAATTGATTCGATCATGTTATTTGGTGGCGAACATCTCACCAAGTAAATCCAAATGATTAATTGCATTCTATGTATTATTAAAAATGCATGAATATGATCATTCAAGAGGTAGTGAAAGGGGCAATCATCAGAATCCATAGCTATAAACTAACATGGAAATCATTCAGGCATCACAGAATAAGGTATTGTCCATCTTCTTATCTGAACAACTCGCTGCATCCAAAAATACAAGCATTGAAGAATCTAAACAAAACAGAAGGATGATAGAAACAAATCCTAATCTGGTTTAATGAAGCAACCAACAAGAACAAGGAGGAACAACATACCAACCTATTAGGAGGGGTAGGGTTTGGAACCTACGGAGAAATGTTGAGCCATGATTCAGGGCGGCGGATTGAGGAGTCAGCAATGGGGGATCGAGGGATCAGGAAGGAGTAGACCCTTCACCGGCGCTCGCTCCGGCGGCTGACCGCTAGATCTGTTGGGGGAGGAGGCGTGCCGATGCCCCTGCCGGCGGCGCCGTGGGGTCAGAACCGAGGGAGGCGTGTCGATGCCCTCGCTGCCGGGTCGCGCTCGGGGTCTGGCACCGGTGATGGGGGAGGGCCGAATGCAGAGGAGGAGCTCGGGGTCGGCGACGAGTCGGGGAGGAGATGAGGCTGCGGTGGAAAAAAATCGTGGGGTCAGAACCGAGGGAGGCGAGGGGGAGTTGTAACCTGATGTGGCCGGCAGTGTCCGGCGGCCCGTCCCCGTCGAGCCGCATGCGCGCTGCTGCCGCCACCTCCTCGCCCCGCGAGCAGGAGGGAGAGGGCGAGGACGAGCCGGGAAGGGATGGGAAGGAGCGAGAGGATAAGGGTGGCTGGGAGGCCGTGAATGGACGCAAGGGAACTTAAGGAAATTGGATGATTTTTTCGGGTCCGGATGTGTGGTTGGAGTAACGGGCATCGTTAAAGCCCATTACCGGCCAACATTGGTAACGCGCAACATTCTATGCCCATTACCATTGCAATATATTAGTAACAGGCATCATTGTTGCTGAGATTGGGCTGCGGTCTGGAGGCCTCATTGGTAACGGGCTTCAATAAAGTCCGTTACCTTTAAGATTTATGGTAACGGGTCTCATGAGTCTGTTACCAATGCTGCGTTATCTTTTCACGTAGTGATAGTGGTCCTCTTGACAAGGGCTATGCCTTTACTGGGCCATTGACTTGGGCCTGGGAAAATTAACAACTGCAAGGCCAGTGCATCGTAACACCGATTAGACTCTGCTAAAAAAACATGGATTAGAGCTTCTCCAGTAGTCTCACATTTAACAATCCAACTACCATAGTAGAAGAGTTATTAGGAAAATAATGCTCTAGCAGATCCCGTATTGAGAAAATAATTATTGGGACAAACCAATAATATACCTCAACTCTCTCCAAATAGAGGAGGAGTTGCGACGCCTAGTAAGGTAGTTGGACTGAGACAAGATTATTAGGAGATTGCAAAAACAACTCTCCCAATAATCATGAAAGAGTTATTGGGACATTCCATTAACTGGTTATTGGTTATTGGGAAGTGTTTACTGGAGATGCTCTTAGGCTAGGCTCACATCTGCCATTAAACACATTTCCTAGCCTTCTTTTAAGGTCTTAAGGTAGGGTTAGAAAAAAAAGTGCAATCATCAGAACAACTGCACTCTTGATATCCTCGATCCATAAATATTTCCAAACGTATCATCTCAAATTCTTGGATAAACATACCCAACAGGGAGAATAACAATTAAGGTTCATAGGTTTGATTAATAAGTTAAGCCAAAAGGTCCACTATTTGTATCCAATGGTAAAAAACGGGATGATTAACCAAATCCGATACTCAATGTAACATCCCGCCCTCCAACACCGCACAACGCCGCCCTTCCGTAGGGGCTCGTCCGCTTACACATAGCACCTTTCTTACACTTTCGTCCTCGCTTCGTGTAAAAGGGTTAACCCGAAGGTGCTATGGCTAGAGGACAAAGGCTTATAAGCTGGTTCCACCCTTGCTCAACTAGCAATGTGGTACTAAACATGTGCACCTGCACTCATGGGCCACAATTGGGCCATATCCAAATTGGGCCGGGTGTCACATACACCCCCCTCAAAGAACCCGACGTCCTCGTCGGACCAGCTCACCCACACTTGGGCAAATGTCCCAGCAGACCGCCCCCTCTTAGCGCACGACCGTACGTCCAGGGCCCGACATATGCCATGTCGTGTGTCCCATCCTGGGCCCACACGCGCCATGAGCCATATGCCTGCACACTGCGCCCGTACGCGCAACCGCGAGGGTCGGCTCTGATACCACTTGTAACACCCCGCCCTCCAACACTGCACAACGCCGCCCTTCCGTAGGGGCTCGCCCGCTTACACATAGCACCTTTCTTACACTTTCGTCCTCGTTTCGTGTAAAAGGGTTAACCCGAAGGTGCTATGGCTGGAGGACAAAGGCTTATAAGCTGGTTCCACCCTTGCTCAACTAGCAATGTGGTACTAAACATGTGTACCTGCACTCATGGGCCACAACTGGACCATATCCAAATTGGGTCGGGTGTCACACTCAAGTTCAAATTCCAACTCAAGTGTAAGCCATTTGTAGTCAGGTCAGATATTCGTCCACTATATGCCAATTCAAACTGTAACCATACTGATGTAAATATCTTCCAGAAGGTTGCCAACAGCCATTGTGCTCTTAACAATGAGCAACTTGTGTTTCTACCTCCCATGTCTGGTTTCACGTTCTAGTACACTCTTGGATCATTGGCCTGCAAATTAAAGAAAACAAACGAGAGACCGCCATGTCAAGATTTCTAAAAATTGAGGGTTGACACCAGCTTCTTCAGAAGTGGATATTCAGAAAAAAGAAACACAGACCTGATTGCTAAGTTCCTGATGCTTCACAAGCCTAGCTACACTCCACCCTACTCTTTCATTCCTCGATTTTGGAGCCTTGATCAAGTGAAGCTAGCTCGTTTTATCGACAAGGTCCATTTCGTTGATTTAAATTCTTCACCAACCCAATACATCATATATAGGTACTATAAACCTAACCCCAACGTCATGATAATTCCTTATCCTAGCTGGTTAAAAAGGTAGACAGGAACTTAGAAGCTCTTTTTTTTACGCATCTTTGTACTAAGAGGAAGAAATTGAAGTGTGATATAACGCCTAGTCGAAGTGCATCCCCAGTTTCATGCCTACCTGCTATTACATGGGTAATGCAACGCGTCGGCATCCAGAAGTATTATGTTGTGATCAGTGAACAGTCGATCCAAGTGTGTAGCTCCAGCAGCTATCCAATTGTTCTCGCCTTTCCGTTGGATGGAGCGAGGTAGCTGCAACGGTTGCATCACAAAGACCCTGGCATTGCGCTCCTTCCAAAGTTGCCGTGCAACCAGCACGAAGAGTGTGCTGAATCCTCAGCGTTTGGCGCTCGACATATGTCATCTTAGATGCAACCAAGGGCAGATCGGACCTACATAGAGGTGAGCGAGGGCGTAGGCCCGCACTCAATTTGTTAGTGCTCTAGTGATCAACAATTTTTCACCATGTTAAAACTATCTTAATCCAATTATTTCTAATGTGTGCCCTCACTCAAAATTTACTCACTACTGGAAAACTCGCCATCGGTCACGGTTCGTAACCCTCATAGGTACCGGTTCTGGAACCGGTACCGCGACACCGTGACTAAAGGGGGCGGCCTTTGGTACCGGGTCCAGAACCGGTACCAAAGGGAGCCTTTGGTACCGGTTGGTAACACCAACCGGTACCAAAGGACCCCCTCGCGTAGGCATGCGGGGGTGGGCCTTTGGTACCGGTTGGTGTTACCAACCGGTACCAAAGGCTGTTTTGGTTATTTTTTTTTAAATGTTTGATATTTGGGTTAGTTATATACAAATCTACGCGTCTACGTGTCTGCTCGTCATATGTCATATGTCGTACACGATCTTTCACGCAATAAGATTGAAGTCGTCGCAATTGTCAATTGATTTTGACCCGACTTTGATTGCATTTTTTCGAACATTCACATATAAACATTTGAGATCGGCCAATACAAAAGTTAGAGCATTTAAAAGTTATTTACAATTCAGGAGCATAACTAGAAGAAGGAGCGGAAAGGGAGTCCAATTGAGCGATAGCGGTTCCGTCATGGTGGTACTCTCCCAGTGGACTTATAACTTGGTCCATAATGAATCCAAATAGTTGGTCCGCAATAGCTTTTGCTTTTTCTCTCATTGGGAGCTCTTGATGGTAAAACATCCTCTGCATTAATCACAATGACAACATTCATTCATATAATAAATAAATTTTGCATGTAATCATTTCTAAACAAGTAACTAATAATCATTCATTCATATAATAAATAAATTTTGCATGTAATTATAAAATATCCTAACACATTCATTTCTAAACAATAACTAATAATCATTTCAAAACAATAACTAATAATCATTTGTAAACAATAATCAATAACTAATAATCATTTCTAACCAAGTAACAAAGTTTACATGATAATCAATACACTAATAATCTAATGTCAATATACACTAATAATCTAATTTCCATATACACTAATAATCTTATTTCCATATACACTAATAATCTAATTTCCAACCTAATTTCCATATACACTAATAATCTAATTTCCATATACACTAATAATCTTATTTCCATATACACTAATAATCTAATTTCCATATACACTAATATTTCCATACTAATAATCTAATTTCCATATACACTAATAATCTATTTTCCATATACACTAATAATCTAATTTCTATATACACTAATAATCTAATTCATACCATGAGTTCTGCTTGAGTCACTTTTTTGGGAGAAACAAAGGTATGGATCCACTGGCAGACGAAGTATCCACATAGATTCGTCCCTGGTTCCTGTCTGGCACACTGATAGTGGAGAAGAATAAAGTTAGACGTAACAACTATATATTAGTGTGATTTTACGAGATATGCGGGTACACCAGCCACATACCGGAAAGTCCGTCCTTCACATCCAGTTTTTGTTTGAAATTTCCTTTTTGTTTCGCACGGAAACGTGTCCATGCCATGTCAATCAAGTCTAAAACTGCTTGGTAATCCTCTTGTGGTTTCCGCAGTGAGTCCATGACAACAATTTGACCGGTGTTTATGATTATCACAAGCAGTATCCAGTGGAAGCTGTGTATATATATATATATATATATAAATACATGCACAAGTATTGAGAACAAAGTCTTAAAGTTATACATACATAGAGAGAAGTACTCACCGGAAATTGTATGGCAAAAGAATGTAAGTCTTGCTTCTTTGTCTCTCCAGGTACAAGTATATGTTGTCCACCGTCTCTAGTGGGTTACTGGCTACAGTTACGGCATTTACCATTAATGGATCCATGAAGCCGACATCATCATACGATTTTTCACGGCATGTATGGATCTCCATCCTACATGACAAGAATAGATTGTTATTGTTGAAAATTATAATTAAGAAAGAAAGTATTGCGAGAATAGATCAGTGAAAGAAACTTACACAACCCAGCAGCTCATCAATGAGAGGTCTATGGCATCTTGACGGTACAAGTCATACACATCCTTGAAATCCAAAATCAAGAGACTATGCCCACGGAAGAAATCACGGTCTTTTATCAAAACATTGAGCATCCGTCTACCCTTTCTGGACACCTTCATGTACCACTCATGAAATCGGAACGCTTGAGTGGTTAGGGACTTCAAAGAATCTGGGGGCACCATTGGTTTGCCATATTCAAATTCCCAAATTTGCACTGGTGTTGCCATAGGAATTTCGCCCGTGCCCGATAAAAGTTCTGCCGCTGAGAGGCCTGTTTGCTGGCACAACAACGCAAGCTCATCGTCGTCACATTCCTGTTGCCCTTGTGTCCTCCTAGCCGAGCTCTGACCGACTTGTTTCTTCTTAGGAGTGGCCGCCTTCTTCACCGAGGATCCACTGCTGGCTTGTTGTTTCTGCTTCTCATAAGACTTTGCAAGCTGGCGGTCGTAGTCAGAGGGCAAGAATCTCTTCTGATTCGCCGCGCTCATTGTTTTGAAAAATTTCTTCGCTGTCGGATCTATGGGCACCGGCTTCTCTGGCTCATCTGGTTTGAAATGCTCTTTGACCTGGGCTGCGACCACCAAAGCAGTTTCCTCGTCAGTTTGGTCGTAGGCTAACTTCTTCCTTATGGCGGCCAACCTTTCTTCTTCGGTCGTGGGCTCTTTGTCCACCGTTTGGCGCTTCTGGCGAGTAGTCCGCCGTGGGGGCGGAGCTTGGCGCTTTGGGGGATGCCGTGCTGGTGGAGGAGGAGACCTGTGTGAGCCGGCATCATCCTGACCTGGAGGTGGCAGCTCTGGGTCATCCTCGGCCCTTCTTGAAGGTGACGGTGGCTGCGGGGGATCCCTGGGTGGAGTAGCTGACGGCCCTTGACTGCGAAATTTGACGTAACGCTTCTTCCATAGAATGATACTGCCGTGGGCAGCATCCGCTAACGTCTTTTCTTCGTCGCCACCTGGGATGTCGAGCTCCAATTCATCATATCCTTCACAAATCTGCTCGACCCCCACCTTGCAGTAGCCACTTGGAATCTGTGCCCCATGAATGGTCTGCCCTTGCTCCACCGGATAAGCCATACCGTAGCCACCTTAGTGGATAAGTTCCGGCTTGGTATATGAAGCTCACATGGCGTACGCAGAGTGATTTCGTCCACTGGATAGCGAGCACTCTCGTCCCCGCATCGGCAGGTGGGAGCTCTGTGGAAGCAACACTGCTGCGACGTTGGGAGGGCGGGCTAACACCATCAGCTGATCCACCAGCTGGTACATGTACTATTCCCGGCACCGTCTGCCCTTGGCTCAGCAATGTCTGTAGCTGTCTAGACACCATTTCTGGGATGCCGGCCTTTGTCTCCCGAAGCTCTCTTTCCAAGTTCTCCACTCTTCTCTCTTGTGCGGCCTTAGAGCGGCTTCGACTCCTGTATGTGTCACTGTCCGCAGGGAATGCAGCCTTCCACGGGACTACGCCGACACCTCTAGCTCGTTCGGGATGTTCGGGGTTCCCCAGAGCCCTTGTTAGCTCGTCGTTTTCTCTGTCGGGAACGAATGTCCCATCGGCTGTCTCTTGAAGGACCTTAAGGATAGCAGCGGCCGCCTCTTTTACCTCATCGCTGTATATAAGCGACCCATCGGAAAGATCCAGAGTGCCACCATGAGCGTAGTACCAATGCCTTGATCGCTCGGGCCAATGCATTGTCGCCGGCGTGATTCCCCTGGCAACCAAATCTTCTTCCATCTTGTCCCAGATAGGAATTTTCTTCTTATAGCCAGTTGGTCCAAGAGAGTGGAAGTATCGTTTCTTCGCGGCATTGATCCTATTCTGTCGCGAGTTCTTTTCACCTAACTCCGACCGCCTGTACTGCACGAAGGAATCCCAATGACCCCTCAGCTTTGGGTAATCATCAAAGTTGGGTGTCAGGTTCTTCTCCGCATATTTCTTGTACATGTTTTTCTTCCATGTTTGAAATGCAGTACACATCGTCTTTAGAGCCCAATTTTTTACTCTTGCCTCTGAACCTTGAGGCACCGCGAAATGTTCTTGCAGACTGGCCCATAGCATTTCTTTCTCTGATTGCGGCACGTATGTAGCATCATCGCAGGGTTTCCACCTCTGCAGGCTGATGGGCACGTGGTCTCTCACTAGAACACCACACTGATTGGCCATCTTTATAGCAGCTTTCTCTGGCGCAACTGGCCGACCATCTTCTGCCACATCAGTGATTACGAGTCTGCCCTCTAACTTCTTGGTCGGGCCACGTTTCGTCTTCTTCGATGATGAGGACCCAGAAGGCTGTGAGCCTGAGGGCTACACGTACGAGAAAGAAATGTATATATTAAGATTTCATGCTTGAACATATATATATTCGAAATTGACAATATGTATACATATATACCTCCTCGGCCCGAACACTTCCAGCGGCAGGTTCTTCCATGCCATCACCTGACATATTCAGGTATTGGCTGCCATCGTCACCACCTGCCCCCTCGTCGACGTCGAGAAGGTTTGTGGCACGTGCACTGCCTTTTGCGATTTGTTCCATCATATACACGTTCATTTCCTCTTCTGTCATATTCATTTCGTCTTCCGTCTATCAAATATACATGAAATAACAATTATATCAAATTCGATCAAATTCGATCAAATTCTATGAAATTCTACCAAATTCGATCAAATCCTATCAAATTCTATCAAATCCTATCAAATTCTATCAAATTCTATCAAAATTGACCAAATTCTATCAAATTCAACCAAATTATATCAAATTCTACCAAATTCTACCAATTTCTATCAAATTTCTATCAAATTCTATCAAATTCTATCAAATTCTATCAAATTCTATCAAATCCTATCAAATCCTATCAAATTCTATCAAATTCTATCAAAATTGACCAAATTCTATCAAATTCGATCAAATCCTATCAAATTCTATCAAATCCTATCAAATTCTATCAAATTCTATCAAAATCATTTCTAAACATTTCTAATAATCATTTCTAATACACTAATAATCATTTCTAAACATTTCTAATAATCATTTCTAATACACTAATAATCATTTCTAAACATTTCTAATAATCATTTCATTTACACTAATAATTATTTCTAAACATTTCTAATAATCATTACTAAACAATTTCCTATATGATATGATAATATGATTCACACACACATGAAATAATGTAAAATCCTATAATTACATAAAAATCTTAGAATTACATAAAAAATCTTATCATTTCCAATAATACAATGCAGCATTTCTAGATTCATATTTCTATGAAATACATGAAAAATCCTATAATTACTTAAAAATCCTATAATTTCCAACATATAATTCTATCAAAAATCACTAAAACAAAAATTCTATCAATGCACAATGCGCGGTAATTCACAATGCGGCATTTCTCCCCTGCACAATTCACAATGCAAAATTCACACACAATTCTCAATTCACAATTCACAATGCAAAATTCACACACAATTCACACACAATTCACGTACACAGGGCAGCGCAGGAGGAGGTCGATCGGGGCGTCTGGCGTGGAGGAGCTCGGGGGCGGCGGCGTCGGGCGTCGGGCGTCGGGGGCGGCAGCGGCGTCGGCCGTGGAGGGCTCGGGCGTCGGGCGTGG
>CM014271.1:37449259-37511494 GCA_004135705.1 Alloteropsis semialata
CGCAACGGATCGATCAACTGCAGCAGATCCAGACAAAACCGGTGGAACCGGTTTTGGGATCCGGTGGAACCGGTTCTTCAGGGGCTGCTGCGTAGACCTAAGATCGCCGGCCCGGGAGGGACCCCGTCAGGGCAGGCGCGCCTAGGGTTTCTCTGAGATCGGCAGGCCACTCAGAGCGCCGTAAAACGCCGTAGAGACGAAGAACGAACAGAATTTAGGGTTGGAAAAGCTAGGGTTTGAAGAATGACAAAAAAGTAAAGGTATATTGATTTGATCGATTGGATAACCCTCAATCGGCCGTGACCCTTCATATTTATAGGGTGGGGAGGTCGTACCCCGCAAGGAAAGTCCTATTACAACTCGGATCTACAAAAGAGTCCAATCCTACTAGGACTCGGGGAAAACCGGTTCCACCGGTTCCCAAAAGCCGGTTCCACCGGTCTGGCTGTCAGACGGGTAACAGTGGTCAAAACCGGTTCCACCGGTTTGACAATCCGGTTCCACCCACCGGTTCTTCCTGCCTTGCTGTCCTTGTGCCAATTTTGATTGCCAACAGCATGGTATGAATGCCTTAAGGACTTTCTCATAAAGAAGAACTTTGAAATAGGCAAAGCTGACCCTACTTTATTTACTCGCAAAGTTGATAAAGATATATTTGTATGCCAAATATATGTCGATAACATTATATTTGGTTCTACTAACAAAGCTTGGTGCGAGGAATTTAGTAGGATAATGACCAAGAGGTTTGAGATGTCCATGATGGGTGAGTTGAAGTTCTTCCTAGGATTTCAAATCAAGCAACTCAAGGACGGCACCTTCATTAGTCAAACCAAGTACACCAAAGATATGCTCAAGAAGTTTGACATGGAGAATGCCAAGCCCATCAAGACTCCAATGCCAACAAATGGACATCTTGACCTCAACGAAGATGGTAAGGCCGTCGATCAAAAGGTATATCGCTCCATGATTGGATCCCTTCTCTACCTTTGTGCATCTAGGCCCGATATCATGCTTAGTGTGTGCATGTGTGCTCAATTTCAAGCCAATCCTAAGGAATGCCATCTTGTGGCTGTTAAGAGAATCTTAAGATATTTAGTATACACTCCTAACCTTGGCTTGTTGTATCCCAAAGGCTCCACTTTCGGTTTGCTTGGTTATTCGGATTCCAATTATGCCGGTTGCAAAGTGGATCGAAAGAGTACAACGGGAACGTGTCAATTTCTTGGCCGATCTCTAGTATCTTGGAGTTCAAAGAAACAAAATTCGGTTGCTCTATCCACCGCCGAGGCTGAATATGTCGCGGCGGGAGCGTGTTGTGCTCAACTTTTATGGATGAGGCAAACCTTGAGTGACTTTGGTTGTGAGTTTAGTAAGATTCCGCTCTTGTGTGACAATGAGAGTGCAATCAAGCTAGCCAACAACCCGGTGCAACACTCCCGAACAAAGCACATAGACATAAGACATCATTTCTTACGGGATCATGAGATTAAGGGAGATATTGCTCTACAACATGTAAGCACAGAGAGGCAACTTGCCGATATCTTCACTAAGCCTCTAGATGAGCAAAGGTTTTGTGCTTTGAGAAGTGAACTAAACATCTTGGATTCTCGTAACTTGGCTTGAAACCTTGGACACAAAATTGAAAGTGCATTAGAAAGGTTTTCAAAAGTTAATTCTGCTTTAGAATTGTGTGGTTAGGTTTTGCAAAACTTGGTTCTTCACTCAACTACTCACTTGGATTTATTGTTCCCATTGCTTGGTTGTTGGCTAAATCCAAGTGAATAGTTTTATCAGGCCCTTAGGACTATATTACAAGTATTTCCTCTCATATCTTCTGTCCAAATCTATCCCTTTGGATGCAAAGACTCAGGGGGAGCGGACTCTCCGGAGATTTCTTCGGAACCTCCGGAGGCTTTGGACTCTCCGGAACTTTTTCCGGAGACTCCGGAACTGGCGGGGTATTTAACCCTGGACGCTCAGTCAACCGGTCATTTTTACCCAGTCGAGCTCTTTTTCACCGCCGCCGCTCCTGCTCCGTTCCTCTCTTCCAAATCCGGCGATTCTTCAATCCAACCAAGGGAAAGGCGAGAGAACTTGTGAATCCTCCAATCCAAGGTGTGGAAACTCCGAAGGATCCTTGGATTCAAGTTTGGAATCCATCTCCATCTCCATTCAAGGTACTCTTTCAAGTTTTTGCCCGATCTACAAATGTGGCCCATGGATTTGGAATTCCTTTGAGGAATAGACTCCCTAGGACCACTGCTATGTTCCCCAATGATCTTGTTGAATTTCCATGGCTCAATCTTCGGATCCCCAAATTCTAGGGTTTGTACAGTAAGTTCCGGACCCTCCGGACTTTTTCCGGAGTCTCCGAAACTTCCTGTCCAAATCCCTTGGTTATCTATCAAAATCTTTTACAATCTTTTGCTTATCCATATGGGATTACTTCTGTGACTAGGCATGGGGAGGAAGCGCATGACTCATGGTCCAGATGCCAATCGCCGCGTCAAAACAAGGCACGATCCTCGTCGCCAAGGAGAGATTGAGGAAGAAGAGCAAGAGGTGATTCCTCCACCTCGTCCTCGAAGGACTCGTGCTGCTGCAGCTGCTGAAGCTGGAGGTTCTTCAAGTGCACCTCAGTATGCTCCTCATCCAGCCCCTCCTCCATTAATGGCACCATCAATTATGCGTTCAAGGGCTGCTCCAACTCCCCCTCCACCAAAGAATTTCAGAAGAAGGGGAGGTGCCAATCAGGTCTGTCCTAACACTCCTGTGCACATCAATGTTGAATTTGGTCCAGACCAAGAAAAGGCTGAGTACTTTCCTAGAATGCGTAGTCCCCAAAATAAGCCAGGCTTTGCTCTCACTATGCCAAGGGACTATAGGGGTCAGAAACTTGTAGTGGAGCAAGAAAGGAAGAAAAACCCCTATGAATATCAGCAACTTGAGAGCATGGACTATAGGTTTTGGAATGAATTTCATAGAGATTTCTATGTGACTGTCCTTAGAAGGAAGAACAAGGCCCCAATCAATGCTATGCAATGGGTAGATTGGCAGTACTATGAGTCCACAAATGATCCACATTTTGCTCAAGTTGTAGCTAAGCGCACAGAATTTGGTTTGTATGAGTTGATGGGGTTTATGTACAATTGGAATGAGGAAATCATTGCTCAGTTTCATGCCAGTTATTATCATGAGCCCGAGGATAACTCCATTCACTGGACTACTGAGGGGATTCACTATAGCATTGATTATGTGAATTTCTCTAGGCTGTTGGGGCTTGGCTCTAAGGATAACATGAGGCCTTGCATTCATGAGGAGAAGAAACTCAAGCCTATTGATGTGGCCTATATGTTCTATAACCCAATCTTGGCTCATGAGGGAAAAAGCAACAATCTTTTGCCATACTTTCATCATCTCAACAACATGTTCAGGGTGACCATTGATCCCAAGAGTGGGGACTCCACAGGCCTTCATGCTAATGCTCCAAATCTGCTTCATCACATGGGTGAGCTCGATGTGCCCTTTTGCATCTTTGATTACATGTGGAATGAGTTGAAAAGAGCTACATATGATGCTAGAATTGGATTTCCTTATGCTGCCTATGTCATGTATATGATTGAGAAAGTCACCAAGGTCACCTATCCTAAGGATGTGATGCATGAGCCCTTACACCTAAGGCCTAGGCAAGGTGATGCCCCCCACCCACCCATGGTGGTCCTTCTCCTCAACCCGTGCCATCTCGTGATTCCTATGTTGCACCATCTGATGCTCCTACTCCTGCACGGCCTACTCCTAGTTCATCAAGGCCAAAGAAGGGTTCTATGGTTAAGAAAGTGCTTAAGTCTATCTTTTGTTTGTGCAAGCAATTGGCTAAAGACACTAATGAGAACCGCAGGGACATAATTGAGATCAAGGGTCACTTGGGGCTGCCCACAGATCACTATCATGAGATGCCTGACATTCCTGATCCGTTTGATGAATGGGATGCCGAGGACAATGCCCCAACTGATGTGCCAACCACTCCTCCATTTACAGCACCACCATCCTATACTGATCAGTTTTACACTGCTCCTTGTTATGGTGCTCCTTTCTCTGCTGGTCCTAGCACCTCAGCTGACCCCTCCAAGATTGTTGACTATGATGCTGAAACTTCAGAGGAGGAGCCCCCAAACTATCATGAGCATGATGATGATGAGGAGGACGAGGACACGAGCGAGGAAGAGCCTGAGGATGATGATGAGTAGATGCTGCTGTTGCCTGCCATTTCATTCCCTTTTTGGTGCTTGATGCCAAAGGGGGAGTGAAATCTCTATCTATTTATGTAATGGACTAAGTTTGTAATAACTTAAGTACTTGTGTGTAGAACTTGGGGCCTGAACCTTGTTTGAGTGTGTTTGTGGTGAACTTGAACTGCTACTGCTTTCTTAGAATTAATCCTGTGATTTTCTGTGAAATTTTCTGATCTGTTTAAATGTGGTGATTGTGTTTTGGCAGCAGGATTTTCGGAGTATCCGAAGAATTCTTCGGAGTGTCCGAACCTGTTCGGACACTCCGGACTTTTCTCCGGACACTCCGGACTTCCTGGCTGTTCTCTCTTATCTGTTACAGAATGTTGTGCATAACTGTCATATGCATTGCTCTAGTATATTTGGTATATATTCTTGAGTACTTGTTGATGTTGGAGACACATGTTGATCTCTTGTCCCTCTTAATGTGCAAATTGACATTGTTATGGTCAATACTTGAATTCAACTCAAATGCACATATTAAGGGGGAGTTCATTTACTGAAATTCACTATTGCTTGATGATTATCTTGTAAAGGGTGTTGTCATCAATTACCAAAAAGGGGGAGATTGAAAGTGCATCTATGATCCTATTTGGTTTTGGTCGATTAATGACAACACGCTTTAGTATCTAATAGTTGCAATGAGGCAATGCACAGGTAACAGGTGAAATCAATAGAAAACATTTGGTGAAATGTGGCACTCAAAAAGGGAAATGAAAGCATGGATGAAGCTTACACGAAGATTAATTTTTATTCTTTTGAACATTGAGTTTAGGAAAACCGTACTATCAAGAGGGATGCCGAAAAACTAGCTTGGTGGTGACAAGGTGCTCAAAATATAAACTAACGTAACCATGAGAGACACCTTGCACTTGCACTTCACTTGGGAAATTTATTTAGAGTGCTTTGCCTGTGAAGTTTCGGAGGTTCCGGACATTTGTTCGGATTGTCCGGACTTTGGTGTCTGGAGGAGGTGTTCTCCAGAAAGTTCGGATACTCCGGAAAATTCTTCAGAGACTCCGGAACTTAACAGGTCCAACGGCTATTTCGGCTGAAGGGGTATTTATACCCCTCTGGTCCCCTCCTTTCTGCTCTCTCTGACTCCTTTTCGAACTGAAGCCTCCAAAGGCGATTTCCTTTCCTCTTTTCACTCCCTCTTGCTTCCCAAGGTAGATTTGGTGAGGGATTGAGTGGAGTTCAAGAGATTGTGCCTGTGAGCTGATTCCCCATCATTTGAGCACCTCGGCCGCCTTCAAGCCGGTAAATCGCGTTCTTTACTCTTGGAGCTTCAAGCTCCTAGACGGCTAGGCGTCATTCAAGAGCAACCAATCCGCTGTGGTTGTCTTGAGAAGTTTGTATTACCCCTACAGCTGAGTAAGTTCTTCATTTGACCCTTGGGTTGATTGAAGAAGAGGAAAGTGGTTTGGTGGATAAACCCGCCCTTCGTGGGCTCCTCAACGGAGACGTAGGTTCCTTGTGTGGGACTGAACTCTGGGTCTTAAATCCCTGTGTCTCCTTGTATTTGTTCTTGTTCTTGTGCTACTTGTTGCTATTGTGCTATATTCTAGGGTTTGGTCCCGATCTATCATCTGTGAAGGTTCCTGCTGCAAGTGACAATTGAATTGGGTTGTATACATCCCAGGGTTGTATGGAAATTAGGCGATCTGATTTCCAGTGAGGTTTGATTTATCATATTCAATTCGGCAATTATCTCCGGACTCTCCGGAGAAATCTTCGGAGTGTCCGAACTTGTTCGGAACCTCCGGACTTTTCTTCGGAGTCTCCGCACTTTCTGTGACTGACAGTGTTTTGAGCGAAAAATTTTCAGTTTCAACTATTCACCCCCCTCTAGTTGACATCCTAGGTCCTTTCAGATACGGTGTTCAAGGCATGGGCATTGTGGCGGAACCGTCCAGCTTAAACCGGCTCAAGTGCGTCGGATTGTCGTTTTACTGACAATCACAGCTTACGCACTTCAGATGGCATAAACCTGGTAGTCCGTCAGATGTCCACAAGACATCTGAAACATCCACAAACTCAGGTACAATTCACATACATAGAATTGCACCACATAGGAGCACAATAGAAGAATTCACAACACACTTAATTATACAAGGAGTAGAGTTATTATAGACATAAGAAACAAACCTAAGTACTGGTCAAACTACAGAGTTCCAAAAGAGACAAAGGTTGGTCATAACAAGGACAGCTCTGGTGTCATTACTTATTCTAAACAAAGACAAGACAAAGTCAGGAGAACATGATGGGCTCATCAACATGTCTCTTCCTCTTCTGGAGTCCTTCCCTGCCTTACTGATAGTCCTCTAACGACTCTGCAACAATTATAGTATCTTGAGTACAAAGGTACTCAGCAAGACTGACCCGTCTACATAGACATATAAATACAGACACACAAGGGCATGCAAAGCTTTGAGGCTGTAGATAGGTACGACTTTTTGCATAAAAGCTTACTAAAGTTCATCCTAAACTTTTAGAGTTTAGCCATTAAATATTACCTAAAAGACTAGATTAGTAGCAGAAGTAAATCACACGTGTAGTACTTAAGCAAGCCTCAGGTTTTATAAGCATCATCAACATTAACTTGTTCTAAGTTGTCTAGCAGCGATCAAGCGGTATTCATACCGAGAAGTGCGGCGATCCGGACCAATTTTTATCCCTGCAGGGCAAAACCTAGTCATACGCGTTGTGTGGTCCCGGGTGGTCCACACAAAGCACCCTTTCACTATGGTCGCTCCAAGTCCTGAATTGCCCTGCTCAAACCCAGGGACGCTCCCCACACCGGCCCCACGTCTGGCAGCACCCGACATGTGAGTTTACGGCCACGTCCCTGCCACCAACCTCGACTAGTCCAGCGAACCACAATTCAAGACTAGGAGCAATCATAGCTACATCAGCTCACCTGTTGGAATCTCCGGTATATGACTAGTACGTTCAAAGCTTGATCACAGGTAAACAACAACAATCCTAAGACGATCGAGGCGATGTGTCGGCTTGAGACTCCTTTCCCAACCTTCACCCTCGCACCCGATCTCCATTCCATCTTGATAACATCAAGTAAAGATGATAGAGCAAAGCCTGAGCTCACTAATGCTATGATGGAACTGTGAGGAATCTAAGCATACTAAGCTTCACTAAAACAGGTTGACATCTAGTGTTGCCCTAACCAAGGAAGGTTATGCAATCAACAGTTCACACAACTCCTATCACGTAATGCATGCCATACAATAGTAATACATGAAATAATACTTAAAATAGGATTTGGATGCTCCAGTGCTTGCCTTGGTCAACAGCAGAGTTAGTATTAGCAGCAACAGCAGTAGACTCTGGCTCTAGCTCCAACTCCACCTCGTCTGGCTCCTGGTGTGATCGGTGGAAGCTCGACGAAGTCAACTTCTTGAAGCTTCTCCTTTTACACGATATGATGCAAAACTTAGCATATGCAAAGCCTAAGAACAAAGCTAGACAGCAACCTTACACTGAAAACCCTAAACAGATTATTTTCTAGTTATTTCTATTTTCCTAAAATTTTAATAATTTTTAAAAGCATTAATGAATTATTCTAATCAATAAAAAGAATTATCCTATTTATTATTATTAATTTATTATTATAAATCATTATTCCAAATTTTATTTATACTTAACCTATTTATTTATTTAAATACCAAAAAGAAAGGTATTTAAATAAATAAACTACTTATTACTAACCTATTCCAAGGGTTTACTTATTCTAGTACATGAAGAGAAACAAAAGAAACCTATTAAAACTTATTTCACTATTTTAGGACACTTCTAACTACTATTGTGAATTAAACTAATTAAAACATATTTAAAACTAAATCTAAAAACCTAAAAACCTAAAACTTAAACCAACTTGCAGAAAACCCCCTGGACAACCAGGTATTCTAACCCGCCGTCCTTCTCTCCTCTCTGACTCTGACGCGTGGGCCCGACCCCTTTTCTCTCTCTCACGCCCTCAGCAAACACGCGCGCGCGCGGTCATGACCGACCGGCGCGGCGGCGGCGCAGCTCTCCGGGCGCTCTCGCGTCGGCGAGCCCCCAGGGAACGACACCCCACACAACGGCGCGGCACCACACCATGTGCTCCCCTGCGGGCTAAGCCCACTCGCGGAGCGAGCACAGCAGCGACGCCGGCGACCACAGGGAGCGGCAGCGGCGGCACACGGTGGCGCACGGCGGCCGGCTAAACGGCGGCTAAAACAGCGACAACAACTATTCCAACAGCTCCGCCACGACCTGATAAACCCGGCGCTCACCTAAACCTAAACCTTAAGAAACAAGAGCTAAGCTTTCCGCGGCGGCGGCCATGGCTGTCCGAGCTCCGCAGCGGCGCTGTGGCGTTCCGGCCAACAGGACCACGCAACTTGACCAAGAACACCACGGCTAGCTCCGCGCAGACGAGAGACACACAACCAAACTACCTAACCACGACGAAGGCGACGCGAAGGTGGTCCTCACCGAGCGACTAGAGGAGAAGACCGGCAGCGACGGGAGGTTGAAGACGGCCTCAGTTCTATGGCTATGGTGGACGAATTCGAGGGATTAAGGATGGAACGGAAAGCTCTGGAACTAAGGAATCGCTGGGCGGAGGGAATTAGATGGAGAGGCTCTGGTGGAGGAGAATTTGGGCGACGGCGCTGCTGTTTGCCGGCGGCAAGCAAGAAAGGAAAAGAAGGTTGAGGACGACCGGCGACGGCTTTTATGGAGCTCGAGCACATCTCTGAACTCGCCACCTCCTACTGCTCTCCCTCGCGCTGGACGTCAACCACGGCGGCGCGTGGCCAAGGCGGTCGGCGGCAAGGCGGCAAGCACCTGCGTGGCTGCCGCCGGCCCGAGCTTGCTCTGCTTTGAATGTTCCTCCTTCTGCTCTGAAATCTAAGCAAACCAGCGATATTCAGTCCATTTTTCTTCAGAATTCGAATATAAACTTTCCAAACTTCAAATACAAGAGTTGCACCTGAACCTTAGGGCTACTATTCCCTTATAAACATCAGAGCCTAAATCTCAAAGAATCAAGAGTTACACAGCCGGGAACTTGAGCCTATTTTCTGAATCCTTTGAAATCCTGAAATCCTTTCCAATTTGCCCTCTTTAGACCCAAATTACTCCAAACTTTACATGTAAAATTTATGAGCTCCCAATACCAAACTTGTAAAAGAAAGATAGAGCTTCAACTTCTCTCATATGAGTTTGGTCTAAAACTGTGCTCAAATTGAAAGATAGGAGCCACTGAAAATCGTCCAATTTAAGTGTTTAACTGAATTTTCAGTGTTCAACTCAAAACTGCCAGATTCAACTTGCATTTGCTCCCAACTTTTGAACAGAACTTCAAAATCTCCAAATGTAAAACATGTAGAGAAAAGATAGGGCTTCACTTGCTCTTATATGCTCTTGGTCCAAATCTGCTCAGATTGAAATCTATAAGCTACTGAAGATCAGCCAAACTAGGGTTTTAACTGAATTTTCAGCTACTTTTCAGACCAGCAACTTCAACTCACTTTTGCTCTAGATTCTACACATAAACTTTTGAAACTCCTTTAAGAAAAGTTGTAGTCTAACTGTAGTGCTATACTTTCTCTAATATGACTTTGAGCTGATTCTCAACATATCAAAAGTTATAGATCCAATAAAATGATCCATTTCCTAGCTCTTAAACCAAATCTAGTTAATCCCTTTTAAACTTCCAAACCTTGCTTCATCCAAATGAAAGTTTAAATCTTCAAATATTGAACCCATTCTTGCTCTACTTTGTAGTCCCATACTTGTACTTTGATACTCCATTATTTTCACCTATTACATTTAAGCCTTTGCTCCATAATTAAGCTTCTTTAAAGTTTTAATCCTTATCATTTCATGCTTTGAAAGCTTAACCAAAAATTCAAGCATTTAAGTTTAAATTCTACTCAAACTTAAGCAATCCAAGCATACTTTGTCATTTGCTAGACTTTGGAGTTACTTGATGATGGTTGACTTGGTCAACGTCCTCAAACTGAGAATTACTAAATTACCCCTTGGTTGATCTGGAGCTCTTTGAGTAGCTCTTAATGTCTTAATCCTTTATATTCCTCCTCATTAGTCCTTACTGTCATGTCTTTAGTCCTTAAGTAACACCTGGGGTGTTACAGGCAAGTTGAAGTTAGGGTCAGCAATACCCTACACAGCGTATCATACGCCGACCCTCGGCGGACTAACGACGTACAAGTTACACAGGGACGATGTCAAGAGAAGGTGGAAGAAATGGCATGGCGTATGAAACGTCGATCATCGGCATACAAGTTAGGAAGTATACGGCATGTGCAAAGAGCTGTTGAAAAAGGAATTCGACCATTGGAAGAAGCACACGGCGTATTATACGCCGATGGGGGAAAAGCACACGGTGAAACATGCGGCGTTCACGGTTTTTGTGCGGCTCTTGGGTAACAGCTAGTTGAGCCCCTTGGGCTATAAATACCCACCCCATTTGGCCATTTGGAGTTGCTGGAGTCCAGAGAAGTTCATCTACACCTACAAGACATCCAAGCCACCATATATACTACATAGATCATCCATAGTGAGTGAGAGAGTTAGGATAGCCCTAGTGAGTGAGTTGCAAGGTGTTAAGCCTTGTGTTTGGTTCTAGAGTGAGCCACCTCTTGTAATCTCGGTGTGTCGGCCCCTTGGGTGACTCGTCGGCAAGTCTTCAACCCTCCAGCTTGGTGTGGAGAGGCGACGACGACATTGTGCTGGGGAAGAGGAGACCCTTTCCTTGGTGGAGAAGCTCCGTAGTGAAGGCGGCGTCAAGATCTCCGGGAGAGTAGGTTGATGAGAGCAATGTCTTGGTGACTTGCTTATCATCCCTCTTAGGGAGCCTTTGTAGCGAGCTCAAGGCCTTGACTGGGAAGAAGACTTGGCAACCGGGAGCAAATCCTTTGTGGAGCTCCAATGTGGAGTAGGCGTAAGCCGAACCACGGGATAAATCTTCGTGTCAAGTTTGTATCCCTCTAACCCTTTAAGCTTCCGCATTTCATACTTGCAATTTGTGTGCCTTTACCTTTCTAGAGTAGTATCTTGATAGGATTGGCTCTAGGTTGCAAAACTCTTTGGGTGGGTGCAAACACTAGAAGAAAACCTTAGTTGCACATCTAGATAGCTTGTCTTAGTTTCATATTGTGCAATTAGAAGGCATGTGGTAGGTTAAGTTTTTAGAAAGCCTAATTCACCCCCTTCCTCTCTTAGGCTATCACGAGACTCGATTCCTTTCAAGTGGTATCAGAGGCAGGACTTACATCTTTTACAAGAAACGCCCATTCAATTGGCAATTTGTGAAACCGGCTCAATGAATCGGTTAGGTTTCACCGCCTAGTGAGTTAGCTCATCGGGGAGAGGATGGATCTTTTAGGATTACCTCCACGTTTTGATGGCACGGTGTTTTAAAGATGGAAAGTGCTCATGGAAGCTTTCCTTCAAGCAAAAGGGCTTGATGTTTGGCGTGTGACTAGTGAAGGGAGAAAAAGTGACTCCAAAAGTGAAATGCAACATGATTCTACTACTAGGAGTATTTTATTGTCCTCACTTAGTGACGATATTTTCAATCGTGCATTCGCATGAAAAAATGCTCATGAGTTGTGGAAGACTATTCTTGAGAACCATGAAGGCACAAAGGATGTGGCAAATGAAAATATCATGTTCTTAAGGATAAGCTCAATAACTTTAAGCAACTTGAGCATGAGGATGTACAAACAATATACTCACGCCTAACCATGCTTGTGAATGAGATAAATTCTTTAGGTGTCAATGACATTGATGACATGGGCATCATTCGGTTGATCCTACATAGCCTTCGCAAGCCGGACTATGATGTGGTGATAGCCATTCTCTACGAGAAAGATCTCACCAAGTGCACACCAAATCAAGTCCTCAACAAGTTGATGGCTTTTGAGCTAAGAAATGGAATCAAGCCAAAGCCAAGATCTTCTTCACCTACTCCAAGCATTGCTCTTGCGAGCAACCAAGAGAAGAAGAAGAGCAAGAAGAAGGAGGAGAGCTCAAGTGAAGAGGAAGAAGAAGCCTCATCAAGTGATAGTGATGGTGAAGAGATATCCCCCGAGCTCCAAAGACAAGTCAAGAAGTTGGTTAAGAGCATGAAGAAGATCAAATCGATGGGGTACATGGTCCACATTAAGGATGGGAAACATCATCAACACATACTGATCAAGAAGATCAAATATGAGAAGAAAAGAAAGTAGAAGAAGGAGAAGGAGCCCAAGCATAAAGCCTTCACCACATTCGGAGAATGGGTGAGTGATGACACACTCAACAACAAGAGCTCCTCTCCCTCATCACACTTATGCCTCATGGCCAAAGGTATGGAAAGCGATGTAAGTGATGACTCCGATTCCGATTCCGATGATGAATCCCCCGCTAAGCTTCTCACCTTGATTCATGAACAACAAAAAGGCCTTAAGAAATTAACCAAAGATAATAAGGCTCTCAATGATCTCAATGAACTCCTTGCTTCCAATTTCGATAAATTGTTATGCAAATACCAATTGCTTAGGAAGGAGCTTGAAGAACTCAAAATTGAGAGCCTTAACAATCAATCTAAGGACTCTTTATTGAACTTGGAGCAAACTATTCCTTGTGACATTCCTACCTCCAAGGTTGATGCTTCTACTTCTTGCATTGATTTAATTGATGAATCTTTCTCACCCCCTTGCAATGAGAAATGCTTTGAGAAAATTGTTGTATAAACACTAGATGATCTCATTGCTAAGGAGAATGAAGAGCTCAAGCAAGAAATGGAGAGTCTTAGGCAAAGCTTGGCAAACATGAAGGGCAAGAGCATTGGAAGAAATGTCCAACCTTCTCAATATAATCGTGATGACATGGTGAACAAGCTTGAGAAGGGAGTAACCGTGACTTGCTTCAAGTGCTATGAAGAGGGCCACAAGTTCTATCAATGCCCAATTGTCAAGGCGACGCCCAAGAGTGAGAAGAAGAAGGCCAAAACCACCATCAAGAGCTCCCTCATCTACACCAAGCCCAACCGCAAGAACAAGATAAAAGCCAACACCTATGTCCTTAAAAAGAATGCTAATGGCAAGGTTGTTGCTAGTACGGTTGGGAAGCCCAAGATGAAGGAATGGGGATGGAACCGACCCATTTGGGTGCCCAAGGAAGTCATCACCAATATGAAGGGGCCCCAAAAGGTTTGGGTTCCAAAGGATACTTGAAGCCCAGGGATCGGCTTCGGGGGATTTGGAGGCTTGGCTCATAAGAAGAGGAGAAAGATCACATCAAGTAGCCAAGCTTGCAAGATTGGACATCATTTGCCTGAATCCCCCACACTAAGGTAAACAAGGTAATGGTAATCCAATTCAAATTCTTTGCCTATTTACCTTGCTAGATTTGCATATGCTACCTTTCATATATCTTGCTTTCATGTGGTATCTCTTGCAATATCTAGTATTATTATCTTATGGTAAGTTGCTTGTGCCATGCACTCTAACCCATGAGCAACTTACATGGTTTGCAAAGTTGTGTAGATTTTCTACACTTGGTTACTTTCATGGTACATACAAGTACCATGACCACAAGCTATTAGCTTATCTTCCCATTTGTTGTTCAAAACAATGTGCGTACACTTGATAGTAATTCAAACACTAAATGCACACATTTAGGGGGAGCTCAGCTTATGGATTGTGATTTCAGAGACTAACTTGTTCATCAAGCTTATTTTTATTGTCTCCTTGTACCGTGCAATATCATACTTAGAGGATGTGCTTCACTCATAATGTGATCTTACAACTCTATATGTATGATTATAGAAAATTTTGTGCTTTCATGCATATTGAGCCATATCCTATCGAGTTTATGATCTTCATATCTAAGTTCATAGGCTATGTGCTCATACATTTCCTTTTGGTTAAGTATCACCATTGTTCTTTCTTGTCATCTACTCTCAAGGGATACTTGACTAACTCCCTAGGCTACTAATTCCCTCTATGAGCTATGATGTGTTTGATAGGTCCTTTTAGGTGATTTGATTCCAAAGGGGGAGAAGTTTGGATCAAAGCAAGCTTAATGTACAAGACCTCATGAGATAGAGGGAGAAGCCGTGAGAAAGGCGGAGAATACATGTAGGGGGAGAAGTCATGAAGGAGATGTTGGACTTAGGGGGAGGCCACACCCATGGTGCTACTTCAAACTATATGGGGGAGATTGTAAGGAAGTTTGCTCCCTAATCCAATGAAAAGAGTGGTAAGCATTCAAGCAAGTGTAAGTGCTCAAACTTGGTCAAATTTCGCATGTTTCATACTTGCTTTGATTGTGTTGTCATCAATCACCAAAAAGGGGGAGGTTGTAATAAAAATGGCCCTATGTGCCATTTATATTGTGATTTTGGTGATTGAATGACAACATAGTCTTTCGGACTAACATGTTTGTTAAGTAATTTACATAGAAAATTACATCCCAAGAATGATTCCAAAGCATAGCCAAAAACTAGAGAGTCTTAATTTGAAGTATCTATGACGTGGTATTGGCATATGAAATCATGGAAAGGGTTTGAGCTGATTGAATTAGAGAAGCCCGCTGAGTTTGTACACGACGTACTATACGCCGATCAACGGCGTACAAACCAGAAGCGTACGGAATGTAGAGGTTGATCAAGCAGAACAAGAAGATTCTACACGGCGTATGATACGGCGATGCACGGTGTACAAGTTGAAAGCATACGACGCTTGAAGAATTCAAATGAAGGGCATCGGCGTATGGTACGGTGTTACTGTACGCATGAAGGGTGGATGATATGGCGTTCAAGGCATGGGCAAGTTGAAATTAGGGTCAGCAATACCCTACACGGCGTATCATACGCCGACCCTCGGTGGACTAACGACGTACAAGATAAACAGGGACGATGTCAAGAGAAGGTGAAAGAAATGGCACGGCGTATGAAACGCCGATCATCGGCGTACAAGTTAGGAAGTATACGTCGTGTGCAAAGAGCCGTTGGAAAAGGAATCCGACCGTTGGAAAAAGCACACGGCGTATTATATGCCGATGGGGGAAAAGCACATGGCGAAATATACGGCGTTCACGGTTTTTGTGCAGCTTTTGGGTAACAGCTAGTTGAGCCCCTTGGGCTATAAATACCCACCCCATTTGGCCATTTGGAGTTGCTAGAGTCTAGAGAAGTTCATCTACACCTACAAGACATCCAAGCCACTATATATATTACATAGATCATCCATAGTGAGCAAGAGAGCTAGGATGGCCCTAGTGTGTGAGTTGCAAGGTGTTAAGCCTTGTGTTTGGTTCTAGAGTGAGCCACCTCTTGTAACCTCGGTGTGCCGGCCCCTTGGAGTCTTGGTGACTCACCGGCAAGTCTTCGACCATCCGGCTTGGTGTGGAGAGGCGACGACGACATTGTGCTGGGGAAGAGGAGACCCCTTCCTTGGTGGAGAAGCTCCGTAGTAGAGGCGTCGTCAAGATCTCCGGGAGAGTAGGCTGATGAGAGCAATGTCTTGGTGACTTGCTCATCATCCCTCTTGGGGAGCCTTTGTGGCGAGCTCAAGGCCTTGACCGGGAAGAAGACTTGGCGACCGGGAGCACATCCTTTATGGAGCTCCAACGTGGAGTAGGCGTAAGCAGAACCATGGGATAAATCTTTGTGTAAAGTTTGCATCCCTCTAACCCTTTAAGCTTCCGCATGTAGAGTAGTATCTTGATAGGATTGGCTCTAGGTTGCAAAACTCTTTGGGTGGGTGCAAACACTAGAAGAAAACCTTAGTTGCACATCGTGGTATTGGCATATGAAATCATGGAAAGGGCTTGAGCTGATTGAATTAGAGAAGCCCACTGAATTTATACACGGCATACTATACGTCGATCAACGGCGTACAAACCAGAAACGTACGACATGTAGAGGTTGATCAAGCAGAACAAGAAGATTCTACACGGCATATGATACGGTGATGCACCGCGTACAAGTTGGAAGCATATGGCGCTTGAAGAATTCAAATGAAGGGCATCGGTGTATGGTCCGGTGTTACTGTGCGCATGAAGGGCGGATGATACGGCGTTCAAGGCATGGACAAATTGAAGTTAGGGTCAGCAATACCCTACACGGCATATCATACGCCGACCCTCGGCAGACTAACGGCATACAAGTTACACAGGGACGATGTCCAGAGAAGGTGGAAGAAATGGCACGGCGTATGAAACATCGATCATCGTCGTACAAGTTAGGAAGTATACAGCGTGTGCAAAGAGCCGTTGGAAAAAGAATCAGGCCGTTGGAAGAAGCACACGGCGTATTATACGCCGATGGGGGAAAAGCACACGGCGAAACATACGGCGTTCATGGTTTTTGTGCGGCTCTTGGGTAACAGCTAGTTGAGCCCCTTGGGCTATAAATACCCACCTCATTCGGCCATTTGGAGTTGCTGGAGTCCAGAGAAGTTCATCTACACCTAAAAGACATCCAAGCCACCATATATACTACATAGATCATCCATAGTGAGTGAGAGAGTTAGGATAGCCCTAGTGAGTGAGTTGCAAGGTGTTAAGCCTTGTGTTTGGTTCTAGAGTGAGCCACCTCTTGTAATCTCAATGTGTCGGCCCCTTGGGTGACTCGTCGGCAAGTCTTCAACCCTCCGGCTTGGTGTGGAGAGGCGACGACGACATTGTGCTGGGGAAGAGGAGACCCTTTCCTTGGTGGAGAAGCTCCGTAGTGAAGGCGGCGTCAAGATCTCCGGGAGTGTAGGTTGATGAGAGCAATGTCTTGGTGACTTGCTTATCATCCCTCTTAGGGAGCCTTTGTAGCGAGCTCAAGGCCTTGACTGGGAAGAAGACTTGGCAACCGGGAGCAAATCCTTTGTGGAGCTCCAATGTGGAGTAGGCATAAGCCGAACCACGGGATAAATCTTCATGTCAAGCTTGCATCCCTCTAACCCTTTAAGCTTCCGCATTTCATAGTTGCAATTTTTGTGCCTTTACCTTTCTAGAGTAGTATCTTGATAGGATTGGCTCTAGGTTACAAAACTCTTTGGGTGGGTGCAAACACTAGAAGAAAACCTTAGTTGCACATCTAGATAGCTTGTCTTAGTTTCATTTTATGCAATTAGAAAGCATGTGGTAGGTTATGTTTTTTAGAAAGCCTAATTCACCCCCTCCCCCTCTTAGGCTATCACGAGCATCGATTCCTTTCACTAGGTCCATGTCAGCTCCCGGAGTGATATTGGTAAATCCTAGTCTTGACAGGATCTCCCACCATACATGCGCATCTTTGTTTAGCAGCAGCTATAAAGTGAGGCCTGCTAATTGGATTGGGCTTAATGGTTATAATGGTGTAGTTTTCAATATAGGCTCGCTTTAGTTGGTTTCTAATAGGCTGTCCTATCAGATGGTGTGATTCTATTTGGGTTCCAGCAGCAAAGAGTTCGGGGGAAATTGGATAGTCCAAAAGCTGACCGATAACAACAACGTGGATGATAGGCACACGAGACACAACTGAGGGACCGAGGGAGGAAACCCTCCCGGTCGCGGTGAGGGCGCCGTTGCCTTCCTCGCCTCGCCTCCCTTCCGCCACTACGCCAGAAACAGATAAAGGAGACACACATACTAGTGACACAGATAAGAAACGTGTCACTAATATAAGATTACTGACAGACAGATTTAAAATGTGTCACAAATTCTTTCGCCAAGGCTCTGTGCACATATAATAGTCACGCGTGTAGATAAACCGTGTCACCACTAAATTACCAGTGACGGTTCTATTTTTGGCATGTCACTGTTGATGCACAAAATAGTGACGTGCATTTATATGGCTGTCACTATTGATGCACAAAATAGTGACATACGTTTATAATAGTGATGTGCATATATATGGCCATTACTATTGTTGCGCAAAATAGTGACACGTTTTTTATAACACGTCACAAATTTGCTCGATGTACATGCTCGCGGTATGCACAAATTTCTTTGCCATCTCAAAACCTTGGCCTGGGCCGCAACGGCCTTTGACCCGCCGGCCCAAATACGCCTCCACTCCTCCACTCTGTTCCTCCCCTTTTCTCAAAAAAGAAACTTCGTTCCTTCCCAATCCACGGGGGCCGCCGTCGCCGGTCACCCCCCTCCCCTCGCCGTCGCTGCCGGGGTCTCCCCATCGCCACTTCCCCTCCCCACCGCCGTCGCCGCTGGGGTCTCCCCCACCGCCACTACCCCTCCCCACCACCATCGCCACCGGGGTATCCCCACCGCTGTCGCCGCCGCTCCACTGCTCCCCAACGTCACCACTCCACTGCTCCAACTTTGCCTTGTCCGGCCGGTCTGCGTCACCTCTGCAAGGCTGAATTGCTGATCCGATGGATCCTTCCATGGTTTTTTAGCAACAGAGTGTGGCTGGAAGAAGAGAAGAAAGACGAGGATTCTTCGAGAAGCCATGAGACGAGGCATGATTGGGTAAGGGTTGATTGTTACTGAACTGGAGCTGAAGAGCTTGTCATGTTTAGTTTTAATCTGATGACTCACACTGATGGTGTTTTTCAGCTCCTCCTCCACCCGCCGCTTGGCTTGCTCTGACAGCCCACAGGACAAGATCGATCGAGACCTATCGAACAAAACCAGCCGGTGATCAAATCCTCCCCCGATCTGCTCCCAGGCGCCGTCCCATCCAACCCGGCCCATCGGCCGGCTGGGTGCTCCATCCCCCACCGCTAGGGTAGTCACCAAGTAGTCACCATCCCCTCCTCCCCCATGGACCATCTCACCAGCTAGTTTGTTTAGAATTTCTTTGCTCAGATGCTCAATGCTCCATGCCCCTTGAAGTGTTCGATAGAATGCCATTAATATGAATTTATATGAGAATAAAAAAATGTGGTGGCTCTCAGTTGCTGCCGATAATATTGAATGAATAATTTTACCTTGTTGTTTCAAAACACAACTTGTAGAAATCTGTACCTTATCTAGGTTTTCGTAGACTTATTTTCAGAACCTTTCCCTTTTGCATCTGTCATGATAACTGGGTCATATTTCTACATATTCTAAATGACTGAATGCCTCTGATCCTTCTAACGATTTCATAGTGGAATTCAAAAGTAATAGGGATTGTTATCATCTCTAGTTGAGTTTACGATATGCTCCTATTGACGCAGAATTCGGCCAACACACGAGAGCGCTAGATCGCACAGCACGTAGCACGAACTGCTCGCAACTTCCCTGCGCAGACCAGTCAGACCGGTCTGGGATACCGGTTAGACCGGTCTCCCCAGAGAAACTGGGAGCGAGCCCTAAGAACGCCACCCGGAAGGATCCGTCAGGGTAGACGCACGTAGGGGTGCCCTAGGGTCGGCAGGCCACCTAGGACGCCTTCAATCGTTGCAGAGACAAAGGTAGAACAGCAAGTTAGGGTTTGGAAAAGCTAGGGTTTAAGAATGCAAAAAAGTAAAGGCAAAAATAGTAAATTTGATTGAATCCATTGGGTCTCTCCTCAATCGGCCGAATCCCCTTATATTTATAGGGAGGGTAGGGCTTGTCCCGCAAGGAAACCAAGTTACAACTCGTTACAATCTCGGAATCCTAAACCTAGTCGAATTACAAGGGCAGACCAGTCTGACCGGTCCCCCAAACCAGTCAGATCGGTCTGGCTCGGATTTTCCTTTTTGCGCCAATCCTCCGTCTTGCTTCTTGCACCGACTCTTGCGGTCCTTCTGAGTCCCAAGCACCACAACAAGCGATCAGAACAGTAGCTCTCGGACCAATTGTTGCGATCTTCAAAGCGCCGGACCATCCAGTCCTGGACCGGTCAGACCGGTCGGAGCAAACCGGTCTGACCGGTCTGCCTCGGCCTGTGCCAATTTCGGTTGTCAACATATGCCCCCCTTTTTTGGGTAAAGCTTGCGTACCATAAAACATATCAGTACCAAAATTGTCACCTGAGGATGATGTTTTAACAGAACTCATTGGCCATTATAATTTCTAAGGGCGATATCTAAATATCGGCCATGTGCCACTTCATGCCTCTTGCCAAACACTTGGACAGTACCTTTTCAAGTACCTCCTATTCAACGCCTTAGGCAAATGTCCTCCTTGCAGCGTCTCCACCATATAGGAATTCCCACCATAGATCTTGAATACTCGATATGGACCTTCCCAACTTGGTGACCACTTCTCACTTGCATCCATCTATTCTTCATTGTCTAAATCGACCGATTTTTGAACCGGCCTTAAAGCAGCGGACACAAAGCCATCCTTAGTACAAGCAAGGAAATCAAAATCCGAAATATCAATTTCGGTCAAGCATTTGACATTATCATGAGTTCCTAAAATGGATGCATCGGCCATAGCAACACAAGCCGAAGGATCCGCATGAACCACCTCAACTTCGTCACCAACCCATTGAATTAAGCATTGGAGCAAGGTAGAAGGTACACATTGATTTGCATGAATCCAATCGCGCCCCAAGATCACACTAAAGTTACCTTGCACCTCTATGACGAAGAAAGCAGTCGCCAATGTCTTGCTCCCAACAGTGAGCTCCAATGATGCAACTCCCTTGGCGCTCATCGGCTCTCCTCCTCCAACACTGCTGATCGTCATACTAGTCTTGATAAGCCCACTATCCAAACCTCCCAATTTCTTATACAAGGAGTATGGCATTAAGTTTCCAATAGCACCACCATCAACGAGCATCCTAGAAATCGGCCTCCCTTTAATGTGGCCCTTCACATAAAGAGCTTTCAGTTGGTTGTCCGATTCTAAGGGTCTTTGAAATACAGCATTCTTGGGAGCAAAATCAACTTGAGCCACCCTCTTATCATCTCCGACAAAGCAATAGTCGGCGTTCATATAGATAACATTGACCTCCATGTCTACTCTACTGGGCGAAGGCTCAAAGTCAACAACATCATCATCATCATTGCCCATCTGAACTTCTGAAATAGCAGTGGACGAAATCGAGACTTTAGCCGAAGAAGAAAACGCATCAGCTACAGAGTCTCCAGGCGAGGCCGATCTGACCGGTTCCTCTGGACGGGTCTGACCGATTTCAGCTGACGGACCTGGAACAGGGACGGGCCGGTCTGACCGGTCTCGGCCATGTTAGCTGAGTCCGTCGCGGACGGCTCAACCTTTTCAGGTACTTTAGTCTGACCATCTTGGACACCAGAGCCATCCTTGGAACTTTGACCAGACGGTGGAATCATCGGCTTAACCTCATTAAACCACTCCTCCCTCTTCTTCGCCGATTCTTCCTCTCTTTGCTTTTGAGTACGCAACCGCTGCAATCTCCTTTTTTGAGAATGAGATAAGGCAGGAGGACCCCACCTCGGCTGCGTGTACTGAGCTAGCGGTATATTTTTTAGGCCGAAGTGCCAATAACATTGGGTCCATCGGTCATTGATGGATCAACTGCCATAGAGCCAATTTGAATCACACTCTTCACAACTGGCTTTGGAATAACAAGTGCAAGCTCTTCTTTCCTCTGAACGGGACGATACTCTTGTCTAGCCGACTCCTTGCCCGGCCTGTGCCTGAAACCGGTCAGACCGGTCGGAGTAACCGGTCTGACCGGTCTGTGCTGCTGAGGCACAAACATCAGTCTTTGTTGAAAATTCGTAGGCCTAGGCTGTGGTGTAGTCATTCTGGCATGTACAGGAGCCCCAGGCCGTGGTTGATTTGGTGCAGGACAGTAAGGCACCCACATTAGACCATCTCTCCAAATAGGTTGTGGAGAGGGAGGTGGAGACGGCTTCCATGACCTAAAAGGACCAGCACCGTTGAATGAGCTTGGGCCCTGACCCCACTGTCATTTTGGTGCCTCTAGCACAATAGAATCCCTTGGCGGCGATCTCGGTCTCTTTTTTAGCGGCCGATCTTGTTGAATGGCCACGTTTTGCGTATGCTTAGCCATGACTTCATCAAAGGTCGTTTTTGGCCTGAAAACCTTCCCATGATCTTTGCTTTTATTAGTTTTCCAAGTGCCAACCTCGGGACGCTTGGGCATGAACGTTCGGACCGGCCTCTGGGGCGGACCGGTCTGACCGGTCGGGACAACCGGTCTGACCGGTCTGTCCTGGGCAACAGGAACGACCGGCCTTTGATCCCGCGCTTGAGAGCTAGATTGCCCTCCACTTCCAGAAGTCTTCACTGTAATAATCAAAGTCTTCTTTCCATCAGGAGCTTGCTTAAGCACTACCTCTCTCTCGAGCACTTTGTCATGTTCCGTCATCCTCCTTGGTTCTCCAATCACAACATTCTTGCCTCCTGCTGTATCGGCATTATCTGGCCGAACCAACATCTTGGCTTTCTGAAGATCCATGGTATTGACCACCATGTTGTTGACCGGAAACGGGCGCTTATCAACTTGCATTTCATTCAAACTCAATCGTCCTTCATTCACGGCCGATTGAATCTGTTGACGAAAGAAATTGCAATCGTTAGTCGCATGAGAAAAAGAATTATGGTACTTGCAATAAGCACGCCGCTTTAACTCCTCGGGTGACGGAATAGTAAAAGAACATTTGATATATCCATTCTTATGCAATTCATCAAAAATTTTATCACACTTGGATACATCAAAAGTAAACTTCATCTCCTCTTGCCGATTCCTATGAGTCGGCTTAAGAGATGTGCAAGTAAAAACTTTATTAGATGCTGGCCATACAAATTCACCGGCCAACACATCATGAGACTCATCATCGGAACTACTAGAATTACATTCAAGATTATGCACATTAACCCAATGAGTACTATGGCTTTCTTTTGAATCTTTGTTTCGGCTCTCAGCAACAAAGCTCTTTGATGCACTTGGTTTACATTAAAGAATTCAAAACCCTCTAATTTCGCCTTAATGTGAGGCTGTAAACCATTTAAAGCCAAATCAGCAAGATCCTTTTCGGCAATATTAACACCAAAACAACGGTTCTTAGTATCACGGAAGCGTCTAATATAATCATTAACAGTTTCATCACGTGATTGCCTAACCGATGTAAGATGTGATAATTTAAGCTCATTGTTGCCCGAAAAGAAATGATCATGAAATTTTTGCTCTAACTGTTCCCATAAAGTAATAGAATTAGCAGGCAATGATGCAAACCATGAGAAAGCAGTACCAGTTAGAGACAAAGGAAACAAACGCACTTTCAAAGCCTCACTAGAGCTAGAATCGCCTAGTTGTGCCTTGTATTGACTTATATGTTCAAAAGTGCTTTTACTATCCTCCCCATTAAACTTGACAAAATCAGAAAGTTTAAAACCAGTGGGGAAAGGAACCAAATCAAATCTAGGAACATAAGGCTTTTGGTATAACCTAGCCTTATCCCTGACATCTACTCCCAAATTCTTTTTAAGAGCTGAAGCCAAATCAAGTTTGTACTTAGAAAACATCTGATCTAAATACTCTAATGAATTACCCTGTGAATTTGGTTGTTGAACATTCTAAACGGGAGTAGAAAATAAATTTCCCGAGTCTAACCCTCCTGGACCGGTCTGACCGGTTCCAGAGACCGGTCTGACCGGTTGGTGCAGGCCAACTTGGTTAGCCGACACTTGTCCCTGCCATTGTTGGCCGAACCTTCCGAAAAGCTTGTAAGGTACTGGGCCTTGTGAAAATAGATTTCTCACTGGCGGAGGTGCAGACTATCCATAATTTGGAATTTGCGGGGCGAAATTCGCAACTTCATTGTTAATTCGACCATGACTAGCCGAATTAGGGAAAGTTATGAATGGCTGAGGTGCGACAGGCCGAGTAGGTATTGGGTTGGATGGTGTAACAGATTGGCCTTTGAAATAATTCACCGGCATGCCATACATAGGTTGATCTACGGGTTTTGTTGCCGGTGTTTTAGGTTCAGGCGCAATAGGTACTTTAGGAATCAAAACGCTAGGATCGGCAGCAAGTTGATCAGCCATGGGCTGTTTGCCTTCCGATTCTACTTGTTTGTCCATCATCCAGTTAACCAATCTAACATTGCTCTCAACCAATTTATCCTCCATGAGTTTCAGAAAAGCTTCGTGAGGATTTTCCTCAGATTGTACCTTGGGAGGTGCCGCTGAAGATGAAGCAGTTAGATCTACCTCCTTGACCTTGGTGACCACGCCCTTGCGGTCCTTCTTGAAGTGCGAGAGGTAGCAGAGGCGATCTTCTTCCGCCTTCTTCTTCATGTACCCTCGAGCCTTTGGCGATCTTCAGCAGAGAGCTCATCGTCCTTCACAAGGATGATGTTGTCGGGATCGAAATCAGTATTAGAAACCATCTTGCTGGAGTCGGATAGATCGGCCACAATAGCCAAGATCTCCAAGTTCCTCAGCGGAGTCGCCAAAAGTATGTTGACGCAGAATTCGTCCAACACACGAGAGCGCAGACCGTTCAGACCGGTCCGGGATACCGGTTAGACCGGTCTCCCCAGAGAAACCGGGAGCGAGCCCTAAGAACGCCACCCGGAAGGATCCGTCAGGGTAGACGCATGTAGGGGTGCCCTAGGGTCGGCAAGCAACCTAGGACGCCTTCAATCGTCGTGGAGACGAAGGAAGAACAACAAGTTAGGGTTTGGAAAAGCTAGGGTTGAAGATTGCAAAAAAGTCAAAGCAAAAATAGTAGATTTGATTGAATCGATTGGGCCTCTCCTCAATCGGCCGAATCCCCTTATATTTATAGGGAGGGTAGGGCTTGTCCCACAAGGAAACCAAGTTACAACTCGTTACAATCTCGGAATCCTAAACCTAGTCGAATTACAAGGGCAGACCGGGCAGACCGGTCCCCCAAACCGGTCAGACCGGTCCCCCAAACCAGTCAGACCGGTCTGGGCTCAGATTTTCCTTTTTGCGCCAATCCTCCGTCTTGCTTCTTGCACCGACTCTTGCGGTCCTCCTGAGTCCCAAACACCGCAACAAGCGATCAGAACAGTAGCTCTCGGACCAATTGTTGTGATCTTCAAAGCACCGAACCATCCAGTCCTGGACCGGTCAGACCGGTCAGAGCACACCGGTCTGACCAGTCTGCCTCGGCCTGTGCTAATTTCGGTTGTCAACAAATCCCTTTTTTGTGGATGTAAAGTATAACTAGAGAGTGTTGGTCCTCCGTGTGCTACTCTACACAAGTACTATATGCAAGCATGTGCAGATAAGAAGAAGAAGAAGAAGACTGCCATAGTTGTACTTTACAAGCGTTTGCATTTCTTGCGGTCTTTAGAAAAAGAGTGTATGCTAGTATCCTTCGCTGATCTTTATGATCTCTTCAATTTTGACGCGTTGGACACATCTCTTTTACGTTGCTTCTCGTTGTAAGTTGAGCCAATAATTTCTTATATTTGGTTTTGACAAAATGTGCTTTAATTATGGTCAATTAGCTTAAGATTATTGTGTGTTTTATGACTGACCTCTGATTTGTATGCCTTGCTTTCTTGAAACTGATAGAGATTATTAGCTGGTTTTCTATTTTTTGTCCAGAGATCTGTCCACCTCTAATGAACTAAGCATCTGAATTTGGCCAAGAAACAACCATCTGTTCATTCTTGAACCAGTTCTAATGATTGTTAGATATTGATTTGCTAATGTGAACCATTTCTTTCTATCCCAATGCCAAAAATATATGCTGCTGAATGGATTGCACCATTTTGGTATAAACTATTCCCGGCAATGCTTGCAAACTTCTCGCAATAGTCCTTGACATCTGATGCTTTCTCTGCTAGTTCTTTTCTTGAGAGTCAGAACCCTGTAAATTTGAATGTTCAATGTAAGTTTTATTGTGTCTTGAGCTAGTATAATCATTTAGTTATTTTTCCATCTTATCTTTAGATGCATGATCCAAAAGATTAGGTAGCAGTCCGTGCCAGTTGGCATTTTGGACCCTGAGATGCTGTGCAAAGCTGTTATACGGACCGATAGACAGGAAGTTGTTGATTACTTGGCAAAGGCAATTTTTCACTATTCAAGGAGGGAGTACATTATGTTCTTCCATAACCCTGGTAATCACTGGGTATTGGTGATGATTGTTCCAAAATGGAACAAAGTTCTGTATCTTGACTCTTTGAGAGCACAGTCGCACAGTTATAATCTGTTGAAAGGAGTTATCGACGAGTAAGTATATACTAGCTAAACCTTCTGAATTATTTCAGTTCATCACGAAAGTAATTAACTTAGGCTCAATACGAAACTTTTGGGATCAGATGTGCCAAGAACTGGGGTTTTAATTTTCTCAAACAGGTTATGATACCTAACCAGTTTAGTGTTTCATTAGACAATACATGCGCATATGCACAATTTACACATCACTGACCTCAGTTTGGTCACAGCAAACAACCTTGACATTTGTGACCTTTTGTAGGGCTTATGCCAATTCAAGCTTAAAGCGGAAATCCAAGCTTTTACATGCCGTTAACGCTGCGGTATGTATTGTTGTATTTTTTTCTTTGCAAAGTTCGTATTAATGACTGTAACAGACTAATTGTCATTCTAATTTTATAGTGCCACCAACAAAAACCTGGCAATACATGTGGCTTCTATGCTGCACATCACATGATGATTGCCATGATGAAAACAAACTTGGCAAAACAGGAGGTATGGTGATTTGTTTTTTGATTCTTTGGTTTCCTTTACCAAGCTTTCATTCAACTGCCCAGAGTTGAGTAAACAAATTAGTAGGACAGAAATTAATTTCAGATCTGTACCACTGAAATGTAAAGCACAACCAAGCATATTCTATGACGACACTACCTTTATTCACAGACATGCCGGCCACATGGTTCTTTCCCACAGTTCCCTCCCTTGTACATCTTTGCTCTCTCTTGCATTGCAGCAGTTTTTGGTTGGCATGAATACGACACCACCTCCTCCTTTTACTTGATCTGTCCTAATGGGAGTAGCCTAGCTTGAGTCCTGTGAATTAACCTGTATGATATTGCTTCCAACACTGGATCAGTTTTTGGTGTTTCTCCTTGATACTTCCTAGTTAATAAATGTTGTTTATTATCTACTAATGGTATTTCTCTTTTTTGCTGATACACAGGACTTCGAAGTGCCCATCGAACCCCTTGATGATAGCACGTTGTGTTGCATTCAAGAGGAGTTCGTCCATTTCTTAGTGTCCCAAGTCATCGACAAGAAAGGAGAGTTCCACTGCCCCAACCCAGATTTCTTCTGAACTTGTTCTTGTGATGGCTATTAAATAGCTTTCCTGAACTTGGTGTATGGCTGCTGTTGTTAGCTATGAACTTGGTGTATGAACCCAGATAATAGTTTGTATGCTGTTACCCAGATAATAGTTTGTATGGCTGATGCTGTTAGCTATTCAATGGTTTGTGAAACCAGTATTTTGCTGCTGTATTTTGCTGTTGTGGTGATGTCTACTGTGATGCTTGATCTAGTGATACGTTTTCAAAGAAACGTAACTACTGGCCTTATTGGTGACATGTTTTTATTATGAATTTGTAGTATTTATCTCAGTTTAGTGACACTTTATTTTAAAACTCGTCACTACTATCCATTAGTAGTGACACGTTTCCATAATGAACGTGTCCCTATGATCTCAATGTAGTGACACGTCTTATACCTAACGCGTCACTACAATCTCAAATTTGTGACACGTCTGTATGACTAATGTGTCACTATTATCTAACTTCAGTGACATGTTTCTATAACTAACGTGTCACTATTATATCACTTCAGTGACACGTTACTACAATTAACGCGTCACTACTATCTCACTTTAGTGACACGGGTATAATACATGTGACAAGACACGGGTATAATACGTGTGACAAGTGTTTTATAAACAGTGATACGGTTTTTATAAGACGTGTCACTACTAAGTGCCTCTAGTGACGTGGATATTAAAGGGCCGTCGCTACTAAACACTTATTAGTGACGGACGTTATTTGTAATTAGTGACGGTTCCATATTAGTGATGCAAAATTAGTGACACAAGGTTTGTCCGTCACTAAAGTACATTTACGCGTGTCACTAATACGTTTTCTGGCGTAGTGCGCGCACCGCCGCCACGCCTCCCCGGGATATTTAACTATTTTCCACTTTTACAGTTGTCACTCTTTTAGTTGCCATTATTAAGATTGACACTACGTTTTTGCCATCGCCTTTCTAACGTTGCAACACATTTGCCACTTTTGCCGATGTGGCTCGACACGCAGGCATGCCAGCTCGTGTCCGACGTGGCCAGCCACGGTGAAAAGACCCAACTGCCCCTGCCTTATCCTTTAAGCCCAACTCCAGCCGACCGTTCCCCATTTCGTCTCCCTCCTCTCGTCTCTCTGGTCTGCTCGGCAGCGGCGGCGGTGGCGTCCGGCCATGTTCGCGAGGGGGGAGTCGTCCGCGGGAAGGAGCGGCCATTTGAGGGTGCAGGATGCGTCAGATCTTGTAGGTGAGGAGACTGGGTTGCCTTTGATCATTTGCCCATTTTGCAATCCATTTTGGTTGATTGAGCTGAGGTCGAAGAAGGAGAATGAGAATCATGGTCGGGTGTTTGTGAAGTGCAAGAGGAATATCATCGGGGTGAGTCAGTGTTTTTGATTTGTTGCATTCCATCCCGGGTTGGCAAGGTAGGGTTTGACAATTGTTTTGTGGTTTTTTTGTAGATGTCGGGTAGGTGCAAGTATTACAAATGGCAAAGGAACTACTTTGATGAACTGGTGGAAAAGCAGATTGTGGTGGTGCATGAGCCAGTCGATGAAATTGTTGAAGATGAAGCAGAAGTGGAATCAAAGATTCATGGCAATGCAGGCAGTGTTGAGAACAAGAAGTTAGAAGAACAAGTAGAGAAGATGATGAAGTCAGTGAAGCTTCTAACGGGATTGGTTGCTGTTTTGGTTATGTTGGTGGCAGTGATGTATATGTTCAAGTGAAGTGAACATGTTGGTTCTGTTAGTGTGTGTGTGTAACCTGAACTAGGTCTGGTGATGTTATCATAATGTGTGTATCTGTGATTTGTGTTTGAAGTCATCTGAATGAATATGAAGCATGCAGTTCATAACCAGTTCATAACATAACCTTACATGACATCCATAACATTGTCTGGGTGATTGTTCAAACACAGAAATAACAGAACAAGGTCTTACATCCATAACATTGTCTGGGTGATTGTTCAAACACAGAAATAAAAGAACAAGGCCTTAGGAATGGTTTTTGCCTTACACAAGGCATTACAGATCAACCATAATGTTCACAAATGGTCTGAAACAAAATAGTTCAAGTCTAGGCCATAACAGCTCAAGTCTGGTACATCTTCACTTCTTCTTAGGGGTCTTCTTCACCTTTTTAGACAGTAGTTTATTCCTTGGGGTCATTTTCTTTGGTGGCTGGTAAAGGCACACCTCCAGTGGTATTGGTTCTTCAATGGGTACAAGTGCTTCCATTGCCAGCCTCCTACAAAATTAAAGGTGTTGGTCCAGGGCATACAGATATAACATCATGCATCTGTACATGTATGCATCATACCTCCTGGTAGTTGGACCAGGGCTGGATGTGGCTGGGACAGATGGCAGGGTAGCTTCTTGTGCTGCTTGCCTGGCTGATGCTTCTGCTGCCTGCCTGGATGCTGCTGCTGCCTGCCTGGGTGCTGCTTGCCTGGCTGTTGCATTTGCTGCCTGCCTGGATGCTGCTGCTGCTGCTTCTGCTGCCTGCAAGACTGCAGCTTCTGCTGCTTCAGCTTCCAGGGCAGCAGCTCTTGCTTTCTCTCTGACTACAGCTGCTTTGGTCCTTGGAGTTGCTGCTTGAGTGCTTGTAGATGGTTCATCAGATTGAGCATCCTTCTTGGTCTTCTTTCTACCAGGCTTAACTGACTGTTTTTTGGTCCTTTTCCTGAAAATCAAGCAAAACAATATTATAACATCAGGAAAAACATGATAACAATGACAACAGCTAGAACACTTGCCTTGTTTTGGTGCCAGTAAGTTGACACCTCCAACTTTCTCTTCTATGGCCTTTTTCACCACAGCCAAGACAAGTTACTTGTTTTGTGGCCTTTCCACTTCTCTCTAGGCAAGATGGTATTCTATTTTTTCTTTGTCTACCTACACCTCTCTTTTTCCCTGGTGGTGGATGCAACTTGAACCCCTTGTCAACCTCTGGCCATTGATTTCTGTCAGTAATGTTTGGCCATCCAGAGTTATAGGCAGCCCTCAACTTTTGCACTGAATAAGCTTCATCCACATATGGAGTCCAATCAGGATGCCTCCCAGTGGTGATGACAGCTAAGGCATGTGGGCAAGGCTTGCCTGTAACCTGCCATTCTCTTCAAGTGCATATCCTGTCATTCAAGTACACCACATGCCTTCTCACTTCCTGATCTTTGTAAATTTCAGTGACTTCAGCTCTATCAGGCAGCCCTTTAGTGATCTTTAGGTGTCCAAGACCCCTAGAGGCAGCATTCAATTGTTGTTTCACAGCAGCAAACACTTCTCCATCTAGAGCTCTAGAAATTCTTCTCCTCTTTTCAAACATAACAACTCCTTTCTCTCTCATAGCATCTACCATAAAATGAACTGACAGATCTTTGAATTCTTTGATCCAAGCATTCCATGACTCAGCCAAATTGTTATTTATGTAGTCACATTTTGAATTAGTAGAAAACATGGATCTGCACCATAAAAAGTTGTGGTGCTCATTCAGCCATGTCTCTACTTCTGTGCTAGCAGCAAATACTTTATCCATGAAGTACTTATGCTTTCCAGCTAAATAAGCCCTAGCTGCAGGTCACATGTTTGTGTCATACACCTCTCCTGTAAACTTTTTCTTCACGTTTTCCATCAAATGCCTAAAACATTCTCTCTGTTCTGCAAGTGGAAACACTTTCTGCATAGCTATTTCAAGTCCTTTGCAAGCATCAGTGCACACTGCCAAGTGTGGCACTTCTCCAATGGCCTTCTTCAGTTGCAGCATAAACCATGTCCAATTACCTTTGGTTTCAGAATCAAACAAACCAAAGGCCAGTGGAAACATCCAATTGTGGCCATCTAGAGCTAGGGCTGCAGGCATGTGACCATTCCACAATCCATTCAAAGAAGTGGAATCTATACTAATGTATGGCCTACAGCCCTGTAAAAACCCATCTATGCTACCCTTGAAGCAGCAGAAAAATCTATTGAAGTGCATCTTTCCATCTATTTCAATTGGGTCAATTTCAACTACACTACCTGATGACCTCAACTCTACTTCAGCTTTGAATCTATACAATCAATCAAATGAATCATCCCACTTACCAAATAGCTTGTCAGCTGCCCTCTGCCTTCCATACCACACTGTCTGGTAGTTGATTTGGACCTTATACTTGTCTTGCAAAATCTCCTGAACTTCACTAGCACCCATACCAGGCTTCTTCTTGAGTAATGGAATTGCCCTCTCTGCAATCCAAGCTTGAGAAGCCATTGTCCATATGACTCTGCTAGTTGAAGCACACTAGTGTTCATTCCTGTTTATTTGCACCTGCAATGGAACATTGCAACCAACATTAGTCAACAGAATTAAAATACTCAAAACAACATTAGTTCATGGATGCAATTTGAAAAAATATACCCTGACACTCTTGTCTGCTTTTGTCTTATCTCTAATAATCCATGGACAACCATCAGCCTTACAATATCCCCTGAATCAACTTTTGTCTGACTTTTCAGTTCCCAGTTCAAACTCATGCACTATTGCATGCTGTCTCACTGCCAATCTGAATTCACTCATAAAAGGGTAAAATGTCCCCACTGACGTATCTGGGTTATCCCTATCCCAGTCCATCATTGGCTCTAAAGGATCCATGTCATCAACAGGCATAGCAGCATCTCTCATTTCTTGTTGAACATCATTTGGAATTGATGCTCTTTCAGCCTCTGCTGCTGCTGCTCTTTCATCTGCTACTTTGAATCCCATAGCCTCAAACACTCTGTCCTCATCTACCAAGACTGTAGGCTCACCATCATTTTTAGGTTGTGGCATTATTACCAGAGATTCCCAATCAACTTGCTCAGGTGCCTCTTCTGTCTGTTCTGGTGAGCCAGCTGTGTCCCCCACACCTTCTCCACTGCCACCAGGAAATAATACAGATGGACCAGCATCACTAGTTACACCAGATGCAGCTTTGGACCCTGCAGAGTTTGCACTGGCTGATATCCATCTTTTTCAACTACTTCTACAACAAGCTGTGCCATTCTGTCATTCATCCTTTCCACAAGCAATTTCTCAAAATGCTCATTCCTTCTAAGCTTCCACTCAGCATAACTATCACTGTCTACTGCCCAAACTGCAAGTGTCTGACTACTTCCCCATATGATTTTGCTAGCCATATCTTCAGTAAATTTATCCAAATTGTACCCACATGATACATCAACCCAAATTTCATGCTCTTGCTAAGCCATTTCCATGATTCCATAATCCAAGTTTGCAACATATTTTTCACTTTTAACTACTAGTCTAAATGCATTGCCAGGATCAATCCTGACATGACAAGCACAAATAAAAAGGATTGAGAGTTAGAAATATCCTACTCCAATTCCCCAACCTAACCTAACCAGCACCAGACATTAGCTAATGTTCTTGGATCTTACCAGGGAGGGCAGTCCGACGTGCTCATCATGCTCAATACAGGGGCATCAACACTGGCCTCGCATTCACAAGACAGCACCCTAACCAAAACAAAACTATGGCTTCATCAATCATATAACACGACACAACCCTAACCCTAGTTCATGCAACCAAATCCAGCAAGGGAAACGAGGGATAAGCTCGGGATCCCGGAGTCTTGCGCACGTACCTCTCCAATCGCAGAAGAGAGAAGAGGTGCTGCACACTTCATGCGTGCGCCTACCAGACGACGCCGCCGCCGCCGCCGAGCAGACCAGGGAGAGAAGCGGGAGGGAGACGAAATGGGGAACGGTCGGCTGGAGTCGGGCTTAAAGGATAAGGCAGGGGCAGTTGGGTCTTTTCACCGTGCCTGGCCACGTCGGACACGAGCTGGTATGCCTGCGTGTCGAGCCACATCGGCAAAAGTGGCAAATGTGTTGCAATGTTAGGAAGGCGGTGGCAAAAATGTAGTGTCAATCTTAATAATGGCAACTGAAGGAGTGACAACCGTAAAAGTGGCAAATAGTTAAATATCCCCGCCTCCCCCTCCTCACCTCCCGCTCGTCCCGGGGGGCTTCTCCACGGCTGCCGACGCCACCACACCTCTATGAGGAATTTCGATATTTGACATCGAATTCGCAAGCCTTTCAAAATATAACCCTGAGTCCGCAAGCCTTTCGAAATATAACCCTGTGCATGCGGATTGTTTTGATCCGAGGGATTTTCCGCCTTTTTCTCAGTTTCGTGAATTCCTTTTTTCTTTATCCTCTCCATACCACTGAACGGACCCTTGTGCCCCTCCCTTTTCCTTCTCTCTCGCTCGTCTCTTCCCTGTCCGGAAAGCCTCAGCCCTCCGCCATCGTCGTCGCAGCGGCTTCGAGCAAGGGAGCCACACCTCACCACTCGCCGTCGCCGCCATCCCCAGTCTCCCGCCAACGCCAGCCCCCCAACGGCCTCGCCATCGCTGCCGCCACCTCGCGCGCCTCCGTGACCGCTTCTGCCGCTTCACCACCGTCGGGCACATCCTGCGGCCTAGACGCTTCGCGCCGCCGCCAATCCAAGCAGGCCGACGCCATTCCAAGCAGGCCCGGGTAGAAAGGGGACGCAGAGGAAGGCGGCGAGGCGCGCAGCAGATCAGCGCGAGGACGCGGTCGAGTGGGAGCATCTCTGGGTTGCACGCCACCTGTTGCCACGCCGCCACCGACTCCCGCGCCACCCACACCACCCACCCCGGCCGCACCGTCATGAATCGAAACTGACCCCCAAATTCAGAAACGAACCCACCCGCAGCTCCCAATCCTTGGCCTTCGCTTGCCCTCCTGCGTGCGCGGCCAAATCCTAGATGAGATCGATTGCTCATGCACTGGTGCCGTGCGGACCCACTGTGTTGGTGACCCACGCCTGGGAGACGGTAGCGCAGCCGGTGGCGGCGGCGCACGCCGACCCCTTCGCCTCGACACGTACGAGGCCGCGCTCGACGACCTCCAGCGTTGGCTCCAGTCTGGCCGACCGCTTCTTTGCTCTGACGCGGCATGGAGGAGGATTGCTGAATCGCCGTACTTGAGATGAGAGAGAAGGAGGGGACAGTGAAGGAGAAAGGAAGGGAAAAAAGAATGATTCACCGACATGTGGGTCCCACAAAAGGCACAATTGTCCATTCACCAGGTCTGGAAAATGAGAAAAGAAAATAAACGAAGTAAAACTGAGAAAATGACGCAAATCCCTTAAATTGAAAGAATCCACCTGCACAGAGTTATATTTCAAAAAACTTGTGAACTCAGGTTATATCTTGAAAGGCCTGGCAATTCGATGTCAAATATCGAAATTCCTCCACCTCCTACAGTCCTGCTCGTCTTAGGCTTCTCACGGCCGGCGGCGGCAGGCCGAGCTCTACAAGAAGCGGGAGAAGCACCAAGAGGAAGCTGTCGAGGCCGTCGAGTCCAAGAAGCACTCTCCAGGTGTCTCTCGTTGTCCTCTTCGAGTCCAACGACGCCGGGGTCCAGATGCGCTCTCTCCATCGGGAACTTTTGCCGGCAAGGAGCGTCATAGCCTCATAGGTAATCCTTCCCCTTCCCTTCTTGCCATGGTGTCATGTATAGTTGTAGATCTATTTCTACGATTCACTAATCTGCAAACATATCTGGTTTCCCTCTCGGGGATCCAGGTGCGCCTCATTCTAGTGTGCTGCCCCCCTCCTAATCGGCATGAGGCAGTCGTCGTACATCTTTGAAACTGAAAAGCAGTAGCTTAAAAGTTTAGTTCTAGAAAATAGGTTTATTTCTGTGGTGAATCAATTTAGAAGCATATTGCTGTATCAAAAGTAGCAATTGCCTACGCTGGTGGTGTTACTGTCAGTTTTGTGGAGGACTTGTGCATATCCAGCTTGCGCCTGATGAGGACTTCTCCACCAGTCCACCGGCAAACACAAGATTACTGACACAAGGTTGGCAATGTTGTTGACGCTTTTTCTGGCCAACACACTGAGATATGCGCTAGAACGCGCGGACCGCAACGGATCGAATACCCGCAGCAGGCCCAGACAAAACCGGTGAAACCGGTTTGGGAATCCGGTGAAACCGGTTTCCTAGGGTTTGCTGCGTCGACCTACGAACGCCGGCCCGGGAGGGACCCCGTCAGGGCTGGCACGCCTAGGGTTGTTCTGAGATCGACAGGCCACTCAGAACGCCGTCAAACGCCGTAGAGACGAAGCACGAACAGCAGAGGGGGTTGAAAAAGTTAGGGTTTGGAAGGGATAAAAAGTAAAGGTAATTTGTATTTGATCGATTGGATATGTGGCCCTTTATATTTATAGGGTGGGGAGGTCTTGCCCCGCAAGGAAAGCCCTATTACAACTCGGACCCACAAAAGATTCCAATTCTACTAGGACTCGGGGAAAACCGGTTCCACTGGTTTCCAAATCCGGTTCCACCAGTTCCTGCTGCCAGACTGGCTACAGAAGGAAACCGGTGCCACCGGTCCCAAAATCCGGTGTCACCGGTTTCTGGTGCCCAACCAGCCTTGTGCCAGTTTTGATCGTCAACATATGCCCCCTGTTTTTTGGTAAAGCTTGCGTACCAGAAAACATTTTAGCACAAGAAAATACTCCTGAGGGCGATGTTTAAACAAAATCCATCGGCCTTTTTATTCTAAGGGCGATATCACAAAATACCGGCCATCTCTTGCAAAATTTTCAATCGGCTTCACTGTGACAAAAAATAAAACCATCTCGTGTAGACCTTATAAACCCACAATGTGAAACGTCTACACCTGTCAAGCACTTAAAGTCACCATGCACACCTTTAATAGAACCATCAGCTGTAACATAAGCCGATGTATCACCATGCACAATCTCTAACTTGTTGCCTATCCATTGTATCAAGAATTGATGCAAGCTAGAAGGTACACATTGGTTTGCATGTATCCAATCACGTCCTAGAATCAAACTAAATTTACCTTGAGTCTCAACAACGAAGAATGCAGCAACCAATGTTTTGCTTCCAATAGTGAGATCCATAGAAACGATTCCTGTAGCACTTATAGGATCATCTCCTCCCACACCAATTAAAGCCATATCGGTCTGAATCAACTCATCATCTGAACATCCCAATTTCTTGAATAAAGTATAAGGCATCAAATTGACAACTGCTCCACTGTCAACTAGCATACGAGAAATTGGTCTTCCTTTGATATAACCCTTCATATATAAAGCTTTCAGATGATCATCATTATCTTTGGGCTTCTGAAAAATAGCTTCTTGTGACCCAAAATCAAAATAAGTCATTCCCTCTTCCGAAGTCAAGCGCACCACATCAGGATTAATATTCATATGCTCAGAGGATGACTCATAATTCAAGAATTATTCATCGTCCTTATTCTGGGAATCCGATAACAATTTTTCATCATAATGAATTGAATTAGGAGAAATAATGTTGGGAATTGGAGGAACCTGCACTGTGTCAACCAAATCCTCCTCTGCTGTCGTAGAAACCGGTCCCATCGGTTTTGCTGCTGAGCAAACACCAGGCTTGATCTTCCACTCCTTCCGAGGAATCATTGGTCTATCCTTATTCAAGTTTTCATTCTTCTGTTTCTCCAATTCCTTCTCCTTATTCTCCTGAAATCGAAGCCGCTGCAATTTCCTCTTTTGTGTGCGAGTTAAACCTGGAGGACACCATCTTGGCAAGAAACACTTAGAAATATTATTATCAATTTCATTGTTTTCACCATGAACAGCAGCAACATTCTCTTGAACCGATGTTTCAACCTTAGTGTCAATTATAATCGGTCTTTTGTCGTCATCCTTTGAAATCTCATCGATGCCCCCAACCTGTGTTACATTAACATTAGTTGTTTGTGAGTCAACATCTATGTTCTGCAGCTCTCTTTCCTTCTTCTTTATACGATAAACCTGTTTTGAAGGAGCTGCCTGTTTTCCCTGGGAAAACCGGTTAAACCGGTTTGGCAATCCGGTTTCACCGGATTTGTTCTGCTGATTCCAACCTGATTGACTAGTTGTCAAACGGTTATGTTTAGAATGCAACATCTCGTCATAAATTGGCTTATTAAATTCACCATATCCTGTACAGAGAGGTGAATACAATATAGGATAATATGGCCACCACATATTTTTAAAATCACATGTCGGATATGAAAAATTAGAAGAAGTTGAAAGAATCCATGACATGTCTTGATGTGAATTATGAAGAGAATACAATTTGACAAAAACACCCTGTTGCGTAACTCCCTTCTGAGATGAAGTATGTCTTTCATGACGCATAGGTGACCATGTTCCTTTTTTTACTGGCCGATTACTAGTAATGGCCTTTTGATTTTCATACTTGGATAGTAATTCATCAAAGGTTAATTTCTTATTTCCACATCTCCTCTGATCTTTTTCCAATTCACTTTTGAAATTCCAATCCCGGGGTGCATTGATTTAACCGCTTTGGAATGGTGCTGACCAAAACCGCTGCACAGCAGACTCATACTATTTTTGCGAGGATTCTTGCCCCCCGAGTCCAGAAATTCTTGCAGTGATCTTGAAGATCTCTCTACCATCAGGAGTCTTTTCAGACACTACATCTCTGATCACCTGTTTGACTTTCAAATTTTTAGGCTTCTCCTCACCGATGATGACATTTTTTTCCTTGGTTGTTTTAGCTTGATGTGGCCGAACCAAAACCTTAGGTTGATGTACATCAATGGTGTTGACAGAAAGAGAAACATTATCCGCTGGCGTCTCATGATAATCTAATCGTCCTTGATTTATGGCCGATTGCACTTGCCGACGAAAAATATTGCAATCAATAGTAGCATGCAAAAAAGAATTATGAAATTTACAATATGCACGCCCTTTCAATTCTTCAGGTGAAGGTATAGTGTGAGACATCTTGATGTTTCCATTTCTTAACAATTCATCAAATATATGATCACATTTAGAAACATCAAAACTAAATCGCATTTGTTCTTGCCGATCCTTAGAAATCAGCTTAAGACACGGACATGTAAATGCTTTATCTTCTGAAGGCCAAACTAATTCAGCAACATAATCTCCTTTTCTCTCATCGTCCAAATTATTATTTCGCACATGTAAGCTAGACTGATGAGATCCAAAAGCATCTTTATTATTTTTTATTTGGTTTTCAACAACTAAAGCTCTTACTTGCACTTGATTAACCGAAAAGTGTTCAAAGCATCCTATTTTCTCTTTAATAATAGATCTTAAGCCATTGAAAACAATATCAGCAAGATCTTTATCAGAAATTGACAAATCATAACAACGGTTTCTTATTTCTTTGAATCTCCTAATATATTCAGAAACAGATTCATTCTCTTGTTGTTTAACCGATGTTAGATTTGTCAAATTTAATTCTTGATGCATTCTAGAATCAACAGAGTATGGTTTTTGATATAATCTAGAATTACTCACATCAATGCTAAGTTTATCCTGCATCATACTATCTAACTCGTCCTTTATTTTATAGAATTCAATATATAATTTTGAACGAGCTAGATCAGATTGCTCTGCGGCTGTACTTTGAGCTTGAACAACATGAGGCATGCAATAAGGATTTTGCCGTAAATATTGATTATACACATCACTAGAAATCCCTCTAGAATTAATGTTTTGATTAGGTACAGGGGTTGATGTATATGCACATGTATCAATATAAGCAGAATGATTAGCCACCTCTATATTTCGGTTAGGGACTACCGAAAGAGGAGCCGTAACGTATGGTCCTGGCTGCTGCCCAGCTGTGGCAACAAAACCGGTTCCACCAGTTTCTAGAACCGGTGAAACCGGTTTCACCGTGGCTGGTGAAACACGCTGTAGCGGCGGTATTTGTTCTGAATAAAATTTAGCCGGCATACCATACAGTGGACTTTCAGGTAATTTTCCTGGTGTAGCCGACATATTTGCATGCATATTCTAATGTTGCATATGTGGTAAATTTTGTGCATAATAAGAAGATTTTACCAACCTATCCTTTTCAATTCTATCCATTTTTTTTGATAATGCGGATAAAAGATCTAATCTTTTTTGTACAGAATCAAAAGTAACTGTAGGTTGACCAATCGGAGTAGATGGTGAATTGCTTACAGTGGATATTACCTCAATCTTCCGATTATCAATCTTGAACGCGGGCATCACAAAGTCTTGTGTTCTTGATACTGTGCCCTGGCGATCTTTTCAGCCCCATCAAAAATTGATTCTTGAAAAATTCTTGGGCTGCTTCAAACTTCTGACGCTCCTCTTCGTCGAGCTCCTCCATGGAGGACACAATGATATTGTCCTTATCCAGATCTGAAATAGAATCCATCTGGTTAGGGTTAGGTAGGCCGGTTATATAAACCAAGATCTCTTTCCCCAGCGGAGTCACCAAAAATGTGTTGACGCTTTTTCTGGCCAACACACTGAGATATGCGCTAGAACGCGCGGATCCGCAACGGATCGAATACCTGCAGCAGGCCCAGACAAAACCGGTGAAACCGGTTTGGGAATCCGGTGAAACCGGTTTCCTAGGGTTTGCTGCGTCAACCTACGAACGCCGGCCCGGGAGGGACCCCGTCAGGGCTGGCGCGCCTAGGGTTGTTCTGAGATCGGCAGGCCACTCAGAACGCCGTAGAGACGAAGCACGAACAGCAGAGGAGGTTGAAAAAGTTAGGGTTTGGAAGGGATAAAAAGTAAACGTAATTTGTATTTGATCGATTGGATAAACCCTCAATCGGTCGTGGCCCTTTATATTTATACGGTGGAGAGGTCTTGCCCCGCAAGGAAAGCCCTATTACAACTCGGACCCACAAAAGAATCCAATTCTACTAGGACTCGGGGAAAACCGGTTTCACCGGTTTCCAAATCCGGTTCCACCGGTTCCTGCTGCCAGACTGGCTACAGAAGGAAACCGGTGCCACCCGTCCCAGAATCCGGTGTCACCGGTTTCTGATGCCCAACCAGCCTTGTGCCAGTTTTGATCGTCAACAAACGTTCAGTTCAGTTCATCAATGTTCAAAGTACAGAGAATGCTCTTAAACAAACCAAGCATTAACAGAGTAGTGGAAACAATGGGCAATGTTCAGTTCACTGAACCTCGACATAAGTTGCACTTGTGCATATTCGCCACATTTGAGGAGTTGCAGAATTAACATAGATCTAATCTGAAACCATATCCATCGTATTTTAAGAAATATCCTAGAGCCTAGTTATTCAGCTGAATCTCGTACTTGTCGCCCCGAGCAATCCCTGTTTTCTTGGTAAGCTAACCACCATTAGGCCAAATAACGGCCATTAGTGCAGCAGCCTCTGCTCAAATAATGGCCAGCCGATTAAAAAATTGTCATAAAGATTTATGTTTCAATCCAGAACATCCCATTTAGGAAATTAATTAGCAGGAAACTGGTTGCATATGTAGCCATCTTTTGTTGTTTCAATATAATATTTTATTATCGTGGTTTCGTGTTTATCTTGGTGCTCCATCTGTTTTAGTATCCCCACATCTGAGGACCATTTATGTTTAGCAAGCTAATAAGGTTCTCACATCCCGATTGCAGTTTCGTGTTTATCTTGGTGCTCCATCTGTTTTAGTATCCCCACATCTGAGGACCATTTATGTTTAGCAAGCTAATAAGGTTCTCACATCCCGATTGCAGTTACATGACATAAGGTGCTTGATTCGAGGAGCGGGACTGGTGAAGCTCAAGGAAGGAGGAGGAAGCCCACCACCAGGTCTACCACAGCCAACAAGGGCAAGGCACCGTTGCTGCTGCTGGAACCGCAAGCTGCCCCACTCTTGAAAGGTCTGCAAGGGCCAACAACAGGTAAATCCCCCTTTGTCTACTAACCTGACCTCCAGCACAATGTCATCTGTGTTCAATTCAGCCCCTACGTCATAATGTTTTTAGTGCATTACAGCTAGCATATAGAGTCATTGCTATAATCATTGTTGTAATGCATCCTGTCTTCATTGTTGATTTACCCAACATGAATTGAACCTTCATCCACTAGTGTAGGCGTGTAGGCCTGTAGTAGGGGTAGGGGTTAGGCCTTGAGCCTTTGAGACTAGAGAAGGTGAACTTCAGCTAAGACAAGCATATGCACATCCAGCTGATGTGCATATGCTTGCTCTGCAGGCACAGATTGAAGTTGGTTCGTGTTCCAATTCTGAGTGGCAATCTGGTACAGTCATTGACAGGAAAGCCAGTTGAAGAGGTAATGCATTCAAATATGAGGCATGCAGCTGGTACTACGAGTTAGCTATTTTATCGTAGGCATCAATTTAGAAGAAATAGGAATTCTTTTGAATTGGCTGACACATACTGGGTAAACTTTTATGGCGATCACCCGTCTCTGCAACCTGGCTGTATGGCCAGAGATGTTTTTTGCACAGACTTGTGACATATGGCCCTATTTGTTCCCACCCCAAACTTCACTATTCATCAAACTTCACTATTCATCAAAGGGAATCTTACATGCATGGAGTATTAAACGTGAGTTAATGACAAAACCCATTCCATAACCCCCCGTAACTTTGCGAGACGAATCTAATGAGCCTAATTTGGCCATGATTAGACAACGCCGTGCTATAGTAAACAATCTCTAATGATGGATTAATTAAGCTTAATAGATTCGTCTCGCGATTTTCCATCCATCCGTGTAATTAGTTTTATAATTAGATCATGTTTAGTCATCCTAATCTTAGATTTAAAATTGCTACAGTAAAGTTTTATGGCGTTCCCCCGTCTCTGCACCCTAGCTCTGTCTCTTGCACAGATTTGTTGTGTTCAGGCTAAATTTAAGGCATGGTAGATCTATTCAATGTTGCTCGCAGAAAGTTTTAGTACCGACTGTTTCTTTCTCCCAACAGGCTATGGCTGAAGAGTGGAAACTGGTGAGTTCAGGAAGCTGCCTTGACTGCAGGGAACAAGTAAAGGCACAATCAGCGCAATGGACCGAGATGCAAGATATTATGGAGTAGGTTAGGTTAGGTTGATATTTCTTTTAGTAACTTAATATAGCCTCTTTTCTATAACATGGTGGACGAGTAATAAATTTTGTCGGTGAGACTTGTCTATATTTGTAACTCAATTTGTCGATTTTTTCTTCCTTTTTTGTTTTACATATTTTGATTTTTATGTGGTTGTGAACTTGTGATACAACAGCCTACCTGCTAGCTATCCCTCTGCTCGCATCGCAGTAGCAGCTGTAAGGGGAAAAGCTAGTCAGGCGCAGGTGGGTAGTGGGAGTCCTCGGATAGCTAATGGATTGTTAACAGGTTGAACCCACAGTTAGCAACGAGTTTGTTTACCTTACGCACAGAAAGTTTGGGGTGGTATGGTGGCTGCTGTTGCAAGTTTGGATTGGACTGGGTGGTGTTACTTCTCTCGTGGGAATAAAGCGGTGTGGTTAGATCTTGGATTCGAGCCCAATTAGCAGGTCATATATAATATAGGTACTAGGGATTTCCTGCGCGTTGCTGCAGGAATATTAAGAGAATATCAAATAAATATTGAAACAATTGTTGTGCACACATGCCATAAATATTGAAACAATTGTTGTGCATACATGACAAAAAGTTAAAGATGGGTATCTGTAGTACTATATTGAATGGAAGAAAGACAGTGACAATCGGAATTCAAGTGAACATGTTGATAAAACCTTAAAGTTGCCCACTGCCGAGAAGAATGCTGATAGATCTGCTCAAAAAAAAGAAGAATGCTGATAGATTAGACTGTGATGTAAAGGAAAAAAAGTAAAAGGTCAATTAAATTCTAGCATACGAAACTCCTAATTATACATAATACTACTTTTTTTTTTGCTCTTACATATGGCCTGAAAAACAGTTGGTTCTTGTCCTCCAAGGATTTGTCTAAAAAGATGCACGATTTGGCTAAAAAAAAATGCAACTTGCCAATTCGGAAAATATGAGTTCTAGACAAACAATGGGTGTCTTTATGGAGCTGCATCAACGTAAGGAGAGACTCAACAGATGATTACCCAAAAAATTCCCCTAGTAAAGCAGCAATAAGGTAAGACTACGGTAGGAATATAGGATAGATGAATAACTACATATGCCAGGCCAGGATACTTAAATGGTAGTTATCTAGGTATAAGAAACTACTAACTGCGGTAGATGACTTGTGAGGCTTGATTTGGTGAGAAACTTGGTGCTCCTGCATACTTGCTGAATCAACCAAAGCAAGCAGACACTATGAATCCCATCTTGAAGACCTTTGGATAATGATGAAAGGATACATAGATGCTCTTGGATGCATATGCATGGTTGTGGGAGAACAGGGAAACCCATTGCCAATTTTATACTGCTATACTCCGTACTTCTTCGTTCTTGCAACTTATGGGATTTAATGGTACGTGGAGTGGATGAGAAGCTGAGGAGACGATGGTAGCTGACTGTTCAATTTGTTCTCCACAGAAGGCACCAAAGGGACAAGTGATGGGAGTGGGAAGTAGAAGTGGAGAATGAAAAATAAAATGGTTGTGAGTTTGGGAAATGAAGGTAAGGTGGATGACGTGGATAGGCTCAGCGTGAGATGAAGGGTTAGATCATAGAAAATAGAGTTAATCTAATGGCTATGAAATATCGATGATGTGGCGCGCTGTGGTGCAAGCTTTATAGCAATTAATAACTTATAGTGGCCTCCACCTATATAGGATATATAGATATGATTGGTTCAACAGCCAGAAAAAGAGTTCATGTAAAGAAAGCTGTATCCAAACGAAATGCAAAAATAAATTCCGGGTCCGAAGTATGTCACCTCAGCTGCTGATGCTTTACTAACAGAAACAACCCATAAATTCTGCAACCAATAAATTTTAGAAAATAAACCTCGGCCCATGTCCTATGTACTACGGAAGTTTCACCTCTAATCTCTGGTCCGTCCTGTCAACAAATGAAACTTTATATCTGCTGCAAAAATGTAAATGGAAAGCTGAACTATTGATTTCCACGATATAACTCAACCCGCAATACTTAAATTTTGATATATTGATCAAAGTATGGACGCAAGTATATTTTTTTGTATCATCATGGTTCGGCAGATAAAGATCCCTTGTCGATTTCCTTACTGCATTCACAGAAAAATTATGTCTAAATCATGTTTTATCAGCAGTTTAGCTTCTGTTCACGTGTGATGAAGAAAAAGATTGCACTTCGAATAAGCTGTCTATTCATTCAGACGAGAAAATTGTGTAGTTTGCACTTTTGACTAAATAGGGGAAAAAGGAAAATAAAAGCAAAACCATAATACAAATTTTCTAAATTCACTACATTTTCCAAACACAAAATGCAGAAACCGCCTCCCCACGTCCAAGGGAGGTAATTAAATTGAGGTAGACGACTTTCAGCTTCCTTGAAAATTTAGCATGTAGTAGAGTATTGACCAAGCATTTTACGGCTAAGATGAACTCACTCAACCGCAGAACCACATGTAGAGCTGGGACTTAGACCGTGGTATTTATGTGCCACTATAAACACGATATTTTGACATGTCCCAAAGTTTCTGTAGTCCATTCGAACTTTTGGCTTTCTTTAGTAACTTGAAGAGCGTCAATCCCCTGTCGCCTAGTCGGGAAATGAAGCGGGTAAAGGTGGTCAAATATGAGGCATGCAGCTGGTACTACGAGTTAGCTATTTTATCGTAGGCATCAATTTAGAAGAAATAGGAATTCTTTTGAATTGGCTGACACATACTGGGTAAACTTTTATGGCGATCACCCGTCTCTGCAACCTGGCTGTATGGCCAGAGATGTTTTTTGCACAGACTTGTGACATATGGCCCTGTTTAGTTCCCACCTCAAACTTCACTATTCATCAAACTTCACTATTCATCAAAGGGAATCTTACATGCATGGAGTATTAAACGTGAGTTAATGACAAAACCCATTCCATAACCCCCCGTAACTTTGCGAGACGAATCTAATGAGCCTAATTTGGCCATGATTAGACAACGCCGTGCTATAGTAAACAATCTCTAATGACGGATTAATTAAGTTTAATAGATTCGTCTCGCGATTTTCCGTCCATCCGTGTAATTAGTTTTATAATTAGATCATGTTTAGTCATCCTAATCTTAGATTTAAAATTGCTACAGTAAAGTTTTATGGCGTTCCCCCGTCTCTGCACCCTAGCTCTGTCTCTTGCACAGATTTGTTGTGTTCAGGCTAAATTTAAGGCATGGTAGATCTATTCAATGTTGCTCGCAGAAAGTTTTAGTACCGACTGTTTCTTTCTCCCAACAGGCTATGGCTGAAGAGTGGAAACTGGTGAGTTCAGGAAGCTGCCTTGACTGCAGGGAACAAGTAAAGGCACAATCAGCGCAATGGACCGAGATGCAAGATATTATGGAGTAGGTTAGGTTAGGTTGATATTTCTTTTAGTAACTTAATATAGCCTCTTTTCTATAACATGGTGGACGAGTAATAAATTTTGTCGGTGAGACTTGTCTATATTTGTAACTCAATTTGTCGATTTTTTCTTCCTTTTTTGTTTTACATATTTTGATTTTTATGTGGTTGTGAACTTGTGATACAACAGCCTACCTGCTAGCTATCCCTCTGCTCGCATCGCAGTAGCAGCTGTAAGGGGAAAAGCTAGTCAGGCGCAGGTGGGTAGTGGGAGTCCTCGGATAGCTAATGGATTGTTAACAGGTTGAACCCACAGTTAGCAACGAGTTTGTTTACCTTACGCACAGAAAGTTTGGGGTGGTATGGTGGCTGCTGTTGCAAGTTTGGATTGGACTGGGTGGTGTTACTTCTCTCGTGGGAATAAAGCGGTGTGGTTAGATCTTGGATTCGAGCCCAATTAGCAGGTCATATATAATATAGGTACTAGGGATTTCCTGCGCGTTGCTGCAGGAATATTAGGAGAATATCAAATAAATATTGAAACAATTGTTGTGCACACATGCCATAAATATTGAAACAATTGTTGTGCATACATGACAAAAAGTTAAAGATGGGTATCTGTAGTACTATATTGAATGGAAGAAAGACAGTGACAATCGGAATTCAAGTGAACATGTTGATAAAACCTTAAAGTTGCCCACTGCCGAGAAGAATGCTGATAGATCTGCTCAAAAAAAAGAAGAATGCTGATAGATTAGACTGTGATGTAAAGGAAAAAAAAGTAAAAGGTCAATTAAATTCTAGCATACGAAACTCCTAATTATACATAATACTACTTTTTTTTTGCTCTTACATATGGCCTGAAAAACAGTTGGTTCTTGTCCTCCAAGGATTTGTCTAAAAAGATGCACGATTTGGCTAAAAAGATGCACGATTTGGCTAAAAAGAAATGCAACTTGCCAATTCGGAAAATATGAGTTCTAGACAAACAATGGGTGTCTTTATGGAGCTGCATCAACGTAAGGAGAGACTCAACAGATGATTACCCAAAAAATTCCCCTAGTAAAGCAGCAATAAGGTAAGACTACGGTAGGAATATAGGATAGATGAATAACTACATATGCCAGGCCAGGATACTTAAATGGTAGTTATCTAGGTATAAGAAACTACTAACTGCGGTAGATGACTTTTGAGGCTTGATTTGGTGAGAAACTTGGTGCTCCTGCATACTTGCTGAATCAACCAAAGCAAGCAGACACTATGAATCCCATCTTGAAGACCTTTGGATAATGATGAAAGGATACATAGATGCTCTTGGATGCATATGCATGGTTGTGGGAGAACAGGGAAACCCATTGCCAATTTTATACTGCTATACTCCGTACTTCTTCGTTCTTGCAACTTATGGGATTTAATGGTACGTGGAGTGGATGAGAAGCTGAGGAGACGATGGTAGCTGACTGTTCAATTTGTTCTCCACAGAAGGCACCAAAGGGACAAGCGATGGGAGTGGGAAGTAGAAGTGGAGAATGAAAAATAAAATGGTTGTGAGTTTGGGAAATGAAGGTAAGGTGGATGACGTGGATAGGCTCAGCGTGAGATGAAGGGTTAGATCATAGAAAATAGAGTTAATCTAATGGCTATGAAATATCGATGATGTGGCGCGCTGTGGTGCAAGCTTTATAGCAATTAATAACTTATAGTGGCCTCCATCCTATATAGGATATATAGATATGATTGGTTCAACAGCCAGAAAAAGAGTTCATGTAAAGAAAGCTGTATCCAAACGAAATGCAAAAATAAATTCCGGGTCCGAAGTATGTCACCTCAGCTGCTGATGCTTTACTAACAGAAACAACCCATAAATTCTGCAACCAATAAATTTTAGAAAATAAACCTCGGCCCATGTCCTATGTACTACGGAAGTTTCACCTCTAATCTCTGGTCCGTCCTGTCAACAAATGAAACTTTATATCTGCTGCAAAAATGTAAATGGAAAGCTGAACTATTGATTTCCACGATATAACTCAACCCGCAATACTTAAATTTTGATATATTGATCAAAGTATGGACGCAAGTATATTTTTTTGTATCATCATGGTTCGGCAGATAAAGATCCCTTGTCGATTTCCTTACTGCATTCACAGAAAAATTATGTCTAAATCATGTTTTATCAGCAGTTTAGCTTCTGTTCACGTGTGATGAAGAAAAAGATTGCACTTCGAATAAGCTGTCTATTCATTCAGACGAGAAAATTGTGTAGTTTGCACTTTTGACTAAATAGGGGAAAAAGGAAAATAAAAGCAAAACCATAATACAAATTTTCTAAATTCACTACATTTTCCAAACACAAAATGCAGAAACCGCCTCCCCACGTCCAAGGGAGGTAATTAAATTGAGGTAGACGACTTTCAGCTTCCTTGAAAATTTAGCATGTAGTAGAGTATTGACCAAGCATTTTACGGCTAAGATGAACTCACTCAACCGCAGAACCACATGTAGAGCTGGGACTTAGACCGTGCTATTTATGTGCCACTATAAACACGATATTTTGGCATGTCCCAAAGTTTCTGTAGTCCATTCGAACTTTTGGCTTTCTTTAGTAACTTGAAGAGCGTCAATCCCCTGTCGCCTAGTCGGGAAATGAAGCGGGTAAAGGTGGTCATGCATCTGGCCAGCTTTTGAATATCTTTTTTTCCGGTCGGTATTTTCATGTTTCTCACGATGTTGCTTCTATTTTCATGTTTCTCATGCCGTTGATCAATTTTGGTGAAAGGCGAATTAGATGCTCACTTGTACATCATGTGACGAAATAGTATAGGTTCATTGCCACGCATGACAGCATCAAATGCCTGGAACGTTTGTGTTTTGGAAGGCCAGGTGGGGCATCAGTTTCATATTTGAGTTGTAGGAGGTGGCAAGTCATTTGATTTATTGTACTCTTCGTATTCTTCTTAGGTGGTGTCTGTTTATTACTGATACTCGGTGGGAATTAAAATGAGCGAAGAGAGTGATGAGGGCTTAGTGGAGGCAAGATGAAAACTAAATGGTTGATGACATGGATATATAGGCTGAGAGGCTAGCTTTAGAGGTGGTGGATTGCTAGTGGGTATGAACTTTACAGAAATATATGATATCTAGAGGTGAACCAGTGAACGGTCCGGTTCCATGCCAACCGGGGCGGTTCTTAGGGCAAGTTCCACGTAGGATTTTTTATGATGTGGAAGAGAGAGGGGGCAATGAGAGAATAAGGCGGTTGTTTCGCGAAGCAATCACCTCAAAGCTAAAAATCAGGACTATAAGACCACTTAATCACCATTGTACAAGTTGTTTTTACCATGCAACTCATAAATATTTATTTTTATATATACAAATTAAGGAATTACTAATTTCTATGAGACAACTTATAAGACGACCTATTATACATGTTGTCTATTTAGCCGTCTCAAGATTACGTGTCACTGCATGAGATGGCCGATCAGACAACATCAATGTACCTGCCCTTAGTTGTACTGAAGCAATCTCATAGCTATTTAAAGGGTGTAAACGGAAAGAGCTGATTGCGGGCAGAAGTTGGAGCAAGGAAAATCACTTTGGCAGGGATTGGCAGGCGGCGGCGCATCTGGAACCAGGACGGTGGCCGCCGGTGCATAGAGAGGCGAACAGGGCAGCGGCGGCCCTTCTTCAGCGCTCCCTCTCGATCCGTGCCCATTCTTTGCCGGAGGCGGTAGCCGACCTCGTCCCCTGCCCGTTCTTCACCGGCGCCCGGGCGGCGGCCTCTGGATCTCATCCTCGCCTGCTCGCCACTGTTCTGTTGGCTGCGGCCCTGCCCTTGCGGCCCTGCTCGCCGATTGTGTGAACAGGGAACTGAGGAAGCAAGGCCGACACAAGAGACACGACTCGACGACATGGCTAATGGTCACCGGTCAAATTCCAAACTCACCTCCTTAATTTAAGTGTTCCCTGATTGTTCAGTTTGCGCCAAACCTTGATATGATCGAAGTGTAGTATGCTTAATTTTGCACTTGCATAAAATAGATTATTGGACACTGCATCTATATTTTTGCGTACTCTTCTTTAAGGTTCAAGTTGCATGGAAGCAGCTATTTTGCTAATGTTGGATGCATTTTTATTTTTAATAATTGTAGATCCAGTATGCCATAGGCTCTCTTAATTTAACATGAACTCTTAAAATCGACAAATGCTATTGGTAGTTACTGTCTTTCTTACTATTGTATTTTTTCACACACAGTTCATGAAGGACCGGAACGGCGACAAGAGGGGGGTGAATGGGAGCCTCACAAATTTCTCGCGATCGAGAACGGGCCTATGTCCCAAAACACACCACGCGCAAGAATTCTAGCACTTGCCAAGATCACGTAACAACTGAGTGCCTACTGACCCTAGGAACAAGTCCAGAACCCAGCGAACCGAGCGAGCAAGCGACACGAGCAAACATCGGAAGACTGCATGTGCTCAGCCAGCCAAAAACCGGTGCCACCGGTTATCCAAAACCGGTGCCACCGGAATTCCAAAACCGGTGCCATCAGAATTCCAAAACCGGTGCCACCAGAATTTTCTGGAGCTGCTGAGCACCTCGGGAAAAATCCCAAAACTAGACCAAATGACCTCCAAAATTCATCACAAAAATTCCAGAGGCCAAACACAAGATCTAGAACTTTTCCAACTCGAAAACCAGAGCAAACAACAACTTGCCTAAAACTGGTGCCACCGGTTTTTCAAAACCGGTACCACCGGTTTTTCCTGGGCAGAGACGAAACTTGAGAAGAAAACCCTAAATCCACTCAAACGAGGTCCAAATTCCGTGAAATTTGAGCCATAGCTGCGCAAGGACTTGGTGAGTGTTATCCAAAAGATCTCTCCAAGAAAGATCAATCCATCACCATGAATTTCACGGATTTGACCAAAAACACAAGAACTCGGGGTAGAGAGAAGAACTTCAAATCGAGGCAAATCAGTGGGTTTGAGGGGGGAAAGATCACGGGGAATATGGTCACAAGGAACCTATGAGAGATCCCCTCAAAGAAATCCCACTAGAAACGGCCTCAAAAAGAGCTCCGAAAATAGCTAAAAAGAAAAAACGAGGGAGACAAGCCATGAATCCACCATGAATGATTATGAACTCAAATCTTAACAAGATTCGTGGCTAGGAAACCACCCTCATCCTCCCACTTTTGGATTGGAGCACTAAACCTAGAGTAATCACTCTCTAAGCCTACTCCTCTCTCATTGAAGCAAACCCTGGCCTTGAAAGAGAAAATAAAACTAAGAGAATGGAAGGGATGGCTGAAAATTTCAGCCCCCTCACACATATGTGTCCTTGGCCAAAAGACCAAACTACCCCTAAGTGATACATACCCCGCAGGGGCAAAGTTGTCCAGTTTTTCGTAGACTCATCGGACGGACACGGGACCTTCACGACTTCACTTCGCCTCGACGCAAGCTTCGCGATGGCGCCACGTGCCCTCCTTTCCGCCATCCGGCCGCACCGGACGCGCCCCCGGTTTTGAGGCCCAAACCGGCAAACCTGCCTGCCTGGTGGTTTTGAGGCCCAAACCACCCAAACCGTCCATCTCCGCTTGGCCGCCACGCGACCTCCTCGATGTCGACGCGTGTCCGGCCTCCGCCAAGCCTTGACACCTCCGTCCCGCTTGACTCGACCGACGCCGTCTTCATCACGCCGTGAACTCTTGCTCTTCCATGCACTATGCGGATCGCACGTGACTTCGCCCGGCCTCTTCGGGTCCCTCGGTCCAAGCCTACTAGTTCATCCTTCACCGCTCTTGGTTCATCGGCATGAACCTTTCGCGCCTGACCTTCACCGCGCGCCGTCGGCCGCCATGTCGCATCCTGCACCTGCACATCACGAGCCAAGAGACACATCAATCCACTCAACGGTTGTCAATCACTCATCATCCAGGGATGACCACCATTGGTCCTCAATCTCCCCCTTGATGAGTGCATTGACAACACCCAGCACAAATGACTTGAAAAAGAAACAGAACGAGAACAGAAAAAGAAAAGAAAGAAAGAACTCATCCAAGTGATCAAAAACCTATCAAAAGGCAAAGAACAAGATCACTTGAGATGAGAAGTCTCAGTCCCCTAAGACAAGGGCAACGGCTCGACACAACTGAGACAAGAACACATGATTCCTCAAGAAGAGGCAGAAAGGGCTCAACACCAATCATGTGACAAGCGAAAGCTCAAAAGAGCAACCTGAGCAAACTCCCCCTGAACAAATGCATGAAAGCAATGAACTCCCCCTGGCTAAATGCATCCTATCTCCTAAAATGCATGCAATCTCATGAACATCTCGCCTAAAGCATCCAACTCTCCCTCTTGATTGAACATATGCAACTTAAATTTCTCCCCCTTGTTGGCAATGCAAACATCAAGGATGACATGAGAGAGCACAATGCATGCTATGAAGTGCAAGAGCTTATCAAGCTTCTCAAATATATCACAAAGCATTTACAAATGCTACAAATGAACTAAAACGTAGAGACGCAGTTCATGAGCAAGCACAAATAGCCGACATGAGGATATTATGATAGAATCAGGAGGTTCAGGCATAATTTCAGATTTCCATATTTTATAAAAGATGTCACCACATGAGCAAAAGTCTAACTATGATAACTCGAGCAAGGTCAAACTAGATCACACAAGCTCATAAAAGGATGACACATTCTCAACATAAGATCATTGCTAACACTTGCAGGACATCCCTACTCATTTCCAAACTCACTGAGACCATGAGCCTACTTCTATGGCAAGCACATGTAACAGCAGAGCAACCTGGTGAATGATTTTAAATGAGCAACATAGATTAATAGCATTTTCATGCAAACTATTTGCTGTCTTTCAAATTTTTATTTTACTTGCATTTTTCATTAAGCACATATAAAACCAAGGTTTATGAGGTGTCCCTTGACACAAGTGAAGCATAGAAATCATGCTCCCCCTAGGTAATGCAAAGCAAGCACAATGATAAGCCATGTGTTAAGAATAAACCGCCCGAGTACAAGCTAGTATAACCTAGCATCTCAAGCAAGAGCAGCGCATGACCAAAGACTACTCATGGGTGATAAGCATTTTTTTTTATAAAACAAGCTTAGCTCACAAAATTTCTTATGACAATATCATCAAGAGCATAAGCAGCACATTGCAATCACCACAATCCTATGCACTAGTTCTCAAGAGCATAAGCAAATACTCAGGATATATAAGAGAAGCTCATCTAATGCAGAATATGATACAAATGCGTTATGAAACATGCTATGCAAATGCATGATACATATGATACAATATGATACATGAGAAAGACCCACAGAAACCAACTCAGAAAGGAAAACACACTCCTAGCTCCCCACGCAGGTGAGCAAAGGTGGCTTGATCAAGTGGTTTGGTGGATATGTCTGCTTGTTGATTCTGGGTGTCAATGTAGCAAAGATCTATGTCTCCCTTCTCGTAGTGATCTCTCAGAAAGTGATAGCGCACATCTATATGTTTGGTTCGGGAGTGGAGCACTGGGTTTTTGGCAACACTGATGGCGCTTGTACTGTCACATAGGAGAGGAACTCTCGAGTAGGATAGACCAAAATCTCTCAAAGTGGAAAGCATCCAAAGCAGTTGGGAGCAACAGCTAGCAGCAGCGACATACTCGGCTTCTGTGGTAGATTGGGCTACACTGGATTGCTTACGGGAAGACCAAGAGACCAAAGAAGAACCGAGGAACTGACAAGTTCCAGAGGTGGACTTGCGGTCCAACCGACACCCAGCAAAATCCGCATCGGAGTATCCGCGGAGTGTGAGTGTCGAGGAGGCAGAGTACCACAAACCAATGTCAGGAGTGAAGTGTAAGTACCTCATGATCCTTTTCACCGCTTGGCGATGAGAAGTTCTTGGTGAAGCTTGAAAACGAGTGCACAGACACACGGCAAAGTGTATGTCCGGCCTCGTAGCTGTCAGGTACAAGAGGGAGCCGATCATGCTCCGGTACTCCTTCTGGTCCACCGGTTCTCCATCTTCATTCGCATCCAAAGCCGTCGTTGTCGCCATGGGAGTTGACATTGGCTTGGCATCAGCCATGTCGAACTTCCTCAACGTGTCCTTCGTGTACTTGCTTTGGTGAATGTGGGTGCCTTCTCGGCTTTGCTTGATTTGCAGCCCGAGGAAGAAGGTCAGCTCACCCATCATGGACATCTCAAATTCTCTGCTCATAGTATCTACAAACTTGGCAACAAGAGCATGAGAAGAACCACCAAAGATGATATCATCCACGTAAATCTGAACGATCAAAGTGTCATTGCCTTGCCAGAGGAGAAACAGGGTTTTATCAACTGAACCCATCTCAAACCCATTTTGTAGCAAGAAGGTTTTCAATCTAGCATACCAGGCTTTAGGTACTTGTTTTAGCCCATAAAGAGCTTTCTGGAGTTTGAAGACACGGTCAGGGTGTTTAGGATTCTCAAAACCTGGGGGTTGCCTCACATACATCTCTTCCTCAATGAACCCATTTAGGAAGGCACTCTTAACATCCATTTGGAAGAGCTTAAAACCTTTAGCCACGGAAAAGGCTAGAAGAATTCTAATCGCTTCCAAACGGGCAACTGGAGCAAAGGTTTCCTCATAATCTATCCCTTCTTTCTGGCTGAAACCCTGGGCAACCAACCTCGCTTTGTTTCTCACAACCAACCCATCCTCACCTTGTTTGTTTTTGAACACCCATTTGGTTCCTATAGGATGGCAATTTGGTGGAGGTTCAACTAACACCCAAACCCGATTTCGCTCAAAGTTCTCTAACTCCTCATGCATGGCATTGACCCAGTTTGGATCAGACAGAGCGTGTCCAACATCTCGGGGTTCGAAAGAGGCAACAAATGTAGAATTTGCAAAGTGTGAAATGTGCCTAGACTTGTGCCTGGTGGTACGATCATGTAAGTTACCAATCATCTGCTGAGGTGGATGGCGACGCTGAATGTGCCGTGGAGCTTCACGCTCTGAAGTAGCCTCCCCGTCAACAGCAGCTGTGTCACCCTGATCTTCCTCATCTTGATCATGTAGTGGTACATCTTGATGGCCTGGTGTAGTGGAAGTAGGGTCTGGACCATCAAGTGATGTAGTCGAAGTAGAAGGTACAGGTGCAGCAGCTGGAGGATGATTGATCACATCTTCATCTTCATCACCACCATCTGCAAGTTCAACCTCTTCCTCAAAGATGCTTTGCCCAATTTCATGGTCACCTGCAAGCTCAAAGACAGGGGTTGTGCAAGGCATAGTTTCATCAAAGGTAATTTCAAATGTCTCCATGATCCGGTTAGTTTCAAGGTTAAGCACACGATAAGCACGACTATGAGAAGCATAACCAAGAAAGATACCATCGGATGATAGAGACTCAAACTTATCCAAATTACCTTGTTTCATGATGAAGCACCTGCAACCAAACACTCTTAGGTGACTCACCTTTGGGGCTCGACGATGCATCAACTCATATGAGGTCTTCTTCATGAATGCTCGTAAGAAAATTTAGTTAGCAATATAGCAAGCGGTGTTCACGCCCTCGGCCCAATACTTCCTAGGAGTCCTATGCTCATCGAGCATCGTCCTAGCCATCTCAACAAGGGGCCGATTCTTTCGCTCAACAACACCATTCTGAGGAGGGACATAAGGTGAAGAAAACTGGTGCTCAAGACCATGATCACGACAAAAGGTATCAAAACGAGCATTCTTGAATTCAGTGCCATTGTCACTGCGAATTGCTCTCATGGCATCATTTGGTCGCTCATTTTTCAACCTCAAGATCAGATCTCGAACAAAAGGGAAAGCCTCCTCCTTAGACTCCATGAAGAAAACCCAAGAATACCTCGAAAAATCGTCGACCACAACAATGACATACCACTTCCCATCAACTGAACAAACGCGAGCTGGACCAACAGTATCCATATGCAACAGCTCCCCTGGATGATCAGTCATCACCTGGTTTACAGGTGGGTGAGAAGCAGCAACCATTTTGCCATGCCGATAGGGAGAACAAACAAGATCTCTCTCAAACTTGAGCTTGGGCAATCCTCGGACAAGGTCAAGAGCGCTCAAGCGAGTGAGCAAGTCAAAGCTCAAATGACCCAACCTCCTATGCCACTTCCAGAGCTCAGAAGAAGAACCAGCAACAAGGCAACGAGAGAGACCGAAAGACTTAGAGAAGTCAACATGAAAAACTTGACCCTCGGGCACGATCATACACACAAGATCGCCTCGAGAGTCCAAGATCCGAGAGGCTCCTTTCTTGAAGCACACCTCAAAGCCATCATCAAGAAGTTGCAAAACAGAAAGCAAATTGAAACCAAGCGAATCAACAAGAGCTACCTGCTTCAGCATGAAGTTATCGCTTACCTTGATGGCACCGACAGACAACACCTTACCTTTACTGTTATCCCCGAAAGTGATGTACTCCTTGGTCATCACTGGGGTGAGGCGGAAGAACCATCTATGATCACCGGTCATGTGATGAGAACAACCGGAGTCGATGAGCCATGTGTTCACCAGGCCTCCGACCTGCTCAGTAAGAAAGGTAAGAATAAGGATGAGCAAACGTCTCGACACTGGGGTTAGTATAACCAGTATAGTACCAGTGTCGAGCCATCTGCTCAAGAGTTGGGTCAGCACAATCCACAAACTCATGTCTCGTCGGAGGAGGACGTTCCCCGAAAGGAGGGTAACGAGGTCCGTGGAACCTCCGAGACGAGTAACCAAGGTCGTGTTGTCCAAAGCCAAAGATAGGAGGCCTAGGGTCACGCCTGGTAAACTCACGCCTACCACCACGAGGCAAAGGAGCTGGCCTAGGCTCATGTACACCATGGGAATGGTGGTACATGTCCTGGTTACCCCACTCACGCTCACGCCTCAAAGCTTTCTTCCTGCGAAAGCAGAACTCCTCAAGGTGACCACTCACAGTGAAACCTCACATGCCCCTTTGGCTGTTGGTTTGCTCTCGGCTGTGGGTTCACTCTCTGTTGGGGTTTCACTCTTGGTTGAGGGTTCACTCTGGGTTGTGGATTCACTCTTGGTTGGGGTTTTGCTTTTGGTTTTGGTGGAGGACGCTCCCTAGCAATATCTGGAAGAGTGTCTAGCTTGTTCCGTAGGAAGTTTGGTTTCTCTACCCAGATAGCTTTCTTAGGTGGGTGTCTTGGTGGCTCAGTGAACACTCCATCCTTGGGATTCTCCTCACTCATGGGACTGGTTTGTTTCTCACTTGGAATGGGTGGCTTAGAGGTGCTGGCTTCTGTTGGTTTCTTGTTTAGAATCACCCCACGACACTCATCAAGTTTCTCGTACAACTAGTTCCACTTCTTGTCATAAGGCACACTCCCAAACCCAATACCATCAGCTCTCTTGAACTGCTGAATCATCATACCCAACTGAGGTTCCTTACTAGAGACCCAACTCAGAATAACACGCAGGTAGATGTTCTCATCCTCAGCAAGACCCAAAGCAAACTTGGCATCATTCAATTCAACAAGTTGTGCAAGACATACATCACATTCAGAAATTTTAGACTTGGCTAAAACAGCAGATTTCTCAAGCTCTAAAATCCTAGCACAAGCATCATCAAGTTTACTTTGCAAAGCAGGGCAAGACTTGCAAGCACCAAGCAACATAGGTCTAGTCTTAACTTCATCTAGAGCAGCCCTAGCCAAATCTAGTTCCTCAACCACAGAAGCATGCTTAGATTGCAAAGAAGCTAGACTAACCATATGAACTGAGCATTCATCACATTCAGGAACTTCAGAAACAGTAGGAGCAACCCTAAGCACTTCTAGTTCCAACAAAGCATTCTCAAGCTTGGCCTTCATCTCGGATCATTCACGAGCGGCCCTTTTCAACAGCTTGTCTTGATTGACCAAGCAATCATTCAGTTCATCATTCTCAAGAAGAAGTTGTTCGTGGGTTCGAGGTACCTCAGTGTCCGACTCGGAGTCACTGTTGATGTCGTCCTTCTTGTCATCGGCGTTGAGAGCCATGACGCAGTACCCGCCACGCTACTTCTCGGAGTAGAAGCAGAGACCGGTGACGTTCTTGGCGTCCTTCTTCTTCTCCTTGCGATCGTCCTCACTTGAGCTTGAATCAGCTTGATCTTCAGTGTCGGAGTCGACGTCGCTGAGGGAGGCGATGAAGGCCCGTGCCTTGGCCTTCTTGCGGTCACCGTGCTTCTTCTTCTTCTTGTCCTTCGACATGTGCTTGCTGTAGTCGTTCTCTTCCTTGTACTTGTGCTTGGAGTAGTCGTACCCGCTCTTGGACTTGTCCTTGCTCGGACAGTCAGTGATGAAGTGGCCGTGCTTCCTGCACTCGAAGCAGTTGTTGTGGCTCTTCCGTCGGTACTTGCGGTTGTCGTTGAAGCGCATGAACCGCCTTGTGATAAAGGCAAGTTCCTCGTCCTCCAGCTCGTCCAACTGCTCCTCTGAAACTATCAACAAGGAAGACAAGGCAAACGACTTGGTGGAAGTGTTAGCGTTAGCCAAGGAAGAGGACTGTCCAGATCCTGACATGAGAGCCATACTATGAGGATCAGTAGGGTTCATATGCTTGGATCTCAGCTGAATGTCAACCTCTGTCGACTTCAGCTTCGAGAAAAGCTCATCCAGAGTAAGAGTTGTGTAGCCAGTGGACTCAATGATAGCATCAACCTTCGTTCCCCATACACCTCGATCCAAAGCATGTAAGAGCTTCAAGGCATTATCATGATCGGTATAGGGAAGAACGGTGATATTTGCTCTCATCTTGTTCACAACAGCTCGAAAACGCTGGAAGAGAGAGTCGGTAGACTCACCGGGAAGATGAGAGAAGTTCTCATACTCGCACCGGTAAGTCTCAAACAGACGTGCCTTGACCTGGTTATTCCCCTCATGAGCCTCCTTGAGGCGAGTCCAGATTTTGTGAGCGACATCCAGGTCGTCAACACGTTCAAACTCAGCACGACTCAAACTCGAAAGCAGGATATCGACCGCCTTGCTGTTGGCATGAAATTTATCTCTATCCGCTTGAGAAGCACGAACATCAGGGACAACATAAGTAGTATCCACAGCGATCTCCCAGACTGATGCTCCTTTACTATTGAGATAGGCTTTCATGCGAATCGACCAATATCGATAATCAGTCCCATCAAAGTAAGGAGGCGCAGTCGAGGAAGAGCGTTTAGCGGTTGCCATTTTGGATCACGGAGCCGGTTAAGGTGGAGTGATCCTAACCAAAGCTCTGATACCAATTGAAGGACCGGAACGGCGACCAGAGGGGGGTGAATGGGAGCCTCACAAATTTCTCGCGATCGAGAACGGGCCTATTTCCCAAAACACACCACGCGCAAGAATTCTAGAACTTGCCAAGATCACGTAGCAACTGAGTGCCTACTGACCGTAGGAGCAAGTCCAGAACCCAGTGAACCGAGCAAGCAAGCGACACGAGCAAACAGCGGAAGACTGCATGTGCTCAGCCAGCCAAAAATCGGTGCCACCGGTTTTCCAAAACCGGTGCCACCGGAATTCCAAAACCGGTGCCACCAGAATTTTCTGAAGCTGCTGAGCACCTCGGGAAAAATCCCAAAACTATACCAAATGACCTCCAAAATTCATCACAAAAATTCCATAGGCCAAACACAAGATCTAGAACTTTTCCAACTCGAAAACAGAGCAAACAACAACTTGCCTAAAACCGGTGCCACCGGTTTTCCAAAACCGGTACCACCGGTTTTTCCTGGGCAGAGACGAAACTTGAGAAGAAAACCCTAAATCCACTCAAACGAGGTCCAAACTCCGTGAAATTTGAGCCATAGCTGCGCAAGGACTTGGTGAGTGTTATCCAAAAGATCTCTCCAAGAAAGATCAATCCATCACCATGAATTTCACGGATTTGACCAAAAACACAAGAACTCGGGGTAGAGAGAAGAACTTCAAATCCGAGGCAAATCAGTGGGTTTGAGGGGGAAAGATCACGGCGAATGTCACAAGGAACCTATGAGTGATCCCCTCAAAGAAATCCCACTATAAATGGCCCCAAATCCGAAGAACGAAAAATCCCCCAAAAAGAGCTCCGAAAATAGCTAAAAAGAAAAAACGAGGGAGACAAGCCATGAATCCACCATGAATGATTATGAACTCAAATCTTAACAAGATTCGTGGCTAGAAAACCACCCTCATCCTCCCACTTTTGGATTGGAGCACTAAACCTAGAGTAATCACTCTCTAAGCCTAATCCTCTCTCATTGAAGCAAACCCTAGCCTTGAAAGAGAAAATAAAACTAAGGGAATGGAAGGGATGGCTGAAAATTTCAGCCCCCTCACACATATATGTCCTTGGCCAAAAGACCAAACTACCCCTAAGTGATACATACCCCGCAGGGGCAAAGTTGTCCAGTTTTTCGTAGACTCATCGGACAGACACGTGACCTTCATGACTTCGCTTCGCCTCGACGCAAGCTTCGCGATGGCGCCACGTGCCCTCCATTCCGCCATCCGGCCGCACCGGACGCGCCCCCGGTTTTGAGGCCCAAACCGGCAAACCTGCCTGCCTGGTGGTTTTGAGGCCCAAACCACCCAAACCGTCCATCTCCGCTTGGTCGCCACGCGACCTCCTCGATGTCGACGCGTGTCCGGCCTCCGCCAAGCCTTGACACCTCCGTCCCGTTTGACTCGACCGATGTCGTCTTCATCACGCCGTGAACTCTTGCTCTTCCATGCACCATGCGGATCGCACGTGACTCCGCCCGGCCTCTTCGGGTCCCTCGGTCTAAGCCTACTCGTTCATCCTTCGCCGCCCTTGGTTCATCGGCATGAACCTTTCGCGCCTGACCTTCACCGCGCGCCGTCGGCCGCCATGTCGCATCCTGCACCTGCACATCACGAGCCAAGAGACACATCAATCCACTCAACAGTTGTCAATCACTCATCATCCAGGGATGACCACCATTGGTCCTCAGTTCAGACACACCAATTCCAGTCGACAGTCATTCAAACCCAATGCTTAGGCAAATGGCCAGCCAACACTGTAGCATGGTGCTTTCAGCAGGAGAAATCCATGGTTTTAAATAGAGATAAGTCCATTTTGCCCCCTGACTTTATCGCTGAATCTAAAACACACACCCCAAATCAAAAACCAGAAATGAAATACATCCCAACTCTCAAAACCGGACAAAATACACCCCTTGACTGAGTCAAAGTGGTTTCTTAGGTGGTTTTGGTGATGTGGTACGATTCCACGTGTCCTATGTGGTGCCACGTCAGCAGGAGGGGGTGAATTGGACCACATTGATAGTTTGGGGATATCAAATAGACTTTAAAAAATTAAAAATATTTTTTAGAAAACACGTGCAATTAAAATTCTAAAATTTTGCTTACTCTTAAAAAATCATAGAAAATTCGTTTTAACTCAGAAAAATATGAAACTAATTTCATATTTTTTTAAATCATTTTCTATCCTTAATGAAATTCTACTTAACCCAGCTTGTCTTAGAATCATGCTCTTTCGTTTTTTTTAAATCATGCTCTATATTTTTTTTTAAATCATGCTCTTTCATTTGACCCCTTAGTCTTTAAATTATTTCAATCCAAAGAAGAGAAATTTCTACCTGAAACCAATTTTGCGAAAAAACACCCACCGTCAGTTTTATGGAAAACCCCTCGCTGCCTTCGCTCACGACGCGCTCCCGCAACCGAGCCGCCGCCTCTGTCATTCCTCTCTCGCTCGCTCAGTTCCTCTCCTTCCTATTAAGACAAGCTGGGCTAAAGTTGAATTTCATTAAATATAGAGCATGATTTAAAAAAATGAAACAGGTTTCATATTTTTCTGAGTTAAAACGAATTTTCTATGAATTTTTTAAGAGTAAGCAAGATTTTAGAATTTTATTTGCACGCATTTTCTAACAAATATTTTAAATTTTTTTAAAGTATTTGATACCCTCAAACTATCAATGCGGTCCAATTCACCCCCCCCCCTCTTGCTGACGTGGCGCCACATAGGACACGTGGACCACATCACCAAAACCACCTAAGAAACTACTTTGACTCAATCAAGGGGGGTATTTTGTCCGGTTTTGAGAGCTGGGGTGTGTTTCATTTTCAGTTTTTGATTTGGGGGTGTGTTTTGGATTCAGCGATAAATTCAGGGGGGCAAAATGGACTTATCTCTTTTAAATAACACTTAAGCAAATGGCTAGTAAGAGCAAGAACATTGCCACACGTACGTAAGCAGTGTATAGGTTGTCTCGTGCAATTTCACGTAGAATTTTTGAATGTGTGGAGGAACGAGGGAGAGGTGAGAGAACATGATTGTTGTACCACGAGGGAGAGGTGAGGGAACAGGGTCCTGTTTGTTTGAGCTTTTGGGGATATTTAGACCGCTAGATTTTCATATGTCCAAAAGCCGGATGACCCCCACCTGCACAAACCACCTTTGGTTTGATACCTTTAGTCCCGGTCATATTTGGCCCTGGGACTAATAGGT
>CM014271.1:37511812-37522865 GCA_004135705.1 Alloteropsis semialata
CGGCCGACGCCCCCCGAAACCCTAGCTTCATTTCCGCTTCCTCGCCTATCCTTCTCCGCCTCCTCGCCTCTCCCTCTCCGCCTCCGGCTCGCTGCCAGTCCGCGGCTCTGGGCGCCTCACCGCCTCCTCGCCTCGCCTCCACACCTTCCCCTCCCTGTCCGGTGGCCGCCGGACCACCGGATCTACGCCGTGTCGACGGTGAACCCCTCCTCGCGACCTCGCCTCGCCCTCACAGATCTTCGGTTGCCTCGCCGGGCTCCGGCAATCTGGCTCGCCGCCTCCACTCACCTCGCTCTCACAGATCCACCGCCTCCAGACCTTCCTCTCCCTCTCCGGTGGTCGGATCTACGCCTCTTCCTCCGACCCTCCCCAAACCCTAGCCCCTCCTTTCTTCTCCATCTCCGGTGACATCCCGGCCGGGTGGTGGACTGGTGGACGCGTACATCAACGGCGACTCCGGTGCTCCGGCGCAGGTAAGCCTCTCATCCTTCTCCGTCTCCAGCTCGCCGCCTCTCTGGATCTCATCTAATCCGGCACTGTTTTTCTCTGCGCAGGCCGTGAGGAGCCGGAGGCCGTGATGGACGACGATCCTACCTCCAACAACTATGAGCTGCGGCTCTTGGGGATGGCCAGAGATGACGAAGAGGAGAACTTGGCCGCGGATCAGGAGGAGCTGTTCGGCACACGCGCAACGCCCATCGACATTGCTAATGCACCTGTTGATGGCGATGGGGCGCCTGCACCTATTGCTGCCAGCAATGCTGGTACTGGTACTGGTACGTCGACGCCATCTGTGAGCACTGGCGTGAAGAGGAAGAAGGCGCCCAGATCGAAGTGTTGGGAAAACTTCGAGGAGATCCTTGAGATCAAGAACGGTAAGGAGGTAAGAACTGGTGCCAAATGCTTGCATTGCAAGAAGTTGTTTTCTGGGCAATCCACTGGTGGTACTGGCCATTTGCTTAGGCATGTTCCTATCTGTCCTGCTTTGAAGTCTCGTTCTGCTATGGCTCAATCCCAGCTTAAGTTTAATCCTGATGGCTCTGTGCATTGCTGGGAGTATTGCCCCGAGCGGGCTCGTACTCAGTTGTGTAGGTTGATTGCACGTCTTGATCTGCCTTTATGCTTGGGTGCTGAGAATGCTTTTGAGAAGTACATTAGAGAAGCTCATAATCCTAGGTTTGCTAGTGTTTCTCGGCAAACAACAACTAGGGATATGGCAAAGTATTTCACTGATCGTCGTGCTAAGCTTGTTGAATGTTTTCAATCTATTTCATCTGTTGCTCTTACATCTGATATATGGTCTGGCAATGCTAAGGAGGATTATCTTAGTGTGGTTGCTCATTATGTGAATCCTGATTGGTAGTTAGAGAAGAGAATCATAGGCCTTAGATTGATTGATGTCTCTCATAATGCTGATAATATCTCTGAGCGTATTGCATGTGTTGTTCAAGAGTATGGCTTGACTGATAAGGTATTCTCTGTAACCTTGGACAATGCATCTGCAAACACCAAGGCCATTGGTAAGCTTAGTCCTTTGCTGTCTGGTTATATTGGTACCTTGTTTTTGCATCAGAGATGTGCATGCCATATCATAAATCTTATTGTTAAGGCTGGCCTTGATGTTTTTAAGCCTATGCTTACTGCTTTTAGAACAGCAATCTCATTCTTGAACTCATCTAACCAACGCATTGTTGCATATAAGTCCTATTGCATTGCGGTGGGTGTCCGCCCCCGTAAGTTTGGTTTGGATATGGATGTGAGATGGAATGCTACTTATCTAATGCTTAAGCATCTTTTGCCACACAAGAGCACATTTTCTGTCTTCATAACAACTCAGCATCCCTTGGTTGATGGCCTACCACTGCTAACTGAGAACCACTGGTATGTTGCTGAAAAGATACTTGAGTTTCTTGAACAGTTTTATGATTCCACTGTGGCTCTTTCTGGTGTTTATTATCCTACATCGCCATTGGTCCTGCATCATGTTCTTGGTATTGCTTCTCATCTGAATAGTTATGAGAATGACAGGCAACTTAGGTCTGTTGTTGTGCCTATGAAAGATAAGTTCTTAGCCTACTGGTGTGATATACCTATGCTTTATTCATTTGCATTTATATTGGATCCAAGAGCTAAGATGGCAGGTTTTAGCATGTGCTCCGTCTTTTGTCTCAGCTTAATGGCAATGACTACTCTGGCTACTTGACTGAGGTAAGGGCTGAGTTGTCTGTTATTTATTCTAGATATGAGCAAAAGTTTGGTTTTGTTAGGTTGCAGAGAGCTGCTCAGCCAGGCCGCACAGGTAAGAAAAAGACTCAGTGGGGTAAGATCTTTGCTACTGACACTGAATCTGTTTCTGCATCTGTTAGCACTGGCTTTGATTCAGGTATTAGTGCCTCCTCTTCCTTATCTAGGAGAACATCAGCTAGTGCCTTGTTGCATGCTGCTACTTCTGGTGCATCTCTTGCTGCTGCTTCTGAACTAACTGCCTATCTAGATAGTGACACTGTCAACCAGTATGATGATGACGACTTCAACATATTAAACTGGTGGCATGAACATAAGTTGTCATATCCTGTTCTTTCAATATTAGCTAGAGATATTATGACTATGCCTGTTTCTACAATATCTTCTGAATCTGCTTTTAGTATGACTGGCAGGATCATTGAGGAAAGACGGCGGCGATTGGGGCCTGACATGGTGGAGATGTTGGCACTGGTGAAGGATTGGGAGCTGGGTGATGCAAGGTTGCAGCATGACATCGAGGACCCTCAACTGAAGGAATCATTTGAGAATCTGTATCTTGATGGAACTGTGTAACAATTGAACATGTAATTGTAATGTAATGAACATTAGAGACTTTAGAGCTTGCTGTACTCTTTTTTCCTTTGCAGGGTTTTCTCACGAGGTGTGAGTTTTTACCTGCAAAGGTTTTTAATGAGGCAGCACAAAAACAGCTCAAAATCAATATTTGAACTTTGAATATGTTGATCTGTGAATCTGTCTTTGAATATGTTGATCTGTGAATCTGTCTTTGAATATCTTGTTGATCTGTGAATCTGTCTTTGAATATGTTGATCTTGTATTTGTGAATTTGAATTATGAATCTGTGGAAGGTTTTTTTTGCCGGGCTTTCGGGCTGGCACGGCACGGCTGGCACCACGGGCCGCCGTGCCGGCACGGGCACGATAAAGAGCCTTCGGGCCCGTGCCCGTGCCTGTGGCCAGGCCCGTGGTACAGCACGGCACGGCACGAAACTGTTGCCGGGCCGTGTCGGGCCGGGCCGTGTCGTGCTGGGCCGTGTCGTGCCCGTGCCGTGCCGTGCCGGGAGGCACGTTTGGCCATCTATAGCGGCAGCCAGGAGCGGCCGAGCGCGGGGAGCTCCGCGGGCGTTGGTGATTTTTTTCTTTCTTTTCTAAAATGCAGATTTATAAATGGTGGGCCTGGGCAGGCGCATCTTTAATTTCCACCGAGAAAAAACCAAAAGGCAAAGAGAGACTTTGCTGGGCGCATCTTCTTCCATCCACGTTCTGCGTAATTCACAGGAACCTGGGTCTCACGCAAACAAGAGAATCTTTCCTCATTCTTCCTCTATCCAAGACCTACTACCTCTCTCTCCGACGAGCGGGCGCAGGCAGTGAGCAAGTGGTCGAAGCTTGCGCTCGCGGGTTTCTCTCCATCTCTCTGGCTTGCTGGATCAGAGACCTCTCCCATCCTGCAGACAGGTATAAAACTTCACTCACGCGCGTGGTCACATACATATGCTCATCTGATTGCTTGATTTTGTGCCAGGTTCCCTCTTTCAGTCGAAATCAGTCTGGATCATGGAGGGGCTTGTGACGAGCACAGCGACAGGGGCGTTGAAGCCCAACATACTGAAGCTTGCTGCGTTGCTGGGCGATAACTACAGGCGTTTCAAAAGGGTGCGTGGGGAGATCAAGTTTCTCGCTCACGAGCTCGACGCCATGCATGCGTTCCTTCTCAAGATGTCGGAGGAGGAGAATCCTGACCCTCAAGACAGGGCCTGGATGAAAGAAGTGCAGGAGCTCTCGTATGACATCGAAGACAGCCTCGACGAGTTCATGGTCGGCTTTGATGAAGACTTGAACAAACCAGATGGCTTCATCAACAGATGCAAGAACCTGATCAGCAAGACCAAGACAAGGCACCGAATCGCCAAGGCGATACAAGAGCTCAAGATCCAAGTTAAGGAGGTGGCCGCAAGGAATGCAAGATACAGAAGGCCTGAGACCATAGCCAAGGCACACAATCGGGTAGTTGATCGAAGGGCTCTTGCTATCTTTGAGAATGCATCAAAACTTGTGGGCATTAGTGGGCCTAAGATTGAGTTGATTGGGTTGTTGACAAAGGAGAATGGACCCATGGTGGTCTCCATTGTTGGATTAGGAGGCTTGGGTAAAACAACTCTTGCATACCAAGTATATCAAGAGATCAAGGGCGAATTCACGTGTCAGGCCTTCCTGACAGTGTCACGGAATCCTAACCTGATGAATGTTTTAAGGAATATTCTATTCCGAGTCAGCAATGAAGTTCATCCTAACATACAAGAATGGGACATGCCTGGAGTCATCACAAAAATCAGAGAAGTCCTCGAAGACAAAAGGTACACTCTACCTTACATTATCTTCATTCAAAATACTATACTTTTTCGCAATTTAGGTAAGATCGTATTGCAGGTACCTTATCGTCATTGATGACATTTGGACAAAAGATGCATGGGAAATAATTAGCCATGCATTGGTCAAGAATAACAATGACAGCAAAATAATCACAACAACAAGAATGCATGATGTAGCTCAAGCTTGCTGCACTTCAGATGGTGATTTTGTTTACAAAATGAAGCCACTTGGCGACACAGATTCAAAAATGTTGTTCTTCGAAAGAATATTTGGTTCAGCAGATAAGTGCCCTGCAAATCTCGTTGATGTTTCTAACAAGATATTGGGGAAATGTGATGGTTTACCATTGGCTATCATTTCCATATCTGGTTTACTTGCCAACAAACCACAAAGAGTGGATGAATGGTATCGAGTGCAGAATTCAATTGGCCATGACTAGGAAAAAGTCCAGGTGCTCAAAGCATGATGCAGATAGTACTATCACTTAGTTACTTTGACCTTCTTAATCATCTGAAGACGTGTCTATTGTATTTAAGTATATTTCCTGAGGATTATGTTATTGAGACGGATTGTTTAGTACGGAAATGGATTGCAGAGGGATTCATCCAAGAAGAAGAAGGATATACCCTATATGAACTAGGAGAGAGGTGTTTCAATGAGCTCATCAATAGGAGCCTGATACAACCAGGAGGGACAAATAACATTGGTGAGGTTGGAAGCTGTCAAGTACTCAAGTCCATGATATAATACTTGATTTCATCGTCACAAAGTCTAAGGACGATAACTTCATTACTGTATATGGTATCCTTAATTCAATACCTCCACCAGAAAATAAGGTTCGCCGACTTAGTCTTCATGGTTATAGTGAAGCAGATACAGTCTTGCTGTCAAAACTGAATGTTTCAAATCTCCGATCTCTTATTTCATTTGGTTACTATGGGGAATCCCAACATCTCTGTTTGAATTATCTCTTTCTGCGTATTCTGGACTTGCAACATTGTGAAAGTTTACATAACCAGCATCTTAAAAATATTGGGAAGTTATTCCTCTTGAAGTATCTAAGCCTCAGAGGAACTTCAATAAGTGCGCTACCAGAACAGATAGGAGAGCTACAGTGTTTACAAACACTGGACATAAGGCAGTGCATCATAACAGAATTATCAACGGCTGTAGTTCTACTAAAACAACTGGTACACCTACTTCTCAAAGATACTGTCAACATTTCAATTGGTCGGCCTTGTTTTAACTTACCCCGTGGAATTAGAGATTTGCATGCATTGGAAGAGCTAAAACACATTGTTATCAATGTATCTGAGCAACCGGCTGGCTTTTTGGAAGAAATTGGTGAGTCATCGAATATTAGGGATCTGGCCATTGTATGGTACTACAGAAATCCGGATGTTGACCTAGGAAGGTACAGGGAGTACACGGAAATTATGGTATCTTCTCTTTGCCAGCTACATAAGCTTCATTCATTGTATCTGTCTTTCCCTGGTCTTGATATTTGGAAAAAGTACACCATCAATGGAGACGATTTTCTTTTTTTTCGAGGAAACCACGGTAGGCTTACGCCGACCTGAACTTTATATTAAGGATGAAAGGAGTTACATCCTAAGATTGAGAAATAGGGGGGAGGGGAATAAAAACAATGAAAGCTAAGGTGTTACATGGCTAATGTTCGCACTCCAAGTATAAAAAGATGACCGCAGAACGGGATCACGTACACGGTGAGCCCACAAGGATAAATCCTGTGCAATCTGACTGGCTAGCAGATGTGGCGTTAACACAGTTCCATCAAAACACTGGGCATTGCGATTCTTCCAGATGTTCCAAAGCACTGCAACCATGACCGGATCGCCAGGGAAATCACCAGTAGCATTCCAGGGTGGTGAGTCGGACCAAAGTTGGTCAAGGCTGTGCAGCATGGAGATGTTAGCACTTCCAACTTGTGTCCATATGGCAGCAGCATGTGGGCACTGAAGCAGAAGATGCTCCTGCGTTTCTTCCTGTTGACAGAACGGGCAATCTGCAGTTGGAGCGATATGCCTGTGATGAAGGAGCGACCTGGTGGGGAGGCGGCGGCGATGTAGAAGCCAGAGAAAGTGCTTGCATTTCGGGGGGACAGCAGTGGCCCAGAGCTGTTGTGCTCGGTGATCGTCTGGAAGGTGCGCCATGGATAGTTCATATGCACTGGAAGCTGTAAAAGGTAGGCACTGGGGACCCAGTTTCCGATCATCCTCCTGATCAGGTTGGATGACAACAAGAGTTAATGCCTGAAGCAGCAACTGTAGTTCTGAAGTAGCAGCAGTGGTGAGACGGTGCTGTAGGTTGAGTTCCCAAGTGTGGCCATTCCAGACCGAGGCCACCGTCTGATGTGGCCGGGTGGCATGTGAGTAGAGGGCCAGCATGAGTTGCGCAAGAGCTGCAGGACCGAGCCAGTGATCAAGCCAGAAAGCTGCGTAATCGCCGTTACCTACAAAAACCGAGGTGGATGATCGGAAGGCACCCAGAAGCTTGAGCATTGAGCGCCAGGTGGGAGTATCCAAGCGGTGAGATGCGCCAAAATCTCTGCCAGCCAGGGGTCCATACTGGCTATGAAAGCAATGTTGCCAAGAGGTCGAGGGGGGTGCAAGTAACTTGACCCAGAACTTCTGAAGTAGGCACTCATTCTGCAATTTGAGATCTCGACCTCCCAATCCTCCTTTTTGCTTTGGTAGCGAAACAATTTCCCAGGCAACTTTGCATTGACCACCTTTGCAAGAACCCTCACCAGTCCAAAGGAAGGCACGGCGACGCTTGTCCATGTGCTCAATGGCGCCCTCAGGTAGATCAAGAGAGCACATGGCGTAAATTGGAAGGGCAGTGAGAGTGGAGTTGACAAGGATGGTACGGCCCGGCGTCGAGAGGAGTCGTCCACACCACCCCGCAAGGTAGGAATCAAGCCTAGAGATCACAGGTTGGAGGTCGGTCAATCGAACCTTGTATGGAGTAAGTGGCAGACCAAGGTAGATTTGTGGAAAAGTTGCCACGGGGCAGCCAAAGACAGATGCAAGAGAGGCAGCCACATCATTGCTGACATTCATAGGCAGTAGGGTGCTTTTGTCAAAGTTGATTTTGAGGCCAGAGAAGGCGAAAAAGTGCAGTAAGATGTCCTTGAGTAGCTGCAGCTGTGCCAGGTCGGCCTGAAGGATGACGAGAGTGTCATCAGCATATTGGAGTACAGGGCACTGTAATTCTGGACGTAGTGGATGACAGAGAAGGCCTTGTGAGGATGCATCATAAATAAGCTGTTGGAGAATATCCGCAACCAGGATGAAGAGGTATGGGGACAATGGGTCCCCTTGTCGGATGCCACGTTTGCACTGAATCCAATTCCCTGGAACACCATTGAGTATCACGGCTGTTTGACTAGTTTGGTTAAGCTGCTTGATCCAAGAGCGCCATTTGAGGTGAAAGCCTTTTGCCTGCAGGACTTGATCCAAAGCCTCCCAGTGCACAGAGTCAAAAGCCTTCTGAAAGTCCAACTTGAGGATTACAGTAGGAGCTTTCCTTTTATGACAACATTGCACCAGTTCAGTTGCATAGAGTAGATTCTCAGCAATGCAACGGCCTTTGAGAAAACCAGTTTGATCTGAGTGGATGAGGTGGGGAAGAACCGGTTGTAGGCGAGTGGTAAGGCATTTGGTGGCAAGTTTTGTGACGCAGTTCTGGAGTGAAATAGGCCGGTAATCTTTTGGATGAAGAATTCCAGGCTTCTTGGGAAGCAATGCTATGTAAGCCTTATTGGTGCCTCTGAGGTCAGCAGTGCCCAGGTGGAAATCTGTCTTGAAGAGCCCAAGCTCATGCTTAATCAAGTGCCAGTTGTGTTTGAAGAAAAGGGGACTGAATCCATCTGGGCCCGGTGCACTATCCTGTTTCATGGCAAAGATTGCAGTTCGGATTTCTTCCATGGTAAAAGGTTGCTCCAAAGCAGCGGCTTGAACATCATCGAGGCAGTAGTTTTCAGTAAGGGTTGCAAGCTGTGGAAGTGGCGTCTGTGTGGTTGTTGTGCCCAGCAGATCCTTGTAGAAAGCATGCAAGGTGGTGGCTTTGGCAGCATGGGAAGTGATGGTGGTATGCTCAAGTTGGATAGCCCTGATTCCTCCTGTTCTCATCCTGATAGTGGCACGCATGTGATGATATTTAGTATTTTCATCTCCAAAGACACAGTTCTTGACTTTGCCACGCTGTTTCCAGTATGCCGCAAGCTTGAGGGATTGGCGTTGCGCTGAATGGAGACGATTTTCTGCTGGACAAACAATGGTGCCCTGCTAGCATAAGAAAGCTTGAGGTCGATAATTGTTCCTTGTCAAAGGTTCCGAGTTGGATGGACTCACTTGTCAATCTCGTAGAATTAAAGCTCCCTGTGAGAAACTTCAGACAGGAAGATCTTGATATTATTGGAATCCTGCCTGTTCTAATCCACCTCCACATCTGTCTAGGTGACACCTATATTGCCAAAGAAGAAGACTGTAATTTTGATGAAGATGGAGTTTTTATGCAAGAGGGAGAAAACAACAACAATTCGGAAGAAGACAGAGATTACATAGCAGAGGAACTCAAAGTCAGTAATAAGTATGGATTCCGAAACTTGAGGTGTTTAGAGATGATAACAACACCACATGGAATATATTGGCCAGAAATCCCAATGCTTAGCTTTGAAGAGGGATCTATGCCAAATCTGGAAGAACTGAGTATTGAATTTAACTCCGACATAACAAGTTCAGGGACCAGTAGTCATTTTGATTTCGGTCTTCAGCATCTCCCTCGGCTCAATACTGTCCATATTCAGAACTTTGGCAGCAAAACAAGCGTTTTGTCGGTGGACACTGCAATTAGGAGGGCACTTGCCAACCATCCCAATCAGCCCAGCCTTGACATCTCTACGTTTTACAATGGCAGGAAGTGGAAATTCGAAGCACTTAATGTGCCCGTGAACCTCTGCTTCACCATGGGCAGTGGGAATGCCTATGCCGCATCCAGCGCTCGGAAGTCTGCCTCCTCGGGGCGCCTCGGATTCCACTCCAAGCGTAGGACTCGCGGAGCATTGCAGAGATCTTCATCATGCCAAACTGTAGCAGGTATACGTCATGGCGTGCATTATATTTTTATTTTTCTGTCAGTTTTGTCAACTCACATGATGTCCCTGTTATTACAGTTGCGAGTAACTAAGGCGCTAAGCACACCGTTTCTAACGGCTTGTACAGGCACACCGACCCTATTAGAGCTCTTTTATAGTGCCCTATACTACTCTAAAGATGGACCAGTATAGAATAAAAAAAGACCAATATGAAAGGATCGAACGGCTCAGAATTTTTGTATACTGGTGAAAACTTGGCCTGTGGTATAGTGGTATAGGTGGATAGTATAGTCTAGTATGGGTATTTAGGGAAAAATTATAATAGGCACAAATGTAATTTTTTGAAGAAATTTTATTTGCACAAATATAATATTATTAAAATATCGTAATGGCACAACTGTAAATATTTTTTAACAATCTATGTCAAGACATCAATATGGTTCGAACCTGGGACGGAGAAAAGGGAAAAAAAATTCTCAATAGAAGGAGATTACTAGAATGCACTTCCTCTATACTATATACTACTGAGTAGAAGTATATGGCACTGTAAAAGAGCTCCGCTGTTAAGCCAGTGGCCGACCCCTGGTGCTATAAGCCCTGTAATGGCTATCGCACCGATGTCGAGTCGCAAATCTGCAGAACAGCGGACACTGCCACCCTCCTTCAACATCGACTACGCTAGATCAACCACTGCTCACATACATCAATCGATATCTGGCTGCGCTTCGATTGAACAGTCTCCGGCACAGCCTTCATGGGACCAAAAAGCATGTATGGATTCCTCCTCCCTAGATATACTTAACATGTGTTCTGCTCTGAGACAATGTGGCATACGATGGTCCTGTCCTTATTTTCTGAAATGCGATTGACCCACCCATCTTTGATTGTGACTTGAGATGGTGAATCCGACCTAACTTCCAGTTTGGTAGGAGGATTGCACGGTGGATAAATCATGTTTTTTTTCACATTATTAGGCACAGTTAGCGCATTTTGACCCCTCTGTCATTGCCACTAGAGCCAAACAGCATGGCCAGCCAGCTTGGTCCGTGCTGCTCTGCCACCGGCATGCCACGCCATGTCCTCTGCATCCTTCGTCCAAGTCTGCTCAGTCCCATCCACCGTTCTGAAACTCATCATCCCACCTGTGCCGGCTTCACAGCTCCTCATGCTGTAAATCTACGGAGACACGGAGACAAAGTAAGGATGTTCTGGTCCGCTCATTCTAAGGGGATGCATCCATATAACGTATCTAGAAATAATATTTTCCTTTATAGTAGATATGTCCTGCTCATCGCCC
>CM014271.1:37522870-37605474 GCA_004135705.1 Alloteropsis semialata
AACCAAATTCCCACTCTAATAGCACTTTTTTTTAGGCTGTTGGATCACAAAAACAACACAAGACTAATTAATATCAATTTCTATTAATTAAATATTCTATATGGTTAGCTAGTGTTATTATATTGTTTGTATCGTATAATCATTTTAATAATTTGTTTGATTAAAAAACTTTTGAAAATCATATGTGTTTTGGTGAGTGGAGATTTTGAAGAATTTTCAGTTCATACAGATTTTGTGAACTTCAGTATTTTCAGTGGGGAGAAAAAGTATTTGAAATCAAAATTGAAAACCCTGATCTTACCACCCTAAAGGCTTTTGCCACCTAGTTCGAGTTCTAACAACTGCTTAGCACAATTAAGGCACAAATGTAGACTGTCAGAAATAGACGTGGAAACATTCAAATATAAATGTGGGAAGTAGGAGATAAGCAAAAGAGCACAAACTCAACCAAACTAAACGAATTTTTATGCTGTGGTACCACTCTAGCGGGATGAGATTCTTTTTTATAAAAATAGGAGAATCTCAACACTAACATATCTTTTTAGAGCTACAGCCACAAAGTGGAGTACTTGTCGTAGTAAGATTTAAAATTAGAGGTGTTAATTAAAAGAGTCGTACCTAGGAACCAGTATTACATGAACAGTGCATTTTTTCTTCCATTGTTTTTGTTCTGCTTAATTAAATGAGTCATACCTAGGAACCAGTATTACATGAACAGTGCATTTCTTTTCTTCCATTGTTTCTGTTCTGCGCTCTGAAGATCTCTTCTATAACAACACTAACATAACAGTTTCGCTCTTTCTAATGGTTAAACAGTTGTGCAAACATTGACTGGACAGTGGCCAACTCCTAGTGTCTTGGGGCGTGGACTGGCTGCCGCAGAACAGCAATTAACTGCAGCTCAACAATCACGGGATGGGTATGTGCCATGGCACCCTCCTCTTGAACCCTCCAGGGACCAGAATGCCTTGGGTAGTACCTTCAGAAACCTTTCATTGCAGCAGTTCTCCAGCAATAACAATTGGTCCATGGATTCAGACGCCGCAGACCACATGACCGATGATGCTGGTAATAACATTTTTCACTTCTCAATGACGTTATGTACATAAGGAAAGTTGTAGATATGTTCATACGGGAACTTTGTAGCAGGGTGTAACATGTCTTACTGTCCATACGGCGGAAAGTTTGTAGATATGTTCTGTTAGGTGCCGCGGCTAATTTGTTAATAAGAACAGTCTCAAACGTGGCAATTACATTGGAGATTACAACAGATCATATACAGCTATCGCCGGCGTGACTACGGCAGTAGGGTTATGGTCATGGTAGGGTTACCACCGGAAGCAACAGACTAATTATTAGATAACATGGAAAACGGGCGATGTTGGATGGCAATAGGGTTTATGGGATGTCAGTGAATAGTGAGATGTGGATACAGACTGAAAATCCAGGTTACACAAAGAGTACTAGAAGTTATTTTTCATTTCGAAAAAAGTCATTTATAATATTGCATGTTAACCACTGATATATATTGAATTTGATTCCTTACCGTGTCATTGCAGGACCTTCAGATCGACCATGAAAGAGATGACATTAAACAATAGTTTTAACCAGCCCTACATCTTTTTTCATCTCCACTGCTTGTCTGCTTTGATGATCGTGCCGCACATTATGTGGATGCATTACGCATATCTATTGTTCACGTAAAAGTTCAGCTCGTGGTTATAAATGCAGTCCCGTGAATGCTAAAGCCCGGAACAAATTAATATTCCATTATCTGAAGAAAGCACTTCCGGCCAAATGACCTAAGGTACTGTTATGATCTAAATACTAACATGGGCAGATGATACTACCTGTAATATAGTTTCTAGCAATGACAAGGATCCTTGATCCAAATGCCATCTCAAACAGGCCATTCTGTAATAATTTCAGCAATTGAGACTGTGTGTCAACATTTTGATAAAAACATGATTTAATCATGATTAGAACATTACATACAATACATCCAACGTCTTGTTCTTTATATCATGACATTATTGTGCTGGACAAATCATAGCACATGCTTGAGTGGAGTGCTTCAATGTTGGTTTTCCTCATGCTCTGTTTATAAATTATCTTGTCAACAGTCCTTATATATTTTGCCCCCCAAAAAAAAAACACTCCTTATATATCCTTCAAAATTTTCCAACGACAGGGATCATGCGTGTTTGGTCTCTGGCGTCATCCTTTTGAGCAATATCATTTTCCGCTTGCACAGCTGATTGGGGTGTATGTAGAGAAAGATCATGCCTGTAGAGAGCACGGTTGTGCGCACAAACTAGAACTAGAAAACAGCCACACTACCATTTTATAGACGCAACCAGTGTTCAATTTACCGGAAATTGAAAATTTTTCGGAGGGGGCCGGTAAAACCGGTAAACCGATTTTTGGCCGAAATTTCAGCCGGTATTTTTTAAATTTGGACAAAAATTAATCGTAATTTGAAAGTTGAACTAAATTCTGGCAGAAAAGTCATTGGTATTACCGGTAGGTCTATTTACCGGTCCCAGCCGGTAGAACCGAAATTCACCGAAAACCGGTGAATTTCGGCCGAAAGTCTGAACACTGGACGCAACAGATACTTCATATCATGATTTGTTTTGCATCCTATATAGCAATTAACGGATGATAAGAATAAACTTAGCGGCATTTGCAAAATTCCCTGCATACGCTATAACGCCCCCTCTTACACTGGGGCACACAAGCGTGCACCTTCGGTGGTGTCCGCAGCTCGTAGGGGAAAACCTCGCCGGGGAGCCAGTTCCGGACGTGCTCACGCTCCACCTCCATGGTCCTCAGGTCGACGGAGAATATCCACTTCTCCTCAGCAGGCGTCAACACGGCGTAGCCCTTGCCCGCCGTGACGATCTCCGCCGTGCGGCCGAAATAGAGCTCCTTCCACCCCGGGAGCGCACGGGTCGCCTCCGACAGGCGCAGGCTTCTCTCGTGCACCCACTCGCCGGGACCCTGATGACTGATGCCGTGGTCCCGGTTCACGAACACCCTGAGCTCGTCGCCGGCAAGGCTGACGAGCATCAGCCCTGCGTCTTGACTGTTCTTCACGAACCTGAACGTCGACCCGCGGTGGGACTCCCGGACGGGATCGGGGAGACGGAAGTGCTTGAACTTGAACTCGCCGTAGAAAATACTGCCGGAGAGGACGGTGCCGTCCTCCTCGATGCCCCAGAACCTTGTGAACATGTCGCGCCCCGCGTAGCGCGCCGACGCGGCACCGCGGAGGTGGATGGACGAGCAGGCGGTCCGGGACGACGTGTCCCAGCCGTTCTTCCACCGCCGGTCGGGCGGGTTCGGAGGCGCGCGGTGGCTGTAGACGCGGGCCGTGACGGCGCTGACGCCGCCCTCCATGCCGTCGGCGCGGTCGTGGAGCACGCAGGTCACCGTGAAGCTCGACATGGTGATGACGTTGTACCTGTAGCCGAGGAAGGCGCCGAGGCAGCGGGAGTACTTGGCGTCGGCGACGGGCTGGATCCTGAGGAAGCGCCGCGAGACGGGCTCGCACACGACGAGGTCCGGGAAGAAATCGCGCCGCTGGATGGCGAGGAGCAGGAGGCTGCCGCAGCCGTCGACGAGCTCCCAGGGGCGGCCGCCGGGGCCGGCGGGCAGGAAGTCGAGGGAGAAGTGGCGAGCCTCGATGGACGGCGATGCGGGGACGAAGACCGCGCGGCGCCCCCGCTGCGCCGACGTCATGCCCGGAGAGAAGGACGGGTCGACGGCGTGGTAGTGTCCGATGCAGGTGGAGAAGTCGTGGCGGTTCCAGCACTTGTCCAGGCCGCGGGTGGAGGCGATGCGGCGCCACCGCGTGCACACGGCCGCCGCGCGGACGACGGCGTCGTGCGTGTCGAGGAGGCTCAAGACACGATGCAGCAGATGGTCAGGGACGTCGTGCACTGTGGTTGGGGACATCGTCGACGTCGATTGCCGACGGCGTGTCTGCTTCTTGCGCCGCCACGTCCCGGCTTTGTCCACAGGGAATTGGGGGATTCTTGACAGCCTAGTATTTTGTAGTAGTTTGTCAAGGCGAAGACGGATTGAATAGGAATTGGAGTCATCGTACGGTACCAATCCGTAACTCGTTAAAACACCAAGAACGCAGAACGCTAGAGTATTTTTTTTTTCAGAACGCTAGAGTAGGCTGTGTATGTTACAGAACACGTAAATAAACAGACGGTTGATCCCGCATACTCCACCCGTTATGAAATACAAGACATTCTGAGTCAAATTTTTCTATGTTTTACTAGATTTATACAGAATAATAGTATTTATGAAATCAACTAAATAAAATATAACCAGTCTAGGATGTTGTTCATTGGATATTGAAAATATTATTATTTTTTATAAAGTTGGTCAAACTTTATCTAATTTGACTTATAATAAATTGTATTTCGGAACAGAAGGAATAGTAGACTAAGGCCTCGTTTGATACCGCTCCTCATAGCTCCAGCTCTAGCACTGTAGTGGTACTATAGTGTGACGGAGCTAGAGTAGGGAGAGCTGAAAAAACCAGCTCCGTCTGCTCCGGCTATGTCAGTGAGAGTGAGGGAGGGGAGAGAGAAAAGCGGATTTCATGAACAGTGTAGTTACAGTGGCAAACAATACCGTGTTACTGTAGCAAGAAGCTGAATCTATTTGGCACGGAGTGCTACCAAAAGGGCCCTAAGTCAAATCTCAGACCTTCTCATATGTAATAACACAGGAAAAAAACGGCATGCCTTGATGGTTGCAGAGGGATTTTTTGTTTTTTTTTTTGTTTTCACAAGACACACATATCTTTTTTCTTTCTCTTATTCCTAATGCATACATGCCTTCGTCGCCTTGCTGTCCGGCGTCCTACAGATCAACTAGTTGAAGAACCAAGTGGGTTGGATTGGTTCCATCACTGTTTCTTTTTGGGTTGGATTCAACCCGCATCGTGTTTGGTTAAGAGGGATGGGTCAAACCCAGTTTTTTGTTTGGTTGGAGAGGTTGACAAGGATGGGACAGACAACGTTTTCACACCGTTAGCAAGAGCTATTATGGGCCCACCTATCATTTGTGGGGTCAACATGTCATCCTCTTCTCATGCTTATCTTCAACCTCGCTCATTCTCAGCCTTATCTTCTACCTTGCTCCTTCCTCACCCATATCCACTCCCTGCAGCTCGACCGCACCACGACCATGGCCGGCCAACCTCCCCTGCTCCACAACGGGCACGACACTGGCCTTACTGCGAGTTCGGCCCCGGCTGCTCCCGTGCGGCACTGGGCCCAGCCATAGCCAATCATTCGCCCAACGCCGTCGTGGGCATAGCCTCGGTCAAGGCCGGTCGGGAGCCCTCACGGCGCCACAGGCCCAACGGCTCACCCCTGCATTGCCTCTCATCCCTTCCTTGTAGACCCACGCCGCCGCCCCAGCATCCTCTCCGTAGCTTGGTCGCCATAGCAGCCTCGCTCGATCTCGCGCGCGTCAGACAGAGAGTGGACGCCGTTCTCGTGGCTTAAGTGGGTCAACCTCGTCCCCTCGATTTGGAGTGATGTAATGAATATTGAGGGAATATTCTCCACGGACGAACCCAACCCACTTCTTTCTCAACCAAACATTATAAAAATTGGGTTCTACCAATCCCAACTCACTTCATCCCTAGAACCAAACACTACCTAAGAGAAGGGAGCGCATGAAAGGGAGAGGGAAGGCCGACACCTTACCATAACAACTGCCAGCACTATTGCATGTAGCCACCAATCCAAATTTTGGAAAATAAAATTTATTGGATCCTACTGTTAATGCGAAATATCAGATCGAAGTATTCCTTAAAAAAGTATTTCATGGTTTTGTTATAAATTGTCCCTATACCATCATTCATAAGAATTTTTGTATATAACAACAGAGAAATGTGACTAAATATCACACGTTTAACACATTAGATAGTTCCACTATACATAATTTCTCTAAATAAAATTTATCAGACCTAACAGATAAACATGAAATTCTCAAAATATCATTGAAATTTTGCCTCCCTTGTCTGCACACTGCCCTTGTCTTCTCTTCTGTGATCTCTAGAGTACTAGTATCTGCAACTAGAATAAGTTTTTGACAGAAAGAAACGGGAAGGAGAAAGGGAAATGGAAATGAAGAGAGAGGGGGGATACTCACGACTTCATCATACAAATCATAATGGGACTTTGCCTCTATGGGTTAAGAAACGATATGTTCATCAAATTCATGTTGTGCTTTGTTGTTAGTTCTCTTGATTTAGATGGGGAATCATTGATATTGTGCATTTTTCGTGTCTTTGGAATTTTCAAAATGTGCAATTTCTTTTTCTAGCAGTACCTCAGCTTTTGTAGGAGTCTTAGATTCTAGGAAAAATCGTATAGTTGTAGGGGACTTATTAAGGATCTATCAGTTGAATCAAAATGAATATTTTGGTCCATATATTGACCTTTGTTGATGATTGTAGTTCCTCTTGAAGTACAAAATAATTTTAGATATATTCCACTTTGCATCACATTAGAGGTTGAACTATAATCCTCTCATATAATTTTGGTCCATATATCGACCTCTAATGAAGAAATATTTACTACCAAAGTTGCAATATGAAGCTTGGAGATATGGCCCCCAACATACATGTTGCGCAGAGAAGTCTAGAGTTAGACAGATTATCTTATGATGCTATTTTGGGATCTTAACTTTGTTTTCATGGAAAGTTGTTTCACTAAAGTTGAAAACCATTTTGTGCTACACAATTTAAGCGTGGATTTTCCCTATTTGAATTCCAAATGTAGGAGATATGATGTCAGGAAGAAAGGGTTGCGTAAAAGGAAACACTAGGCGAGGCAGATTTTATGGAAATCAAAAGCTAAGAAACTCATGCCTTGGAAGGTGGAGCTTGCCCCATGTCTCCCCAAAGGTATAAATATGGTCCCATGGTCGTCCTCATGATGAGTTGATCCACCACGAGCTAAGGAAACAGAGGGGCACACACCGTAGGGGCTAAGGGTCGCTTCAAGTCTTCATAGTTATAATGGAAAAGGATTAGGTCATGCCCTAGCCACCATGTCCTTCCTGCATGGTGGTGCCATAGTGGAGTTCCAGAGCAAGTAGTATATCATCGATGGTATGTACTCGGAGGTGATGGCCTAATACATATATTTTATGAGCAATGTTTTGATTTCATTCGAGATGCTTCCTTTTATGCTTTCTTATATCATGGATAAAATTCTAGCTCCTAGTCTAGTTCCTGATTAGACTATCTAACATGCTTTATGTAATCATGGTGATTAGATCTAGCATATCGACCCTGCATGATAGCTAGACTTGAGCCATTGTGTTTGTGCCTTGAGAACATCTCCTGCATAGTGATAGGATTCGCCGGTCAGTACTCTAGAGGTAGTAGTTTAAATATTGCTTTTGATGAGATCCATGATGTGCTTGATTTTTGACTAGAACTAGGACTAGAAGGCGATAGACTCATGTTATCTTTGGTTATGCCTTTCCTTATATTTGTGGATGTGATCAACATATGTTCTTATGATTAAAATTTTCATTAGGTTTACCTTTACATACAATCAATGCTTCATGTCAAGTCTGATATGTTAGACTAGGTAGAAAACCCTAGCCAATTCACTCTTGATCCAAATATTAATAAATCTTGGATGACCACTCTAAGGGAAAAGGTAGGATGACCCATGTGCTTGCGGTACAACATTTGGTGTGCTTAATGATGTCCTCTCAATGTGTGTTCAGCTCTCCCCAGATTATTCAACTAAATTATTTTACTATGGGCAAACCTAGAAGCAAAAACTAATTTCTGGTTTATCAAAATGGGGTATTTTCTTTTCTTTTTAATACCTAAAATAGTTTGGTACTTGTACTTTTGAAAATATTGTATATGCCATTCATAAGAAACTTCATTTTCTGATTAACTTGCCACTAAAAAGCTTAACTAGCAAAAGGAAAGAAAATTCATTAATACATCTAAAGATTTGAAGTTGCTAAGGTTAACTCTATTTGTTAAATTATGTAGATGGATTATTAATACAAAAACATAAAACACTAGCGTTTTCTTCATAGTTAGCCTAAGTCATCTATATATGACACAATAAAAATATTTGTTACCAAATTAATTAGCTACTTTATACAGTACTAGAAATCATGCCCATGCATTGCTATGGACGAAGAGCACTTGTTTTTCTAAACGAGTTAAAATCGGTAACTTGTTTTTTCTAATCCGATTTGGAGACGAGATGAAGCGGCTAAGGCGATAGAGAGACGTATATGATGTACTACTCCTAATGGGGTAAGACGAAGCTTTGCTAATCCGATTGTGGGACATATATGACGGACCGCTGAAAAGTCTCCCTTTAGATATAGATATAGATATAGATTAGATACAAATATACATATGGATACATATATAGATATAGGTACAGATATAGATATAGGTACAAATATATGTATAGGTACAGATATAGATACAAGTACATGTATAGGTATAGATAGAGGTACAAGTATATTTATAGATATAGATACAGATACAGATTGAGATACAAATTGAGATATAGATATAGATATAGATATAGATACAGATATAGATACAGATATAGATACAGATATAGATATAGCTATAGATATAGGTAAAGGTACAGATATAGGTATAGGTACATATATAGATACAGATATAGATAAAGATATAGATGTAGATGTAGATATAGATGTAGATGTAGATGTAGATGTAGATGTAGATATAGATACAGATATAGGTGTAGGTAAAGATATAGGTATAGGTACAGGTATAGGTATATGTATAGATATAGGTATATTTACAGTATAGGTACATATACAAATATAGATATAGATATAGATATAGATATAGATATAGATATAGATATAGATATAGATATAGATATAAAAGCGATTAGATTAGGTAGGTGTAGATAGATTAGGTAAAGATAAAGATTGATGGTCCAGTTAGAACTCTAACGTGATAGGTTCAGTTAGAGTTGTGGTTAAAGTTCGACAGATTAGGTGGGTCCCACATGTCAGTATGGACCAAAAAAGGTATAAGCAACCCTCGCTTTAGAAATAGGTAGAGATAACCTATATTAATACTATGATTGCGCAACTACACCCATACTCAAGACAAGACCTCACGTTGCATCATCATGATCAACTTCTCAAGAAAAGACGAAAGTCCAAATCATATACATTAACTTGCCACACATAAAAGTAGCTACCAATTTCTATAACTTCACTTACTCCCGTACTCATGTATATCAAACAAACTTGTAAGCATATCGCAAGAAAAAATATGCATATAGACAAGAGTTACATATATGATCATTCTACATACAGTAACAGGTCACTGGGACAAAAATACATATCATGTGAGAGTTGCACACGTCAAAGTTGTGATTATGAAACTTAACTACACTAACAATGGAGTTAACCGATAGTAGCGAGACCAGGCACCCATATCTTATCATACTATATGCTAGTTGAGAGCAGCGGCGACGGCATATGGTGGTGGTGGTGGTGGTGGGGTGGGGGCGGGGCACCTCAACGCCAGCTCTAACCTTCCTGGAAATCACTTTGGATAACTGTAGGGGCATAAAGTGGATGATTTCAAGAGATAAGTAGGTCAATATTTTTGAGTGTAGGATGTTAATTAGACAATGTGAGAAGTCTAGAAGGGTGAATTTGACTTTTTACTATAACTGGTCAGTATAATCTTCTTAAAAACTAGCACTCATCTCTAAGTAAATGTGCATTCGTGGTTGGTTTTAAATGTTAAGATAATGATAATCAGTCTCTCCAATGAAAAACTTGTTTAGTTTTGAGCAAAGTTGGTGAAAATACCATTATTTTGGCAACATAAATTTGATGCTGCTAGCTAGATTGGTCCCGAAAAGTGCTTTAATCATTTATAGATTTTAATTTGTGAATAAACATATTTTAAATAGTTATACCTCGGCTAGATCATATCAATGCGCTATGCTTATTTTGTGATTGTGATCGGAGCGCGTACTCCATTGACAGTAAACCCTTCTGAAAAACTAGCATACCTGGCGAAGTAGATAAACAATTAGACGATGTTATACTCAAACTATTATTATTATAGTAATACGTAGCATACTAGCATATGCTGATGTAATACATTGTACATACCAATGTTTAATTTTTAGAACCATCTAACTACTCTGTTTCTTTATGTAGCTATATATATAGATCCTTCCGGATAGTGAGTGCTGTCAGATACTCAGATCCATCCACGTGCTGTCAGATACTTCCCGTGCTCCCATTGCATTCGTGTCATGCGCCATCTTTAACTTACGTTGAAGCAGACGCGGGAACTTTTTCGCATATCGTACAATTAACTCAGTGGTGGGCCGGCTTTCCAGGCCTGTATGGCTGTATGGGCCAACGCCAAATTAAAGAACCACTGTGCCAGCCATGCACGGGTCTCTCCTCGTATATGTACACAGTAGATGCAACCTCAATACCTCATAGCGTATACCTCTTCAATTTTAGTACCAAACTGAAAAGTCTTATCACGTTGAGACATGCATTAAAGATGACATGATGTTCCTTATACCGCCGGATCTGGTGGTGCAGGCCTGTTACCCCACGCTTTGGGGGGCAGAGTTGGCACAGGATGGGATCCCTACGGAAGGAATCGATGCTCGTGATAGTCTAAAAGAGCGAGGTGGTGAATTACGCTCTCTAAAAACTTAACTTACCACTTTTTTCTAATTACACAAAATAAAACTAAGATATGCTATCTAGATATGCAACTAAGATTGCAATCTAGTGATTGCATTCACCCAAAGAGTTTTGCAACCCTAGAGCCAATCCTATCAAGATACTACTCTAGAAAAGGTAAGGGCACTCAAGTTGCAAGTATGAAATGCGGAAGCTTAAGATGATTAGAGGGATGCAAAATTTTTGCAAAAAAAACTAAGACATGCTATCTAGATGTGCAACTAAGATTTTGTTCTAGTGATTGCAGCCACCCAAAGAGTTTTGCAACCTAGAGCCAATCCTATCAAGATACTACTCTAGAAAAGGTAAGGGCACTCAAGTTGCAAGTATGAAATGCGGAAGCTTAAGAGGGTTAGAGGGATGCAAACTTGGCACAAAGATTTATCTTGTGGTTCGGCTAATGCCTACTCCACATTGGAGCTCCACGAAGGATGTGCTCCCGGTCGTCAAGTTTTGTTCCCGGCCAAGGCCTTGAGCTTGCCTCTCTCACTAGGCCTATCATAGTTCTCTCACTCACTATGGATGATCAATATAGCACAAATGGTTGCTTGGATGTCTTACAGGTGTAGATGAACTTCTCTTGGACTCCAGCAACTCAGAATGGCAGAATGGGGGTGGTATATATAGCCCAAAGGGCTCAACTAGCCGTTGCTCAAAAGCTGCACAGAAATCATGAACGTCGTATGTTCCGCCGTGAGCTTTTCCCTCGTCGGCGTATAATACACCGTGTGCTTTTCTAACGGTCGAATTCACTTTTTCAACAGCTACTTGCACACGCCGTATGCTTCTGAACTTGTACGCTGATGGTCGGCGTTTCATACGCTGTGGCCTTTTCTCCATCTTCTCTTGACATCGTCCCTGTGTAATTTGTATGCCGATACTCCACCGATGGTTGGCGTATAATACGCCGTACAGAAATCTTCAGCTTCTACTTGATCCAACACGCGGTATGTTCCGCCCTTCATGCAAACAGTAGCGGATCATATGTCATTGCTTGTCTTCAGGACCTTCCACACACCGTAACCTTCCAAACATCTACGCTAGTGCACGGCGTTTAGTACGTTGTGTAGTTTCTTCTGGGTTCTTCACACGCCGTGTGCTTCCAGACATGTACGCCGATCACCGACATATCATACGTCGTGTCTAATCTCTACGGACTTATCCTATTCAATCAACTCAAGCCCTTTCCCTGGTTTCTCATGCCAATACCATGTCATGGATACTCAAAATAAGACTCTGGTTTTTTCTATACTTTGGAACCATCCTTGAGACGTAATTTTCTATGTATATCACTTAACAAACTTTTTAGTCTCAATGAATATGTTATCATTCAATCATCAAAATCACAATATAATAGCACATAGAGCCATTTTCCTAACAACCACTCCTCGTCGCAGCTTGCCGCGCCTAAACTTCGATGTTGTTTGCTTCACAGCCCATAATTTGGCGTGCCGCACCTTTTTTGGCGTAAGTGCAGTGCATTACACATGCGACGCTCGCCCAATGTCCGGCAACCTTTTTCTTGGTCAGAACCGCGGCGCGCCGTACTTGTGTTGCGAGTCATTGTGCAGGTTGTTATTAGTTGCATAGATTTTGCTCTGTGACGGGGCAGTCCAAAACTTCTAGTCTTCTACCGAGTCTTTCCAGAGGAGGCTTTTATGAGCTTCTATTGAGTTTGGCTTCAGTCGTCCCTCAGCATTAGCTGCCGTCGGGTGTGTTATGTCAGTTGCAGTTGTTTAGTTATGCTCAGTCTTGCAATCCTACGAGTTATAATAATTATTATTGAGGTTTTTTACCCTCTAGTTTTCCTTCTTTTAGGTCCAGTTGGGCCAATTCTTTTCTTCTTTGCTTATTTCTAGAGAAAGTTTTGGCGGTCCGTCATAGTTACGAGAACAATCCAGATATTTTGTTTAACTAACCCCAAGTACATTGTAAATTTTTAAAAATGCCCCCTCTAGAGTTTCATTGGATAGCGCATAGTCCATCGTCCATATTGGGTGTGATTGGTTGCCGTATGAACCGAGCCTGGCTCATTGCTAGCAGCCAGGCTCCGGCTGGCCAGGCCGGTGGCATGCAAATCATATATAGTTGATTGGTTACCTGCTTCTATTTAGCCTAGCTGGTGCGAGACGGTGATTGGTTCCCTGACTATGCATGCGTCCAAGCCTTTTTTCTTCACTCTACACGTGTAGCTTGCATCCCTGCAGCCTGGCCCAAGAGAAACGCTCATTTTTTTTCGTATCTGTGGAGCCTGGCTCGGATAGGCAATTTGCACCAGCAGAGCCAGGCCCAGCTGCTGATCCGACCATCCAATCAAACATATGTTGCACGCAGGGAGCCTGGCCTGGGGGTGATGCGGCCAACCAATCACCCCCATTCTATCGCTGCCACCGCGCCCCGTCGATCCAAGCCGCCAGCGGATGTGTTGGAGTAGCGATAGAGCGAGACGAGCACCGCTGAGTGAGTGGAGGAGAGGATGTGCACTACTAGAGAAATAGGCTTTCATCCAACCCAAGAAACACATTAGTACCGGATGCAAAAAGACCCTAGCATTAGTATCGGGTCTAAATTTAGTACCGGGTAGAACACCACCCGATACTAAAAGTCACTCTTTAGTACCGGGTGGTGTTATTACCAGATACCAAAGGGTCTCATGGCATTAGTACCGGGTGGTGTTAGCACCCGTTACTAAAGATTCACCCTTTAATACCGGGTGGTGTTACTGCCCGGTACTAAAAGTTCATTTAGTACCAGATAGTAACACCACACGGTACTAAAGGGCACCTCACAGACTACTTTAAAAACAAAGCAATCTCTTATGTAGTCACATGCGTGGTGTAGGTGAGATGGTAGAGAGGCTTTGCGTGAGGGGAGAGGTTGTGGGTTTGAATCCCACACAACACATAATTTTTTGACGTAGAAGGATCGGACCTTTAGTACCGGGTAAATTGCCTGGTACTAAAGGTCTGGACATTTAATACCGGAATGGTAGTACCGGTCGGGATATCCGGTACTAATAGGGGTTCCCGACCGATACTAAAGACCCTTTTTCTATTAGTGGTGGTTGGCCGTCGCAAGCGCCACGGAGTCAGCAGTGCGGCGATGGAAGCAGCCACCAACAGTAAAAAAAAACACCTCGTAGCCGGTATTCAAGGAGCTCAAGGCACGGCCTGATTAGCGGCGGCGCAACATTTCGGTTCTATTGCCATAGATACCATTCAAGCACTAATTAATTGACTTGTGATTTCTAAGAAATAATACATTGATACTTTGTATTCTAAGTGTATTTTATCAGTCTCTCATCATATGATATGGTGTCTTGCACTACTGAAGAAAAGGGCTTTGGCCCAAGGTCCGATTTTGTATTGGCACCGGACTTTTTTTTTGGGCTGGTTCTAATGCTCACCATTAGTACCGTTCCCAACGCGTAGTGTCCCGGGAGGCCCGGGGAGGGCTTTAGTATTGGGCCGTTCCCCCCCTTTAGTATCGGCCGTAGCTACGTCCCGGTACCAGGTAGTGGCTGCAGCCAGTACTAAAGGGGGTTAACGGCCTGGTACTAAAGTCCTCCTATAATATATATTGTTTTCCATAATTGTATGAATGTTATCTGGAATCCTAGTATCGGACAAAGATCCAGTAGTAAAGGGTTCCTGCCTGGTATTAGAGGCTGTTTTTCTAGTCGTGTTGGGAGACCGTGACAGTATACAATTGATTGGGGTTAACCGTGACATGTGAAATTATGACAATGAGATGGAGTCGTTGAAAAGAATATGCTGAATTGCATATTGGTATCGTAAGCGGACAAACCGGAACATGTATGACCAATTCAAACCATTCCACATCCTATGTGTTATTAATTCTTTTTGGCTTCTCGTATCATCCTGTTGGCCGCCTGCGAAGCAGCGTTGAACATATGCTATCTGCACTGCATTTGGCTTGTGAAACCAAGTTTCTCAATGATTTTCTCATTTACTTATTGTTTTTCACCCTTTTATAATAAAATGTAAAATATCAGAGAAAACCTATAGTACCTCGAGTAAATAAAATGTGTCTCGGATTTCTATGGAAGAGATTCATATGCAAAGGTAAACTCCACACAATTTCTTTGTAAAATATTATTGGAACAACAAAAGCACTTGCATGTGTTGTTTATAGTCATGTTTAAGAACCTGTAGGAAAGCATAGGCACGTCTGCTAGTCTAACAATGTTACAGCAAAACACAAAAGCTTTCGCCACCTTTTCTGAAAATTTGGCAGCAACGAGGTGAGTAGCTTCAGGGGTCTAGGGTCGGCAAGTAGAGATGGTGAGATGCATGCATTGCTAGGCGCCGAGGAGGGTTGCTCTGGCCTCTACTCGCCTTTGGCCCATTATGGGTTATAGGATCGATGCATCATGCAAGCACCTCCATCAGCTCCATGTTCGCTTGTGTGGGCACGATCCCGACCAATTAATCTTTAGCATTGCCAGACCATATATCAGATGTAAGAGCAACAGATTGAAAACATTCAACAAAGCTTAGCACGACGATCATTAAAATACTTTGCCATATATTCAGTAGCCACCACTGTATTAGTGTTTGAGTTTGATTAGTTATATCTTTCCTTCAAGAAATAGATACATTTCATTTTAACTGTTGCGACAATTAGTTCTTTTGAAGTGAATTTGGGCCATTGTTCTTGTTCTAATTAACTATGGTGATTAGTCTTTACATGCCAAGAGCTTCAACCCATTATTCCACTTTGCTTCATATACATCTGCTATTTCAAGTTATGTTCTTTACTTTCTTGCTTGTGTTCTTCAATTCTCCTGCTAGGATAGCCATTTTGGCGAGGTCAATCAAGTTGTTTTTGGTTGATAACCAACGGAACAAAGGTGTAGCGGTTGCATGGGTCCAAATCTTGTTTGACTAGAAGCCCAAATTATCAACATCACATACTCCACCAACCAAATTTACAATACCTTTTGGAAGATCGGTCCAGTGCCTCATAATTTTTTACCAAGTTAGTTCCATTACATAGTATACCTATATTTATACAAAAATTTTGCATGTCCAATAAAAAGTTCAATCCTGTTATTATTAGATCATGATATACTTTTCAGGACAAGTGAAAGAACAAACAACACACTAACCGGGTATGCATATAATGTAGCTATCAATTTCAATAAGTTGAATTACTCCTAGACTCATTTTATGTAAGTATATCAAATAAAGTTATTAAGCATGTCGCAAGAAAAGATATGCATATATACAAGATTTAAACAATACCTGATCATTTTTTATTTATAGTGATAACTCACCAAGAGATAGATACATATCATGCCAGAGTTGAACACGACAAAGTCGCAACTATGGAACTTTTTATGGAGTCAACTAATAGTAGCTAGATTAGGCATGGAAGTACATAGTTGACCTCATCAAAGGCTACATCCTTGACACCAAGGCAATTGATAGTAGCGACTAGGTACCAGTGTCGTACAATTCTACAGGCCGAAGAAATGCGATAATTGCAATATGGCTTGCATATCAACATTTGTTACCTCATTGACGTCAAATGTTCTCATGAACTACATTGTCAGTCAAGTTACATGTATCCATGGCTTAAGTTCTTCAGTGTTCAATCATTGGGATATTTTTTTAATGAGGAACTTTTGTCACAAGATACAATAGGAAACTTTTTCCCATATCTAATATAGGAAAATCATAATGTGTATATAGCCTTGAGAGCACGATATATAAAATCACATAATTGAAGTGAAATAGGATTGATATCTTGGTATTACTCTTAACATATACAAATTATAATATACATTGACTTATGATTGGTGTATATATATATATATATGAAAAACTTTGCTAAAAATATATCTTTGTTAGTTATCCAATTAATGAAAATTAGGACAATAAGATTCGCTAAAGGGCCTATAAATACAAGGCCTTGTTCTTGCCATTCCCCCACCCCAATAGCCCTCATTTCTAGTTGATACTGGCAATAGTTTTGTATTACTCAAGCCCCATGAATCCTAGTATTGATGGAGAGTGGAGTTCCACAGAGATCATGATAGCGGAAACTCTCATCACCAAGCACAACACCAATAGCAGCTACACTAGCAACATGAACAATAAGCACACCATGATTGTGGAAGAGCTCCAAGCATGGTTCCCATCGAAGGAAAAGCTACAGGTAACCAACTTGTATGTGGACCTCGTGGTGAAGATGATTCAAGAAACTAGCAACCAAGGTATCGGAGCGAGCAACAACCACACGATTGACAACTTCATATTACCTACGGAGGTTCCAGTCATGGAGACAGTGGCCATGAGGCAGGCAGAGCAGGGGCCGCAGAGGCAGCCAACTCCACGGAAGGAAAGGCAGCACAACGTGAGGTTTTGGACCACAGATGAGCACAGGTTATTGATTTCATATTTATCCATGAATCCTCTCACATATACATATTTTTAATTATTTAACAATGTTTGGCAATTCATTGAACCTCTTTTCATATGATCTATAGATAATCATAGGGTGCTAGATCTGTTTTTAATTGTCACTAATTATTAGACAATGGACATAAGGTTTGAATTCCTTTATCTCACTTGTCCAACATGAAATTCATTGTAGGCGATTCCTCCATGGTCTACGTGTGTATGGTCGTGGTAACTGGAAGGACATCTCCAAGTACTTTGTTACAACTAGGACTCCGGTGCAGGTCTCCAGCCATGCACAAAAGTACTTCCATAGGTTGCAGAACACTGCCAAGAAGCAGCGCTACAGCATTAATGATGTTGGTCTCATTGATGCTGAGCCCTGGGCACTGAATAATGCTTCTGGTAGGCATGGGCTTGCCTCCAATGGGGGCACCAACAACACAAATGAGTATGGTTTATGCAGCCAGCTTGCCATCAAGGATAACCTACCTCAGGTCCATTCCCCATTGTTCTACCGCGTCAGCCAAGGAAGCAGCATGATTAGCCAACCAGATACCATTGTTGATAGCAACCATCAGCTGATTGGGGATAATAGTTCTACTGCACCTCCAGCGATGCAAGATGCTTGGAGCCAGATGCCAGGAATTAATCAACCAGCAGATTTTCGTGTAGACGAAGTGATTTTGAACATGGACATGAACTAAGTTTTATGAACTAGAATCCTAATGTGCATGGCAAACTATTAGTTCCCATACATGGGTATTAAGGCATAGTATTGTCATGTTCCTTGTACTTAATAATTTTGTTGTTATGGAACAAAGTGTGGTACCATTATATTTATGTGCCAATGTTTTATTGTGGTCTTTATATGTGTTCTTTGTTTCATATACTGAGTGTGTCTGTATCCTCATCAAAATGAGTTTTTATGGTAGTTTTTAACTATGTATCCTCAATTTTGATCAAGTATTTACTATAAAATATGTGTCATTAGTCCATCGCTGAACTGAGCTATAAAAGTAAGAATATCAATGAAACCATTGTTAAAAATGTATCATTGTTAGTTATATAATTTATAAAAACCATTGTGAATAGATTCACTATGGAGCCTATAAATACCTGGCCTTTTAATTGCTCAATCTCTAGCTTGAAATAGCCTCAATCCAAGTTCATACTGGCAAACAATTGTTTAGTACTCTAGCACCATAAACCCCATGTCCAACGAAGATTAGAGTGCCTCAGAGATTATGATGGTGAAAACTCTCATCATTGTGTGCAACACCAACAACATGAACAAGAAGCACACCAACTTTTTGGAAGAGCTCCATGCATGGTTTTCTCGGAAGGAGAAGCATCATGTAGGTGATTTATATGTAAATCTAATGGTGAAGATGGTGCAAACTAGCAACAAGGAAATCAATATATCATTATCCCGACATTCATCCAAAATCCCTAAAAATATAATAAATTTGAAACATATTCAAGTGTTCATCTTGGCCATTCAAACTCAAATAAAATAGTTATTCAATATCTATAATCATTCATCATTGAATACTCCTTTTAGTTATCTAGGAATTATCTTTTATTCAATTATTCTTAGAATTATTACAAAATCATTTAATATTATTCCCTTATCCCATTTCCATAAACCCCTTCTCAAAATATTCTTATACTCTAATATTTTTAGAAAATTCTTTCCCAAATAATTATAAAACTTTTCCCTATTATCTATAACATAATTTTATTACTTTTTTATCATAAATAATTTGTATAAAATCCCTATCATATAAATCATCTTTAGCCATATAAACCATAGATCAAGTCAAATTAACCTTAGTCTTCATCCAAACCCTACAGTGTGAGTCCAAACTTCCTTAATCTCAAACTCCAAAACCCCGCTCCATTTCCATCGATATGAAACCCTACGACAATACTTTCATTCTTCCTTCTTTATCCTTCAACTATAAATTTATTCCTAGGATTGATTGTATACTTGCTTGATCAATAGTTTGACGTAAGGTTTGTGAGAACGTAGTGAGAACTCAAGGATCCAGAAGGCAAGAAGCCAAGGACTCAGATTTTGAGATGATCTAACACATACTTAGGATCCAACCCTAGATCATGCTTTATTTGCATTGAGTACAAGAGTAATGCCAACATGACTTATTACGTTATATTATTGGATTTATTTTTGAAGTATTTCAAGATTCTTTATATAGTTATGACCTTAACAACTTATTTCCCATTTAGACATTGAAATGCCACATGAAAATACTAGAGTGATCACTATCCCTATAACATGGTTGGAGTCATTCTCTTATCTTAGATATGCTACGCAAGTAAAGTCACACACACATGGATAGCTCTAGATAGAATATCTAGACCCTTTCCATATGATCTAATCTCTTTGAAAAACAAAGCTCACAAATGCCTCTTCGAAAATGTTGAGTTAAAGATTGAATCTAGTAATAGAAACAATAGAGTTTTGTTGAACTTAAGATGAAGTATGGGCAGCCCTGCTAGAGGATCCTATCCAAGAAACCCACCTGGGTCACATAAGGTCTGTTCACTGGATGAGTCTTTCAGATGTTACATACAACCATACGAGCCCAAAGGGTATGACCTCAGAGGTGCTGGTATGTGTGTGTGGATGTAAGCACCTAGTAGTCCATCTAGGGTATGGCTTTGTAATTGATTTTTTGAGGGATGGATCGTGGATCATATAATAACAGCGCTTGTTGTGCTGCTTATTTTTCATAACAAAACCAAAGTACTGTACACTTTGAACATCAAAAGATTAAAATGTTGACTCTGGCAAATTTAAGAACCAAAATCGTATAATAAGAGGTCTTCTTAGTGTTTCTTATTTTTCGGAACAAAACCAATTAATACTGGAAACTGACAGTTCCAACTAAAGAAAATCAATTATCCAATTTGTAACTAATCTCACAAAGGAACTGGCAAAGTTTCAAAATATAGAGTGCATGATATTCCTGTCCATAGTCTGGTTATTTTTTTGTTGTTTCTTACACATACAACCTTAAGTAGCAGTGCCGAAAGCTACAAAACTTTCCGTTGATAGAGCATTATGAAGCATCTATGTTATCCCAAGAATAAAATGAGATATTGTTACAAAACAAGTACTACTGCAAACCTAGAAATCCAAATAAAATAAAAGATAGACAAAATTACTATGTTTCTTCATGTGCAAGGACAATACAATAAATTCATTGTAGAGTTACTGCATCAAATAAAAGGTTACGGATTTTGATATGGCAATGTCTAGTAGATACGGAGTGCTTCCTGTTAGAAATATATGTTGTCCCGGATCCCTGATCCGGTTCCCGTCCCTCCAAGTAGCACGTAAGATGCGAGAGTTTGTTGAAGATCGTCCCGTCCCTTCCCTGAAGAACACACGCAAGAATACAATGGACACATGGTTGTAAGGAGGAACCCAATTCTCATTCACATATCTGATCATTTACATGTGGTCTCCTTTTATAGATGGAACTAGTAGAAGCCCAATAGTCTACCATCATGAGTGGATCATGAGTGGAGCCTTCAAGGCATTAAGGTAGGAGCCCAATAGTTCCTTAGTGGAATTCTTAACACTCCCCCTTGGGCGACTACCCTGACTAACTTATGCCTCGTTAAAACTCCAGAAAAACCCAGTGGGAAAAATATGGAGAAAGAGTACATAGTCGTCGGTCAATGCATTGCATTTGTTGCCTCGTTAAAAACCTCTAGTGAGAAACTTCAAAAAAACTCACTAAAGGAAAAGAGTACAACGATGTCTTCAGGACGAGCTATAAACTAGAGTTTAGAACCTTCAGGGTCCATGAACAACTAGTTCCCTTTTTAGTGGCGTTCTCCCCCTGATCTTTGCAAATCTCTCAAATGCCTCATGCCTATCCCACGAACATATTTTGTGAATGTGCTAGTCGGAAGAGACTTAGTGAACAAATCTACTAGATTGTCACATGACTTGGTTTGCACAATATTTACCTCACCTTGCTTTTGTAGTTCATGAGGGTAGAAAAATTTAGGGGCTATATGTTTTGTCATATTATTCTTAACATAGCCCGTTTGCATTTGTGCAACACATGCAGCATTATCTTCATAGATAATAGTAGGGTCAGAGGATATATTTAAACCACATGACTTCTGGATATGGTTAATCATTCTCCGTAACCAAACACATTCACGTGTGGCTTCATAAAGTGCAATTATCTCTGAGTGGTTTGTTGATGTTGCCACTAAGGTCTGCTTACATGAACGCCAAGATATGGCTGTACCACTATTGAGAAAAACAAAACCAGTCTGAGATCTTGCTTTGTGGGGATCTGATAAATATCCTGCATCCGCATAACCCACCATGGTCTGATCTTGATTCTTCCGGAAGAGTAGGCCAAGATCTATAGTGCCTTTGAGGTACCTTAGTATTGTTTTAATACCAACCCAATGTCTTCTGGTTGGGGTGGCACTGTGCCTAGCTAGCAAGTTTACCGCGAATGCAATATCAGGTCTTGTGCAATTTGCAAGATACATTAGTGCTCCAATGGCACTCAAATACGGAACTTCAAGTCCCAAGATTTCGTCGTCGTCATCCTTCGGTCTGAATGGATCTTTATCCTTATCAAGTGACCTCACAACCATAGGGGTTCTCAATGGATGTGCTTTTATCATATTAAATCTCTCTAGTACCCTTTTCATGTAGGTTGATTGATGTACGAGTATTCCTTCAGGAAGATGCTCGATTTGTAGGCCCAAACAAAACTTGGTTTTCCCTAAGTCTTTCATTTCAAACTCCGCCTTAAGGTATGAACTTGCCTCATGAATGTCATCTGCGTGTCCTATAATGTTTATATCATCAACATATACAGAAATAATACAAAATCCATTCTGGGATTTTCTAACAAACACACAAGGACAATCATCATTGTTTACGTAACCCTTCTTCAAGAGGAAGTCACTTAAACGGTTGTACCACATCCGGCCAGATTGTTTTAGCCCGTACAGTGACCTCTGCAATTTAACACTGTACATGTTGCGATTAGATGTTGGATTTGGGATCTTTAGTCCATCAGGGACCTTCATATATATATCAGAATCTAGTGACCCATACAAGTATGCAGTCACAACATCCATTAACTGCATGTCTAGATTTAAACCCGCTGCCATAGATATTAGATATCGAAAAGTTATGCCACTCATTACAGGAGAGTATGTTTCATCATAATCAATGCCGGGTTTCTGCGTGAACCCTTGTGCTACAAGCCTCGCTTTATATCTCACCACCACATTTTTCTCATCCCTCTTACGGACGAATACCCATTTATACCCTACAGGGGATACTTTGGGGGGCGTGCGAGCTACAGGCCCGAATACTTGCCTCTTATTAAGCGAGCGCAATTCCGTCTCTATTGCTTCTTTCCATTTAACCCAATCTGAGCGCTTCCGGCACTCTGCCATGGTCTTTGGTTCAGGATCCTCATCAATCGCATCCGCGATCTTGGAGACGAAATGTATGTCGACAATTGTAGTCTTTCTATTATATAATTCTCCTGACTCAGCATAATTTGTGGCAATTTCATTTAGTTTATCCAGCTCTTCTTGATTTCCCACAATAATTGAGTCTGGTTGTTCCGATGCCCCTGTGCTCTTAGTTGTGCGCACTTGTGCACTAGGGCCTTCACCTTCGAGGTGTGTCACTACTGGGACAACTGAATGGGAGTGCAATGGTTGTACTTCAGTACTTTGCCTTTGCGGACGTCTCCGCTTAGCCTGTACTGAGTCGTTTGGATCTCTCCCCCTTTTCCTAGGATTGGGGAGTTTAGAGTTTATGCCCTCCATTGGTATCTCTACTCTTTCCGGTGCATTAGCTGCAGGAACATGCGATTTTGATACTCCTCTTATATCAGTAAAAGCATCAGGCAGATTATTTGCTAATTGTTGCAGGTTTATTAAACGTTGAACTTCAAGTTCAGTATCTTTAGTGCGTGGATCAAGCGATTGAATGCTACTGGCACTCCATTCAATTTCCCGGCATTCTTTCGAGTCAAGGTACAATCCTCCCCCTAATGCCGGGAAGTCGTCTTCGTCAAAGACGCTGTCAGCGTATCGAGCCGTAAATAAATCTCCAGTTTTAGGCTCCAAATACTTGATTATGGATGGAGTTTCATAACCAACATAAATCCCTAACTTCCGGTGAGGTCCCATAGTTGTACGCTGGGGTGGTGATATCGGCACGTAAACAGCGCAACCGAATTTTCGCAGATGGGAAATCACTGGTTCGTGACCACGCGCTAATTGGTGAGGGGAAGCAGAGTGATATGCAGATGGTCTATACTGGATTAATGCAGCAGCATGCAGTACTGCGTGTCCCCAACAACTGGTGGGGAGTCTGCTATCTTCTAAAAGAGGTCTGGCAATTAATTTAATTCTTTTGATTAAGGACTCAGCTAGTCCATTTTGCGTATGAACATGGGGTACCGACTGTTGTACATCAATACCCAAAGCAAGACAATAGTCGTTAAATGCTTTTGAGGTGAATTCACCAGCATTATCCATCCGAATTGTCTTAATGCGATTCTCCGGGAAATTGGCACGCAAACGGATGATTTGAGCAATGAATTTAGAGAAAGCATGGTTCCTTGTAGACAACAGGCATACGTGGTTCCACCTTGTAGAAGCATCTATAAGAACCATGAAATATCTAAATGGTCCAGACAAGGGGTGTATTGGGCCGCAGATATCCCCTTGGATTCGCTCCAGAAAACCCAATGGCTCAGCTTTAATCTTCAGGTAAGATGGCCGAGTAATCAGCTTTCCTCTAGCACACACGGTGCATAAAAATTCATTATGCTAGGGAAATTGTATGTCTTTAATGCCATGACCAGTAGAACATTTTACAATTTTTCGCATCATTGTTAATCCAGGATGGCCCAGCCTATCATGCCAAATCTTAAAAGATTCTGGGTTTTTAAAAATAGTAGGCATAACAACATATTCTTCAGGGGCTTTAATAGTAGTATAATATATTCCAGAGGCAGTACCTAGCGCTTTTTCAACCACTTTTGTTTTATCACTAGTACACTCCGTGATGTACAGGTATTCAGTCCTGCCTTCACACGCAGTGGTAATATGATAACCACTACGACGGATATCTTTAAAAGTAAGGAGAGTACGCTCAGCTCCCGGATACAAGAAAGCTTCTTCTATAAAGATCTTAGTATCATTTGGGAGGACCACAATGGCTCGTCCGGAGCCGACAATGCGACCATTGCTTCCGGCAATAGTTATGAGGTTTTCAGTTCTTTTTTGCAATGTCTGGAAATACCTCGTCTCTCTAAGAATTGTATTTGTGGCAGCGCTATCAACCAAGCAAGGTTCTTCCACAGCCTCCATTTGAAATAGGATTGTTATTCTTAGTTCAGTTGGCGAGCTGCTGATAACGTGTTAGAAATATACGTTGTCCCGGATCCCTGATCCGGTTCCCGTCCCTCCAAGTAGCACGTAAGACGTGAGAGTTTGTTGAAGATCGTCCCGTCCCTTCCCTCAAGAACACACGCAAGAATACAATGGACACATGGTTGTAAGGAGGAACCCAATTCTCATTCACATATCTGATCATTTACATGTGGTCTCCTTTTATAGATGGAACTAGTAGAAGCCCAATAGTCTACCATCATGAGTGGATCATGAGTGGAGCCTTCAAGGCATTAAGGTAGGAGCCCAATAGTTCCTTAGTGGAATTCTTAACACTTCCAACACACATGTACCAATCCCTTTTCAAATTTTAGACATTGACAATTTTATAACGTGGAATCATGAGTGGATCATGAGTGGAGCCTTCAAGGCATTAAGGTAGGAGCCCAATAGTTCCTTAGTGGAATTCTTAACACTTCCAACACACATGTACCAATCCCTTTTCAAATTTTAGACATTGACAATTTTATAACGTGGAATAATTTGGTGTTCTGAACTACTTAACGTAATTCGCCTACCTAGACAAGCACATCTCACTACCGGAAATCCTCTCTTTGCCGAGTGTCAAGCTCTTTGCCGAGTGCAATTTTTCGGGCACTCGGCAAAGATTTCTTTGCCGAGTGCATTTCAAAAAACTCTCGGCAAAAATAAAACACTCGGCAAAGAAAATATTTGCCGAGTGTCAAAAAAATACACTCGGCAAAGAAAATATTTGCCGAGTGTCAAAAAAATACACTCGGCAAAGATTTCTTTGCCGAGTGTTTTTCGAAATGCACTCGGCAAAGAAATTCTTTGCCGAGTGTTTTTTTTTACACTCGGCAAAGCCATAATTAAAACCACATTTTGAAGTAGTAAATCAATTCAAATCAAAAAATTTTGAACTACAAAGTTGTATAACTTCTCAAGATGTAGAACTTTTAGTTTGGTCATTTCTTCATTCGACAAATTCATATGAATATTGTTCACAAAATCTATAACTCTCGTAGAGTTTCCTAAAACTATAAGAGAGATCTATAAGATTTGTAAACAATGTTACTCTCACTACATCGGATGAAGAAATGACATATATCAAAGTTGTAGATCTTCATAAGTTATACAACTTTGTAGTTTAAAACTTTTTAATTTGAATTTGTTTTGTTAATGAAAAGTACGTTTGTAGTTCTCAAAATTTGAAATTTGAGTTTTTTCAAATGACCTCGGATGAAGAAACATTCAAAATAAGAGTTGTAGATCACAAAAAGTTACGAAACTTTGTACTCCCTCCGTTTCAAATTGTAGGTCGTTTGACTTTTTTAACCCCAATTTTGACCACTCGTCTTATTCAAAAAATTATGCAGAATATCATATTTTTATTATGAGTTGCTTAATTAATACAAATACTTCAATAATAACTCAAATTTGACTTCAATAATAACTCAAATTTGACTATGTTTGCACAAATTTATTGAATAAGACGAGCGGTCAAACTGGAGATTAAAAAAGTCAAACAACCTATAATTTGAAACGGAGGGAGTAGTTGACAACTTTTTTATTTGAAATCATCTTGTCAACGATAGCTAAGTTTGAATGTTTTCAAATTTGAAATTCAAATTTTGTAAACGACCTCGGATGGAGAAACTACCAAAACAAGACTTGTAGATTTCAAAAAGTTATGAAAGTTTATAGTTGACAACTTTTTAATTTGAAATCATTTAGGGCCTCAAACAAGCAATTTACACTCGGTTTAGTATAATATGGTAGGAATCAGAAGAGTTTCTAGTCACAAGTGAGAGTGTGGTGCAGTGGTAGAGGAGGTCACGCGCGAGGGAGAGGTCACGAGTTCGAATCCCGCCAACCGCGCAGCGCGCGAATTTTCCGCGAAAAATGCCGTGACTTGCTATTTGAATAAATTTTTTTGCTATTTGTTTTCGGTTTTTTTTTGTACTCAGGAAATCGAGTCTTTGCCGTGTGTTTGTTTGGCACTCGGCAAAGGCTGCAAAGCCTTTGCCGAGTGCCCGACGCGTAGCCCACGGCAAAGGCCTCTTTACCGGCTGAGCTTTGCCGTGTGGCCTTTGCCGTGGGCACAAGGAGCTTCGGCGAATCCGGTAGTGTCTGCAGTCCATCTATCCACCAGCATCGTTGGACCAACATCGATCTTAATAATCTGCGAAGGACCATTCTCTCTGCTTTCAAAGGTGTGGGCCTTTGTCAGTCCCAAGTCAGGCCCAGACCTAGAAACCATATGCAGGTAATTGGCGTTTGTTGTTAGAGGTGAAGGAATTCATAAGCTCGACACCTTTCCTATATTTGCACATAACGATGGAGGCAACTAAGTATCATTATTGTTGCTACCAAAAGTTGAATTCTCATGAGCCATGTCACCATAATTAGCTCACCATTGGATTGCCTTGTATGCGACTGTTGTTGGGTATTAATATCCATTCTCCAAATCCATATCCACTTCAAGTGGGGAGGGTATGGATACAATCATAACTATCCATTAGCAATGGCTACGGTAGAGTAGGGCACGATGAGATAACTATTTATCCAGTGGAAGCACATAATATCAAGTAAAAAATTATACATGAAAGTAAAAACAAAAAATGTAGGCATTACTCGTATTGCAAACTAAAGAAAAAAAAATATACGAACTAAGCATCCAAATTAAATTGGGTCACTGTATTTCTTAGGACAAGTTTGTTTGGGTGATGTTTTGTCGGGAACAATTCTTTTGGAGGTGGAACAATTGCCTAATCCAGAACCCTAATGTCCGTCAAGTGAAAGAAAAATACTCGTAGAATAGACTTTTGGACGCTGAGAACAAAGTATTGTATATTAGGAACAATTAGTATACAAACTCACGGAAACAAGAATACACATAGAACAAAAGATAAGCACTTTTGGAATAAAAACATATACACATGAAACAAATCATAGGACTCAGGGAACAAAAAATATACACATAGAGTAAATCGTTGGGCCCCTGAAACGGAAAAACATATAGAGATGGAACAATCATAGAGCTCATGGAACATAAACATATACAAATGGAACAAATCATAGTACTCATGCAACAAAAACTTATATCCGTGGAATAAATCATAGAATTCACGGAACAATATAACATATGGATCAAATCATAGATAACAGTGGAACAAAACACATGCAAATGGAATAAATAATGCAAAGTCATGGAACAAATCATGTAAACTGGTGAAATGAAAATTTTGGCCAAAGCTTGGATGTACTGAATTTTGCATAACTTTAGGCAAAGAAAACATATAAACACATAGAACAAAATGCAAAATAAACAAATGAAATAAAACAATAAAACAAACAGAGAAGTAAAAGCAAACAATGCAAAGAAAAAACTAAGATGGCACATCTAAACAAATCATGTGGGCTGAAATTGCCCCTCACTTGCATCACAAGGTATACATGGGCCAGCATTACATGCTAATTGGGCCAAAATAGGCCTCACGGAGGGAACGGAGGGGTGCATGTCACGCTGGTAATCCTATATAGCTTTGGGTAGCTAGATAGTTACTTGGCTTCCAAGTGCTTCAAGATTCGTGTGGTGCACCTCATCCATTGGATTTCCATCTTCATCCGTGCTCCTGTAACACGCTAGAAATAGGTTTTAATAATAAATATAATTTAGTTTATTTATTTACTGAAGTGATCATGGTCACATAGGAGTTTAAGCAAATTTGTGCCAATTTAAAATCAAATATAAGTCTAGAAAAATGATTGTGCATCTTATGCTAGAGCATATTTTTGTTTGTTAGCAATTCATATGATGGGTTTTGAATTTATATTTGAAATCTTCATTGAATTTGCTTTTGAATGAGTGCATTTTTGCTTTTTGCGATTAAGTCTGGTTTTAGCCCCTTAACTTTTGGCCGGTCTGCTTTCGTTCCCTAAACTCCCCAGCCCGGCCAGCCTTGCCCCTTTTTCTTTCCCCTCCGCTTCCCCTTTGAGCCCAGCTCGACCCGTTCGCCCGAAGGTGTAACCCCGCCGGGAGGCTAACAGGCGGCCCCGCCTGTCATCTCTTCCCAAATTCGGACCCAGACTCGAGGACGCCGCCGCCAAGCCGCAATGGCCACGCGAGATACGCACGAACCACCGTCGTATCCGCCCCGGACTCCGCGAGCTCATCCGCACACCCCTCCACCCTATGTAAACCCTAGGAGCCCCACGTTGCCTCGCTTTCCACACTCGCCAACCGCCACCGCCATTGCCAAGGTAAGGAGCTCGCCGCCGAGCTTTGCGTCACCGCTCCGCCGTCCCGCTCACACCCTGACCCTCCCTTCCTCTTCGCAGGAGATTCCGCGATGCATTGCCGTCGTCTGCGAGACGAGCCGAGCCCCAGAGAACTGCCGCCGCCCCTCACCGCCGACGACCACACTCCGCCACCCAATCGCCGCCCCAAAGTCCTTAGGTGAGCTCGTCATGCGCCTATCGTCTTTCTGAGCCAACCCGCATGCCAAACGGAGCCCTACAGCCTCAGAATCGCCAACTCCGGCGACCCTCCACCGTTCGCCGCCGTCCGCCGCCGCTCCCGCTCGCCACCGGCCACCAGCTCGCCCCGCTTGAATCCAGGCCGCACGATCTGATCCGAGCGGCTGAGATTTCCACGTACCGCTTCGCCCCCTTAACCGGTCCACCGTGGACTAGTGGACTCGTTCCACGGTGCGGTCCACAGCCCGCGTGGCACCGCATCAGCGCTACATCACTACCACGTCAGCGTCGCATCAGCCCCCGCCACCGCATCGGTGCTGTTTTGCAAAAAAAAGCCCCTCGACTTTCCTGAAATCAACCTGCAGTCCACCTTAGTTTAAAAGTACATGTTTTTAGGTCCTTTTTCTTTCGGTTTGGCCCCTGCATTTTTGGATATTAGTACCCATCATCCTAGGTTTAGATTTTTACATGTTAGACCTTCAGTTTTTATATGTAATTACATTTAGGTCCCTGTTTTCTCGAAGATAAGCCCCTGAAACTTTAGTTTCTTTGCCAGCAAATCCCTAGAACTTGTTTTAGCCATAGAAAATGTGTTTTAGCTCCGATTGAAATGATTCTTTCGCTCATGTGTTCGTATTAATGCGTATAGTATTATTAGCTTGTTAACCTCTATTTGTACTGTTTGGTTTATTGTTCTAATTGAATTCATTTTCTTTGCATGTACTGGCTTGTCTGGAACGTGTGTGTGGTGATTGTTGATCGTGTATAGACGGTGAGCTATTCGAGACGTTTGTTGATCAGCACTTTGAAGAGCAAGAGCAGCAGCAACAGTACCTAGAGGAAGGCAAGTATAACAAGAGAAATTCCTTGTAACCTATACACCTTTAATATTCATTTACATTCATGCATGAGTTAATTTATTTAAGGTTATTCATAGAGTTCTTACATCCTGTTTACCTTATATGACCTAGGTTTATGCATCTATTGGGTAGTATATTGCTAGGCCATGCAACATGTGCTCACTAGACCAATGATCTAATGATACTTGTTAATGATGATTATTGATTGATGGTAAAACTTGCTTTTTTAGCAACCTGGTTTAGGGAGCTAGAACATGTGATGTGTGCTTTGTTCTAGGCGTCTCTCCTTAAGGTCCGGTTCTTAAAGTGGCAACCCAGGAAAAAAGTACAACCACGGGAATCAATGGGCTCTGGTCTTGATTAAGTAAAATGCACAACTCTAACTAGATGGATGTTACCGAAAGGTGCAAGGGGGGAACCATGGTTTAAGTATGAGCTTTGGTCTGCTTGGGGACAGACTCACGTTGCGCTCTGATGTCCGTAGGCTTTGTTCACGTTGCACCCTAAACACCGTCAACCCACTCACGTTGCACCTTGGGTGTTTAGTTGATCCTAGGAGTTGGAGTTCATGCGCCTATGTTGAAACCTTAGCGGCCCCTAGCTTGTTAGAGAGACTTTCGAAGAGTCTCGTAGTGAAACCCAACCACACACCTTAGGAAGTGTGAAATGGGCCTTGCAAACCCGGGCAAACGTGAATCACGACCAGTAGGGAAAGTGTACAACCTCTACAGAGTGTAAAACTGATATATCAACCGTACTCACGGTTACGAGTAACCTGGATCATTTATGATTAGTGGTTATTTACCCGAGTGATGATGGAAGAATGATGATGAACATGATGATACTATTCTATATTTAATTTGGGTTATAATTGGGTTTATCCTATTACAATGTAGTAATTTGGTTAATGCTAAAATTGAACAACTAAAAGTGCTTACCGCAGTTAAACCAAGTCTTGCCTTTGAGCCTTCATACCTCGTGTTATATTTGTTAAGTAAGATGGTTTACTTACACTTGCATTATTCAACAAAATCCCGGATAGGTAATCAGATAAACCAGAGGGTGTTGTGGAGTTCCCTAAAGACTTCCCAGATTTCTAGGCAGCTGTTCACCGGTCGATGTCCTTGTGGAGTTTATGGCGCCACGAGAGTTTTATTCATTCGTACTGCGTAAACTTTGATTAAAGACTTGCATCTTATTGTAATAACTCTGAGACGCTATTCTTTTGTAATCGAGCACTGGTTTTACTTTGATATTCTATTATTCTTGAGCTCTATGTGTGTTTTGGACTTTCTGGGTACACATATGGTATCAGAGCTGTGCTGACTGTAGGACACGTAGCCTAGATAGAATGGTCATTTAGAGTCTTCTTTTGTCCTTGTTTTTACTTAGTTTAAACTTTATTCTTGATTATTTCATTTTATTCTTATTATTAATCCTTATTTTTGTGTTACTTTAGACTCTTGTTTCACTTTGTGTTATTTTATACAAACCTGTATGCTTATTATTCTATTTCTATTGTGAAATTTTAATTTATTCTTTTGTGATCCTTTTCTCCGGTAGATGGCTCGTACTAAGACCATTCCACGCAAGTGTGTTTGGGGATTTTTGCCTCCCAGAGTTGTTGAGCATGCCCTGAAGTTCTTCAACCCCGACCCAGTTCAGGAGTTGGAGGAAGCTGATGAGGACCCCGAGATGGTCGAGGTCTACGACAAGGAGGCAGGACAGTTTGTGCCGGTCGCCTAGCCAGAGTGGCCACCTGCGCCAGCTGACCAGGAAGGTGCGGCTACAGAAGGAGGCCCAGAGGACCCCGACGATGATGGTGATGGTTCAGATGGAGATGGCTCCGACTCTGGCCGTGACAACTCTGAAGATGGTGGAGATGGTTCTGAAGGCAATGGAGATGGCTCTGGAGATGATGGAGATGGTCACCAACGTCCGGCTGAAGGTTGGAAGGTGGTGGAGAGTACCCGCGTTGGTGGCGATAGCTACTTCCATCGTCGCTTGCTTCACCTACTCAAGCGTCACTACGGAAGTGGCCTGGTTAGCGTGGACTACCACAGTGAGTGGTGGGCTTACAACGCCACCTCGCCTACTGGAGGACTACGGCGTATGATCAGGTGTCTACTCAGATGCTCGGCACCGCCAGGACTGAGTCAGAGCACCATTCGTTGGCTCCCAGGGAGACTCAGGAGGCCGGCATTAGTGATGCAGCTCATTGGGCACTCTACACATATTGTGGGATCTACTTCAACCTCGTCCATGATGAAGCATAACGCTATCTTCCACATGTGCCTCATGGCAGGACAGATAGCAGGATCGCCAACCCCACTGGAGAGTAGAACCCAAGACTAGTGGAGACAGTGGGCTTCGCTGCTACAATCACCACTGAGTTCGACTCACTGCTGGATGACCACTCCAGGATGTGGGAAGAGCTAGAAGCAACAAGACTTAGGATCACAGAACTGGAGCGTCCTCACGTCTACCTAGCAATGGTGGAGCCAGAGTTTCTCTCGGAAGCACCGCCGCGCAAGAGGACTCGCTACGGGACAGCTGCTAGTTGCACCACCATAGATGAGAACTAGACTACCCAGAGTTGTAATAAGAACGCTTAGTCTTGTGAGTTTGAGTCTTTTGAGTCATATGGAGTCTTAGTGTTTGAACAGTGTCAGTGTGTGCTTGTGAACTTGGTTGATTTGGGTCTCTGTAATGAGTGTAATGCATGTGAACCTATTGTTCACATACATCTAGAATATTGGTTTAAGGTCTTAAGGAATTAATGAATAGATAGTTGGGTTCTATAACTATTTGTCTGATTATATTGTCTCTATATCATTTATCTACTCTCTATATACTTCACTTTCTTAGTCTGTCTCTATTTTATACTCATGATCAGTTAGCTTGGATTCATAACCTGGATATGAAAGTAACAGTGGAATATGTTTGTAACAGATGGTGAACAACAGAAGGAATGCTCATGGAGGTTGGGCCAACCCGAACCCGCCACCGCCACCTCCACTTCCTCTTGACCAACTGTTGGCCAACCAGAACTAGCTGCTACAGCAGATGCCCACCTCATTCACAGCAGTACAACAGAACCTATAGAATCAGTAGAATCAACCGCCTCCCCAGCACCAGCCGCAAGTCAGAGACCAACACGGGGAGTTCATGAAACGACGCCTGCCAACTTTCACTCACGCCAACGAGCCGTTGCAAGCTGAAGACTGGCTCAAGGCAGTGGGCCATCAGCTGGACATAGCTCGGTGCACCGAGATGGAGAAGGTGCTCTATGGTTCTGGGCAGTTACAATGGGTTGCTCTGGTTTGGTGGGACACATACTTGTATGCTCGCCAGGACCCTGACCACATCACATGGGTAGAGTTCTGTGAGAGTTTCCACTCTCACCACATTCCAAATGGTCTCATGACCCTGAAGCAAGAGGAGTTCCTGGCCCTGAAGTAGGGATCATGACTGTCACAGACTACCGTGACAAGTTCATCGAGCTGTCGCGCTACGCTCCTGAGAACGTGGCCGACAACAAGAAGAAGCATAGGCAATTCCTCAGGGGATTGAATGATGGCCTCTAGTACCAGCTGCTCACTCACACCTTCGACAACTTCGAAGGGTTGGTCGACAACGCCCTGATGCTAGAGCACATGTGTCGAGAGATGGAGGACAAGAAGAGGAAGTTCCTCGGCCAACAAGGTGGAAACAGCTCTCGCCCCCGCTTCAACCCACAGTCAGGCGGCCAGCTTCACATCCAAGGTCCTCCGAACTCAAGGAATCAGCAGCAGTGCCAATAGTACCACCGACGTCTGTCGTACCAGCAGCAACAGCTGCAGTGCCAGCAACCATAGTACCAACAGAGGTACCAGCAGCAGAATCAGGCGTCGCGTCTTACCTAGGGCAACACTATGCCTATGGCTCCAATGGCAGGCAGATCTTGCTACAACTGTGGTGACCCCTGGCATTATGCTAACAACTGCCCGAAGAGAGGTCAGAATGTCAATGGGTAGAACAACGCTCAGAGGAACAACAGCCAGAACCCACAGCAGCCTCGCAACAATGGAGGTCAGCAGAACGTCGCGCGTGGAAAGGTGAACCACATGAGTGAGGAGGCAGCTCAGGGAGCAACTAATGTGGTGTTCGGTACATTCCTAGTCAACTCAAACCCCGCATCTGTTTTGTTTGATTCTGGTGCTACACATGCTTTCATATTTGCTCATCATGTGAAAAAGCATAGAATGACCATGCAACCCATGCAACACACCATGATAGTTAACTCACCTAGAGGGGAATTAAGGGCAACACTGGCATGCCCAGATGTAAGGGTGATAATAAGGGGGGTAAAGTTCCACACCACACCTATAGTCCTAAATTCTTTGGGGATTGATCTTATCTTGGGAATGACTTGGTTGAAAGCCTACAATGATGTGATCAAGTGTGCTCAAAGGGCAGTGGAACTGATAGCCAAAACCAGCAAAAAGGTTGAGTTTCAAGCAGATCCATCCACAGTGGGAACCTATCAGATCAACCAGATAAAAGGAGCAACCATCGAGGATATCAGAGTTGCGAGTGATTTCCCAGATGTCTTTCTAAAGGAGTTACCAGGTATGCCACCAGAACACGACACTGAGTTTCTAATTGAGCTTAAACCTGGAACTGCACCTGTAGCTAAAAGACCATATAGAATGGGGGTAAATGAATTAGAAGAATTAAAGAAACAATTAAAGGAGTTGTTAGATAAGGGTTATATTTGACCTAGTTCTTCACCTTGTGGAGCACTTGTATTGTTTGTTGAGAAGAAGGATGGGACCTAGAGAGTGTGTGTGGATTACCAAGCTCTGAATGATGTGACCATCAGGAACAAGTACCCTCTGCCCCGTATCGATGATTTGTTTGACCAACTGAGAGGAGCTTGTGTTCTCCAAGATTGACATGAGATCATGATATCATCAGGTGAGGATTCGTCCATCGGATATACCAAAGACAGCCTTCACTACTCGGTATGGTTTGTATGAATTTACTGTGATGTCTTTTGGGCTAACCAATGCACATGCATACTTCATGTATCTGATGAATAAGGTGTTCATGGATTATCTGGACAAATTCATGGTGGTATTCATTGATGACATCTTGGTTTTCTCTAACAATGAGGAAGAGCATAAAGAACATCTAAGACTAGTGCTACAGAGATTGAGGGAACAACAGTTGTTTGCTAAGTTCAGTAAGTGTGACTTCTGGCTGAAGGAGGTGTCATTCCTTGGACACATGATTTCTAATGGAGGAGTGGCAGTTGATCCTAATAAGGTGATGGATGTTCTTAGCTGGAACCCACCAAAAGATGTTAGTGAGATTCGGAGCTTCTTGGGAATGGCAGGCTACTACCGGAGATTCATTGAAGGATTCTCTAAGATTGCCAAACCCATGACAGCATTGCTACAGAAGAATGCAAAGTTCATATGGTCCGAGCAATGCCAGAAGAGTTTTGAAGAACTCAAGAAGAGGTTGACCACATTGTCCATATTGATATTGCCAGATCTGAATAAGAGTTTCTCAATCTACTGTGATGCTTCTAGACAGGGATTGGGATGTGTGTTAATGCAAGAAGGTAGAGTGGTTTCATATGCCTCTTTGCAACTCAGGAAACATGAGATCAACTACCCGACTCATGATCTAGAGTCGGCAGCAGTGGTACATGCTTTGAAGATCTGGAGACACTACTTGATTGGGCATAAGTGTGACATATACACGGATCATAAAAGTCTGAAGTATGTGTGTGGCAGAACCGCCCTAATTAAATTGGCTCAAGCACGTTAACCGTCATCTCAATCACTTGATCCGGTTACCCGTACTTCAAACAGTTGAATTAGACGATTTGTCAGGTCTAGCTCGATGCAACCACTGAATTTGATCGAACCAATGTGCACAAGGCTCACTCAAAGGAGAGCACAGATGTTACTAACATAACCACAAATTACAACACTTTCATAATTAAGTTCTACAAGCCAGAGTTTAAAACACTTAAAGTGTGAATCAGAGTTTTGAATAAAAAGCGTGGAAGCTAAACGACGAGATACAACAACATGTTCATTAGCCCGAAGAACATGTCATTGGGAGCCCACATCAAACACCAGTTAATCTTCAATCCACTCGACAGTCCAGCCCGCCGGAATGGTCTGACCATCGATGATCCACTGCTCTGAGCCGTCGGACACGAAGACTTCACGCTCTAAAAAACAAAGCCACAAGCAAGGCTGAGTAACTAATACTCAACAAGACTTATCCGAATATGGCTTATATTGCCGACTCCTAAATATACAAGGCTTTTGGCTATGGGATTTGTTTTGCCAAAAAGCAACTAATAGTTGATCCTTACTTTCAAGTTTTAGCATCAAATTAATAGTCATTACCAAGTATCGTGTGAGCACCTCTTCTATAGCAAACATGGTTGAATAACAATTACTCAAAGCACCATCATTATTTATCATTCATCATTCCCTCCTGATTACTCAATGCTGCACAGCGGACAAGCGGTATTCATAATGAAGAAGTACCGCGATCATGATCGATTTACACCTTGCAAGGGAAACCTGAACACACGGCACGTAAGCGCTCCCAGAGCCTTATGCGACAACTTTTCCGTCATCTCCCGAATATTCAGACTAAACCCACTAGTCCTGGGTGCAAGCCCTACTGGTCCCGGACCAAGTAGTTGCGACTACACCCGCCATCCGTCCACTCCCAGAGTAGTGGGAAGAAGCCCAAATACCGTTCAATTCAGGTACATCAGTTTCCTGGGACCCAGACGCCAGTATGTGCTCAGTACATTCAATACTTGCCCAACAATACAACAATACGGCCTTAATTCCATTTGCTACATAGACGGGACAAATCTCCTCAACATAGGAGCATCGAACCGGGCCCTGCCCACGATCCTTATGATTCCAACATAAAGTAAAGGCCTATATCTAGCGAGTGACAGGAAATCACTCGACTTCTACTGGTCCTGTTTAGCATGGCAAGCTAACGACCTACACATACTAGTATTTGACATAGGATCCTAGGGATGATGCATCTAGGGTTTCAACCATATCCAACACGTAAATGCACCATACTTAAATAATCACATTGCATAGTTTTAAAAATAGGGGTTATGATACGGTGCTTGCCTTCTTGCTCAATAGCCTTGGGATCTAGCGAACTTTGGTTCGGGTCTTCAGGAACGGGATCAGCAACTACTGCAGTCTCCACTGGGTCAGCGACAGATTCAACCACCAACTCGTACAGACCATCAGCGACTGCAGTATCTACATGTAATGCATCATGCATGAGGGCCATGAGTACAAAAGACAATGGTAAACATGATGCTCATGAATGCAGCAATTTAACCACAAATTAATTTATCTATTTATTTCATAAACAATTGTTTACAAGTAATTAAATTTTATCATGCAGTGCATCAAGGTATATGTGGTGATGGTGATTAAACATTTTAGCATGTATTTAACATATCTCATGAAAACATGCAGAGACATCTATTAATGTACATATGGTTACTTCTTATTTTGCACTAGTTTTACTCCTATATGCATAAATTGAGCACTAACAAAAACACATATTTAATTAGACACATGAAACAACACTGATTTTGACATTTTTACAGATCTACCAATAACGCTTAAACATTTCTTGCAAAAAGATTAGCTACTAACATATGCATGGACTAACTAAACCATACAAGCAAGCCTTTATGAACATAATTAACAGAGGTGTAAAACACATATTTTATCTCTACTCATAATTTTTCTGCATAGAACTAGTCATGAGCAAACCAACAAAATTTATTTTGAAATTTTTGGATATTCCTATGATTTTCTATTGTTTTTGCAAGGTGCAGCACTACACAAGAAAACAGCAAACTCGAGATTCATCAAACTGGGCACAAACAACTTTATGAGGTTCACTTCACCCCCTCGAACTCTTCTCCTCTCCTGCTGGCCGACCTGGGCCCAACTCGGGCCAGCCCACCAGCGCCCCCTTCTCCCTTCTTCTCCTCTCTCTCTTTTCCTCCCTGGCCCACTCGCCCCACTCGGCCCAGCCAAGCCCTTCCCTTTTTCTCCCTTACTCCTTTCCTCACGGGCCAATGCGCCCAGGCCCAGCCCAGCCGAGACCACCCCCTACGCTCGCCTCGTCTCCTTCCTCGTGAAAAAACACGGGACAGGGCGAGTGCCCACGCTGCGCCATCCAGCGCCGCCACCTCCCGACCTCCCCTCGCCTCTGGCAACCAAACATCAAACCAAAGAGAGCGTGACGCGTTCCCGGGTTCCCTCAACCCGTTCTGCTAGATTAATTGAAAGGAGATGAACCGTGTGAAACTAGCCATGGGAAGGAACTTACGATGACGACGATGGCCTAGATGTGGAATTCCGACCAAGGCCATCGATGGGAGGAGTTGGGGATGGCTTGGATGCTCTGGGTGGAAGGAATTTGCCCGTGGGTGAGTGAGATGCGTGGGATGAAGAAGAGCGTTGATGGCCATGGTGAACACGACGTTCCTTTAAAGACCGAGCTGCGCCCGTACGTGTGGAAAGTCCGTGACGAGAGCCGGCCGTGTGTGAGAGCCTGTGGAACAGCTGTCCTACAAGTGCGGGCATGGGCTAAGCCGATGCAACGGTCTCCCAAGCTGGTCATGGTGGTTGTCGCGGTTGACAGCTGAACGTGTTGAAGAACACATGTGCCAGGACATGGTGGAGCTACAAGTGGTGAGGAACACATATGGTGTGGCTTGGTGAGGTGGAACATGCGCAGCCGTTGCGCCAAGGGCGAACCGACGTCATGACGTTCATGGTGGACGGCGGTGACCGCGTACACGTTGCTATGGCGTTTACCGAGCAGCACTGTTTCGGATGGCAATAACTCCGAAAACTACTTCATAACCCGACCCATCATAGAATAACAAAGTTGTATATGGATGATAGGGCTACAAGTTTAAGTAAGGAAGATTGGTCTGAATCTCGATGGATTTGGAGATATTCAAGAGCGAAGTTGAGCAAAAATCACGAAATCAGCCCAGACACTGGCAATTTCGGGATGGATGAAACTGTGCTGTGTAGCTGTTTTAGAAATAGGATTGCGGGAGTTTGGAGAAACTTCAAGGAGTGAGTTTGGTACCGTTGGAAAGATCATCGGAAGATCTACAAGTTTGATAGAGGCTTCATCTCAGGATAACCACCTTAACCTACTTTAATTAAGCACCCAAGACAGCAAAAAGACATAACTTTGAACTTAGCACTAGAGAGCTGAAACAAGCCTAGAACACTAGTTATGCACATGAGATGTTCATGAAACTTGATAGGCACACTAATGAGAGTATGAATGAACCATCATAAACATCTTAGCATGAACTATGCACAAAATTCTCATGAAATGATAGCACATGCTTTATGTATTGAATCACAAATGCACAAATGCGTATGCTTGGATGCTTGCACTTATGCTACTTTGGATGCTAGTGATCGTGCCATCATTAGAACATGTTTAATGGTGCAATGCATTAAGTTAGTTGGTAATCATAGGGCCAAACACCAGAGGTGTTACAATATGTTCACCCTGAACTTGAGACAGAGAGGTGGTTGGAACTGATTAAGGATTACGACCTAGAGATTCATTAACATCTAGGGAAGGCAAATCTCGTTGTCGATGCTCTAAGTAGGAGGAGCTACGTTAATGAGATGAAGGTGGCCCAGATGCCAGACGAGTTAGCCAAGGAGTTTGAATGGCTGAACTTGGGATTTGTGGCCAATCTGGTGGAGTTAGAAGTTGAACCTACTCTGGAGCAGGAAATCTAGAAGGGACAGCTAGAGGATAAGAAGCTACAGGAAATTGCAGAACAAGTTCCACTAGGACATGCACCAGGATTTAGAATTGATGAGCAAGGGACATTGTGGTATGGTAAGAGGATATGTGTGCCAGATGTGAAGCATATCAGAGAGGCTATATTGAGGGAAGCCCATGATTCCGCTTACTCGATTCACCCAGGCAGCACCAAGATGTATCTGGATATCAAGGAGAGATATTGGTGGTACGTATTGAAGAGAGGAGTTGCAGAATACATCACTCTGTGCGATACGTGCCAAAGAGTCAAGGCAGAACATCAGAGACCCGATGAGTTACTGCAACCACTATGGATACCTGAATGGAAGTGGGAAGAAGTTGGTATGGACTTCATCACAAGATTGCCTCGCACGTAGAGAGGATTTGACTCCGTGTGGGTGATCATCGATCGATTGACCAAAGTGGCACATTTTCTCCCAGTAAAGACTACCTATATGGATGCCAGGCTAGCAGAACTATACATGGAAAGGATCGTGTGTCTGCATGGAGTACCCAAGAGGATAGTGTCTGACAGAGGGACGCAGTTCACATCACATTTCTGGCAGAAGCTTCATGAGGCTATGGACACTGAGTTGAAGTTTAGCTTGGCATATCACCCCCAGACAGATGGACAGACAGAAAGAACTAATCAGATATTGGAGGATATGTTGAGAGCGTGTGCCATACAGTACGGGACTAGTTGGGATAAGAGTATACCATATGCAGAATTCTCCTACAACAATAGTTACCAACAAAATATCAAGATGGCACCGTTTGAGGCATTGTATGGCAGAAAGTGCAGAACGCCGCTATTCTAGAATCAGACAGGGAAAAGTCAAGTGTTTGGACCAGAGGTTCTCAGAGTAGTTGAATAGCAAGTGCAGGCCATTCGGCAGAATCTGAAGGTAGACCAGTCCAGGCAGAGGAGTTATGCAGATGTACACAGGAGGGAGCTTAGCTTTGGGATCGGTGACTACGTGTATCTCAAGATGTCACCCATGAAGGAGTTCGCCGGTTCAATATGAAGGGTGAACTCGCACCCCGTTATATTGGTCCATTCAAGGTGTTGGAAAGGAAAGGAGAAGTGGCATATCAGCTAGAGTTAACAGAAAGACTCTCAGGAGTTCATAATGTATTCCACGTGTCACAGCTAAAGAAGTGCTTGAGGGTGCCAGAGGAACAGTTACCGATGGAGGAGCTGAATGTGCAAGAGGATCTTATGTACTCAGAGTACCCGATCAAGATATTGGAGGAGGCAGAAAGAGTTACCCAAAAGGCCGAAATGAAGTGATACGAATGTGCAAAGTGCGGTGGAGTCAACATTCAGAGGATGAGGCCACATGGGAAAGAGAGGAGGATTTAAGGGCAGAGTTTCCCAATCTATTCCAATCTACATCCGAATCTCGAGGACGAGATTCATATTAAGGGATAGGTTTGTAACACCCTAAAAAATAGGCTTTAATAATAAATAGAATTTAATTTATTTATTTACTGAAGTGATCATGGTCATATAGGAGTTTATGCAAATTTGTGCCAATTTAAAATCAAATATAAGTCTAGAAACATGATTGTGCATCTCATGCTGGAGCTTATTTTTGTTTGTTAGCAATTCTTATGATGGGTTTTGACTTTATATTTGAAATCCTCATTGAATTTGCTTTTGAATGAGTGCCATTTTGCTTTTTGCGATTAAGTCTAGTTTTAGCCCGTTAACTTTTGGCCGGTCAGGAAGAGCTTACACATGGAGTAACATGCAGCAGGACCCTCTTTTAGAGCAACTAGATTGGTTTTTCACCTCAGTCAATTGGACAGTTGATTTTTCAAACACAGAGGTCCTCCCAATAGCCACAATTACTTCAGATTATATCCCTTGCAAAATAGTTATTGGCACTCAAATTCCTAAATCTTCAATCTTCAATCTTCAGATTTGAAAATTTTTGGCCTGATCATCCAAGATTTGTAGAAACAGTCATTAAAGGTTTATCGAAGACAATTAAAAATCAAAAGGACTCTGCTACAGTCCTTGCTGGTAAACTGAAGAATATTAGATATGAGCTGAAAGTTTGGAGTAAATCCCTTTCCAACTTGAGCCTTCTAATTGCTAAGTGCAATAAAGTCATTCTCTACTTGGATTTTGTGGAAGATGAAAGAGCTCTTCTAGTTCATGAGTGGAATTTCAGAGCCTTGGTCAAACTGCATTTGGCTAAGCTCCTGGATTATAAAAATAAATATTGGAAGAAAAGATATACTGTCAATAGAATCAAATTTGGAGATGAGTGTACTAAGTTTTTCCATGCCATGGCTACTATCTCTTATAGGAAAAACCCAATTTCTCAGCTTAAGGATGACACTGGAAATCTAGTCTATGATCATGATAGTAAGGCTGCTCTGCTTTGGTCTGCTTACAAGAATAGAATGGGGTTCAGTCTCAACCCTCAAATCCTCTTTGACCTTACCTCTTTGATAAATCTGAGTACACATCTTAGTAGCTTAGTGGACCCTTTTACAACTGAGGAGATTGACAGGATTATTAGAATCATGCCTCCTGATAAAGATCCTGGTCCTGATGGTTTCAATGGCTGCTTCTTGACGAGATGCTGGCCTGCTATAAAAGAGGGTTTTTACAACTTGTGCTTTGACTTCTATAATGAAAAAGTGAATCTGGAAAGCATCAATAACTCATATATTACCTTGGTGCCAAAGGTTAACAACCTAGAGTCAGTTAATGACTATAGGCCCATCTCTCTCCTGAATTGCAGTGTAAAGATTTTGACAAAACTTTTATTTGAGAGACTGCAACCCTTTATTCTCAAGATCTTACACCCAAATCAGTATGGGTTTATCAAAAAAAAAGAACCATTCAGGACTGTCTGGCTTGGAGTTTTGAATATATACATCAATGTCATCAGAGTAAGAAAGAAATTGTCATTCTTAAATTGGACTTTGCAAAAGCTTTTGATACTGTAGAGCATGTTGCTATTTTGAAAATGTTGACTGCCATGGGATTCCCTGAGAAGTGGTTACATTGGAAGGATATGATATTATCTTCTGGTAAATCCTCTATACTGCTCAATGGAGTACCTGGGAAGCAGTTTTAGTGTAAAAGGGGAGTGAGGCAAGGGGATCCCCTATCTCCTTTGCTTTTTGTTCTTGCTGCAGAAATGCTTCAATATGTGGTCAATGATGCATGTGCAAAAGGTTTTTTATGTGTCCCAGTTCCTCAACCAACAGTTGATTTTCCTATAATACAATATGCTGATGATACTATTCTACTGATGCAAGCTGAGTTAACCAGCTACTCCATCTTAAACACATTTTGGCATTGTTTGCTGAGTCTACTGGACTGAGAGTTAATTTCCAAAAATCCATGATGGTGCCTATTAATGTGTCTGAAAGTAAAATGGCAACCCTTGCATCAGCTTTGGACTGCAAGGTTGGATCCATGCCCTTTACCTATCTCGGTCTGCCCATGGGCACAACAAAGCCAAGAATGGAGGATATGTCACCTCTTATGGATAGAGTGGAAAGACGTTTATCTGCTTGTTCTTCACTGCTTTCCTATACTGGCAGACTACAAATGGTAAATTCAGTAATTACACCTTTAGCCACATATGCCATGTGTACAATTAAACTTCCTGTTGGTGTAATTGAAAACATTAATAGAGCTCATAAGCAATGTATTTAGAGAGGAAGTAATAGTGAAAAGAAAGGTGGAAATTTAGTGGCCTGGAAGCAGCTTCTTAAGCCCAGGGCCAAGGGTGGCTTGAATGTGGTAAATTTGAGGTTGCAGAATGATGCCCTATTGCTGAAACAGCCTCACACATTTTATGACAAAAAAGATATTCCCTGGGTTAATCTCATATGGCACAGGTATTATGCTAGTAAAGTACCTCATGGTGCCAGAGAAGTGGGTTCCTTCTGGTGGAAGGATGTTCTAAGATTAAACATTTTATATAGAGGAATTGCAAAGTGCTCTATTGGAGATGGTTCCACAGTTTTAATCTGGGATGATCTATGGACTGAAAATATTATGTCAATGCTTTATCCGAGGTTATATTCCTTTGCTAAAAATGTAAGTTGGTCAGTCAAACAAGTGGCTCAGTCTGAAACATTAGAGGAAATTTTTCATCTGCCACTGTCACAGCAAGCTCATGAGGAGCTAATTGATATGACTTTTCAATTGCAATCCTGTGGTTATGATCCTCTCAGCAAAGACACATGGTCATTTATTTGGGGCAATGGTGAATACTCTTCAAGGAAATTCTATGGTTTGGCATTTCAGCATCTGGAAGTCCCACAAACTTTTAACAGAATTTGGAAATCTAAATGTACAAGAAGATTATGCTTCTTTGCTTGGTTGATCATGATTGATCGTCTAAACACAAAAGTTATGTTGAAACGGAGAAACTTTCATGTGCAGCCAAATGTTTTTTGTGTGCTTTGTAATGACAACATGGAGGAAGATATTGAGCATCTTTTTTTTTCTCCTGCCCATTTGCTGTCCAGTGCTGGGTTAAGCTGTGTATTCAATGGCAAGCTGGAGGCAATATTCATGAGTGTTTAGAGAATACAAGAGTCTTTATGTGTCTTCCTTACTTCATGGAGATTTTGATCATTGCTGCCTGGGTTCTCTGGAATTTAAGGAATGACAAGATTTTCAATGGAGTTAGCCCTTCCTTTAATCTTTGGACCTTGAAATTCAAAGAGCAGGTTCTCCTTCAAATTCATAGAATTAAGGAGATTGACAAACCCATTATTATCCAATGGCTAGAGTAAGTTTTGTAATTTTTTCTTTTCCTTTGTAAGTATTTCTGTACTTGCTTTTTCACATTAATTGAAAATATGCTGTGGAGAACTCCTCCACAGTTTCGGGTTCAAAAAAAACTTCTGGCGTGTCCGCTTTTGCTCCCCAAACTCCACAGCTCGGCCGGCCCTGCCCCTTTTTCTTTTCCCTCTCTCCATGACCCGCTTCCCCTTTGAGCCCAGCTCGGCCCGTTAGCCCTACCGCTCGCCCGAAGGCGTAACCCCGCCAGGCGCCACCGGCCAGGAGGCTGACAGGCGAGCCCTGCCTGCCATCCCTTCCCCGAGTCCGACCCGGACTCGAGGGCGCTGCCGCCGTGCCGCAACGGCCGCGTGCAATACGCGCGAACTGCCGCCTATCTGCCCCGGACTCCACGAGCTCATCCGCTCACCCCTCCACCCTATATAAACCCTAGAAGCCCGACACTGCCTCTCTTCCGCACCCACTGACTACCACCGCCATTGCCAAGGTAAGGAGCTTGCCGCTGAGCTTTGCGCCGCCGCTCCACCGCTTCCGCTCACACACTGACCCTTCCTTCCTCTTCGCATGAGCTTCCGCGACGCATTACCGCCGTCTGCGAGCCGAGCCGAGCCCCAGAGACGCCTCGTCACTGGCGACCGAGAACCGCCGCCAGCCCTCACCGCCGACGACCCAACTCCGTCGCCCAATCGCCGCCCCAGAGTCCTCAAGTGAGCTCGCCGTGCGCCTCTTGTCGTTCTAAGCCAATCCTCGCGCCAAACGAAGCCCTACATCACCGGAATCGCCAACTCCAGCGACCCTCCACTGTCCGCTGCCTCGTCCCTCTCGCCGCCGGCCGCCCCCTCGACCCGCTTGAATCCCGGCCGCACGATCTAATCCGAGTGGCCGAGATTTCCCCGTACCGCTTCGCCCCCTTAACCGGTCCACCGTGGACTAGTGGACTCGTTCCACAGTGTGGTCCACAGCGCCACATCACTACCACATCAGCACCGCATCAGCCCCGCCGCCGCATCAATGCTGTTTTCCAGAAAAGCCCCTCGGCTTTCTTGAAATCAACCTGCAGTCCACCCTAGTTCAAAAGTACTTGCTTTTAGGTCCTTTTTCTTTCAGTTTAGCCCCTGCATTTTTGGATATTAGTACCCACCGTCCTAGGTTTAGATTTTTACACGTTAGACCTTCAGTTTTTATATGTAATTACATTTAGGTCCCTGTTTTCTCGCAGATAGGCCTCTGGAACTTTAGTTTCTTTGCCAGCAAGTCCCTAGAACTTGTTTTAGCCATAGAAAATGTGTTTTAGCTCTAATTAAAGTGATTCTTTTGCTCATGGGTTCGTATTAATGCGTAGAATAGTTTCATTAGCTTTTTAACCTCTGTTTGTACTATTTGGTGTATTGTTCTAATAGAATTCATTTGCTTTGCATGTACTAGCTTGTCTGGAATGCGTCTGGAAACTTCTTCATGTCCTGATTGCACGGCAATTGTGATAGTTTTGGTAGTTTAGATTAGTTTGCTTTAAATAAATTAGAGATATTGTCGTAGCCGACAAGGATTAGTTAGATTTCAAGGGTATAAATATAAACCCGGTGCCATTGTAAAAGATGTTCACACAACCAATCAATTCAACACAAATTTCGGCCCTCGTGCCAACAACCCTTTTCGTCGAGTTCTTCAGCAAGCAGGACTGCATCATCTTGACCTCCGGTTTGTCTGTAAGTACGACATTTATCGAATTAATCTAGGCTTTAGATTGAGGCATATCGCCCTTCTTCGTTTAGTTAATTCATCAATTTATCGAGTTGCTCTAGGCTTTAGATTGAGGTGTATCACCCTTCTTCATTTAGATCGCTCACCCCTTACCGTATCTTGTTGATTTCATCTTATCGGCTTACATCTGTTTAAGAGATCTAATTTGCTTTATTATGATTTAAATTTTATAATAGATCTGTTTATATTGCCTATACAGTTGATTTAGATTTAATAAGCAAGTTACAAATAAATCTATTTAAACGAGCTCTTCGATATATATCGATCTATCAGAGTAAGCAAGCTAATCGGTGCCCTGCTAGCAACGCTGTCTCGAAACCGATCCGATTGTTAGTGACATGAGATTCAGTTTGTTTATTACTTTTGAAAAGATGCATATTAAAGAATGAGTTTAAATTATATTTATATCCAATTCGGCTTCTATAGTCGATGGTTTGTTTTAAATACATGTTATATCATCACGAATTGGACTCAAGGCCGATGGTTCATGCTCTCGAATTGGACTCCTCTTTATGTTGATCTGATTTGCTGGAACGAATCGGGGCTTTGGCCGATGAGTTCCTTGTGATTTACTGATTAAATTTTACCTTGTCAATTTCAGGTCAAATTGACTGGCACGCCATGAACCTCAAGATTTTGGACCTGCACTGAAGTTCAAGCAAATCTTCCAGGCCACAGTGTTAATTTTTGAGAGTCAACGCCTGATTTTTTGGACGTCAACACATTTTGGCACGCCCAGTGGGACACAGAAAGCTTCTGCTATAGCACCCGGAGATAAAGTCGGTGAGATCCCTACGGTCACGATGGAAGACCTCAGTGATGAGCAGAAGAAGCTTGTGGAAGCACAACTCAAAGAATTCAAGAACCTGTGCCTTGACTCATTCAGCAAAACTCGTAATGCTGTAATCAAGAAAAATCAGTTTGCTGTCTCCAAGGAAGCGTTTGATCAGATTACAGCCGAGGAAAGAAAATTCTTTCAAGACTATGTAGATGCTGGTGTGAGTCATGCAATGATTAACCAATCTAGTATATTGGTTAACATGGTGGTGGGAATGATCGCCAAGTTGCTGGATGGAGCAATATTGAAGGACGTCCAAAAGGGACCTGCTTACTTTGATACTAGTGCTGCTTCAGCAATTAAAGACCTCAAGAAGAAGATGGTGCAGATCAGTTCATCCACATCACCAGAAGCACACCCTGAGTGTTACGAAACTCCTAAAACAAGAAATTAAAAGTCAAGGTGGCAGAAGGAGGTGATGAAGAGGAAGAGGAGGAAGAAACAGGAGACAAGAATCCTGTCGCAACCCAACACATTGATCAGTTTGGCAAGATGGTGTATTGTTCCAACTTCAATACTGAAAACCCACCAAGGAACAGAGGAGCTGACTATCGGGAGCCGTCGATCGGACCTGCTGAAACACCAGTCATAATGACATCGACTCGTGCTCCAATCAGTCAGGGAAATTATGCTCAGGAGGATTAGACAGATAAGATTGCTGATGTCATGAAAAATTAGTTTGGTTTGAAGCCCAAGGGACAATCCTATCTGTATCGGAAACCATATCCGGACTGGTTTGACACATTGCCAATGCCAGCCCAATTCAGGATTCCTGACTTTTACAAGTTTTCTGGACAAGGAGATGTTACCACTATTGAACACATCAGTCGTTATACAATTCAGTGTGGTGAGGTGGCATCAATTGATCCATTAAAAGTAAAGCTTTTCCCTATGTCTCTTTCTGGTTCGGCCTTTTCCTGGTTCTTCATTACACCAAATCTATCAGTAATTGGGCCGATCTAGAAAAGCAATTTCATGCATATTTCTTCATGGGAGTTCAAGAGACTAGACTGTCCAATTTGACTGCCCTCTGACAGCGAAACGGGGAATCAGTTAGTGAATTTGTCCAATGATTCAGGGATGTTCGTAGCCGATGCTATTCATTGAACTTATCAGAAGGACAACTAGTGGATTTGGCTTTCCAAGGATTGTTGCCTCAAGTCAGAGATCGGTATACCAGTCAAGATTTTTGAAGGCTTGGGACACATGATTCAGAAACTCTCTCAGCATGAAGGACGTGGCAACAATTATCGGAGGGAGAAATATCAGAGGAAAATTGCTAATGTTGAATATGACTCCGATGGGGATGAAGCTGAAGTCGATCTGGCTGAGTGGACCAAAAACAAAAATTCTATTGCCTGTCCATGGGTGAAGGTCGAGCCAGAAAGGTACAGTTTTGATATCACTAAAGCCAATAAAATATTCGATTTACTCTTAGCTGAAAAACAAATCAGGCTTTCCCCGAATCATACAATTTCTTCTGTCGAAGAATTAAAGAAAAAGAAATATTGGAAGTGGCACAATTCAGTATCTCATCATACCAATGATTCCAAAGTTTTTCGCAATGATATTCAATCGGCAATTGAGAAAGGAATCATTAAGGTTGAAACTGGCAAGAAACTGATGAAGCTTTTTGGGCATACGTTTCCTCAAAATATGGTTGAAATTGAAGCACCTGATAGGAAGTTGAAAGCTAAAGTCCTTACATCGGAGTATGCGAAGAAATCGGGAGCTGTTGATCCAGATTGCCAGGTATCGGCCGATGATGTACAAAATCAGAATTATCAGAATTATCGGGAAGATCGCCAACGCAGGGAAAAACCCAGGGTTACATCAGGACAGCTCATTGACAAATACATGCGCCAGCAAGAAAGGGATCAAAGTCCTCCGATGAAAAGACCTGATGATGAAGACCATTGGGGATGTCCGTTCTTCAGGTTTTGTTGGAATGAACAATTGAGGCTCCCATCAATTTATGATTGTCTAGAATGCAGTGACCAATATGAAAGCTACAGAGATTCAAAAAGGCAACGTCATTCTATACATGACCGATTGGATTTTGGGCGCCAATGCAGCTGGCATGATGAGGTAGCTTATCAGCAGGAATGTGAAGATTGGCGTGAATACCACGATCGGCGTGAGTACGAAAATCGGTGCTATGACCGATGGGACGATGATCGCCGAAGGTATAATGATTCCCAAAAATATAAAGGAGACTATCTTTTTGTGTATGATCGTTTGGTGTACAGGAAAAAGAAAAATGTTCAAGAACCGGATCATGCACAGGAATCAGAGGAGAATTTGGAGGTCAAATCAGGCCCACATCCGAAAGTCAATCCACAATGGTGTCCTGAAGGTTTGACCAAGACACAGAAGCGAAGGGTTCAGCGTCTCCGATTTAAGGAATTGCTCAGGGAGAAGCGTCAGAGAGATGATAATTCCAAAATCTGGAGGGCAAAGCCTAAACACGATGATGATGGGCCACCGGCATTGGTGAATATGGTATTTGTGCTGCCAGCTGAGTACAATGCGAGTTCGACCGATGATGAAGCCGATGACGTTGAAGAAGCTATGGCACAGTTGATTCTACAACCTCAACAGGCCATGTTTGAAAAGCCAATTGATGAAAAATATCGGCATTTGAGGCCTTTATATGTTAAAAGATATGTTGATGGCAAGCCGATGACTAAAATGCTTGTTGATGGCGGAGCTGCTGTGAATTTGATGCCATACACCACATATCGGAAGCTTGGTAAGGGCCCTGATGATTTGATTAAGACCAATATGATGCTTAAAGATTTTGGTGGGAATCCATCACCGGCTTGGGGGCATTAAATGTTGAATTGACGATCGGGAACAAAACATTGCCTACTACATTCTTCGTCATCGACAGTAAAGGATCTTACAGTTTGCTCTTGGGGCGTGATTGGATTCATGCTAATTGCTGTGTGCCATCTACCATGCATCAATGTCTTATCCAATGGCATGGGGATCACATTGAGACTATCCAAGCCGATGAATCGGTCAGCGTTGCTACTGCTGATTTGATAGTTTGGGAGTTTGAAGGAATAGAGTGCTTGTCGGGCAAGGTTTGGGAAGGCAACTTCATTCAATTGTCCGATGATGGTTTAAAGCTGATCCAAGCAATCGGCTCTGAAAGTTTATATTAATGGAAGAGTTTATTGAAGATGAGGGTAAACTTGGTCAAGGGTTTATGTCGGCCGATGAGTTAGAAGAGGTAGATATAGGTTTTGGAGATAGACCTCGGCCGACATATGTAAGTGCAAAGTTGGATCCTGAGTTTAAACAAAAATTAATAAAGTTATTAAAAGTGTATCGTGATTGTTTTACTTGGGAATACTATGAGATGCCAGGTTTAAGCTGATCTATTGTTGAACATCGGCTCCCGATCAAACCAGGGTATCGGCCTTTTAAACAAGCGCCGAGACGATTTAAACCTGAATTAGATAAAGAGATAGAAGCCGAAATAACTCGGTTATATGAAGCTAAGTTTATTCAACCTTGCCGATAAGCTGAGTGGATGTCTAATATCGTTCCTGTTTTCAAAAAGAATGGGAAATTGTGAATTTGTGTGGATTTCAGGAATCTTAACAAGGCGACTCCGATGGATGGGTATCCGATGCCGATCGTCAATATGTTGGTCGATGCAGCTTCAGGGCGTAAGGTGATTAGTTTTATGGATGGCAATGTAGGATATAATCAAATTTTTATGGCAGAAGAAGATATTCCTAAGACTGCATTCCGATGTCCTGGTGCACTTGGATTATATGAGTGGGTTGTAATGACTTTTGGTTGAAAAAATGCTGGTGCCACATATCATAGGGCCATGAATTATATATTTCATAAATTGATCGGCAGGATAGTTGAAATCTACATTGATGATGTCGTGGTGAAGTCCGACGGATATAAGCAGCATCTGGCCGATTTACGAGAAACTCTTGAATGCACAAGGAAGCACGGTTTGAAAATGAATCCTAACAAATGTGCATTTGGAGTATCGGCTGGGCAGTTTTTGGGTTTCATGGTTCATGAAAAGGGCATTGAAGTCGGACAAAAGAGCATGAAAGCTATCAGAGATGCTACGCCACCTACCGATAAGATGAGTCTCCAGTCGTTAATCGGTAAGATTAATTTTGTTAGAAGATTTATTTCAAATTTGTCTGGAAGAATTTGTCCTTTCTCCCCGCTGCTGAAAGTGAAAGCCGATGAGGAATTCGTATGGGGAGAAGAGCAACAGAAGGCTTTGATGAAATAAAACAATATATGATGACGCCGCCAGTTTTAATTCCACCTCAGAGGGATAAGCCATTCCGATTATATTTGTCGACCGATGAGTTGTCAATCGGGTATGTTCTTATACAAGAATTTGAAGGGAAAGAGAGAGTGGTTTACTATTTAAGTCAGAAATTGATTGATGCGGAAACAAGGTATTTACCGGTTGAAAAATTATGTTTATGCCTATATTTCTCTTGCACTAAGTTGAGACATTATCTATTATCTTCTGAGTGCACGATCGTTTGCAAGACCGATGTGGTCAAGTATATGTTGTCCATGCCGATGCTAAAAGGAAGAATCAAAAAGTGGGTATTGGCATTATCGGAGTTTGATTTGAAATATGAATCGGCTAAAGCGGTCAAAGGGCAAGTTATGGCTGATTTTGTAACACAACACATCGGAGATGAAGTTAAAATTATTGAGGCGATGCCTTGGACGTTGTTCTTTGATGGGTCTTCATGTGGTCAAGGATGTGGCATCAGAATCGTTATTGTTTCGCCTCGGGGGGCAAATTTTGAATTCAGCTATCCGATGGATCCAAGTTTTACAAATAATCGGGTTGAGTACGAAGCATTACTTAAAGGATTGAAATTATTATTGAAAATTGGAGCTGAAGCTGTTGAGATTTTTGGAGACTCCCAGTTGGTGATTTATCAACTAATCGGTAAATATGAATGCAAGGATGATATTCTAATTCATTATTTTGAAGAGTGCCGATTATTGTTAAAGGAATTTGTGATGGTTAATATTGAACATATCCCCAAGGCTAAAAAATCAAGAAGCTAACAATTTGGCATAGGCTGCTTCTGGTTATCGGCGTTTTCAGGAGATTATGACGATAGAACCAGAAATCGAAGATTGGATGTATGAAATTGTAAATTATCTTAGGGATCCATCACAAAAGGTTTCTAGAAAATTAAGATTCATGGCTATTAAATATGTGTTGCTTGATAATTAATTATATTATAAGATGATTGATGGTGTGTTGCTCCGATGCTTGAGTAAATCGGAATCTAAGGACATGATGGATGAGGTGCATGAAGGAGTTTGTGGTGCACATCAATCGGCTTATAAAATGAAGTGGATAATCAGAAAGACGGGATGCTTTTGGCCAACGATTTTGAAAGATTGTTTTGAATATTATAAAAGTTGCCAAGAATGCCAGAAGTTTGGGAATGTACAAAAAGCACCTGCATCAGCCATGAATCCGATTATCAAACTGTGGCCTTTTCGAGGATGGGGAATTGATTTGATCAGACAAATTTATCCATCATCGAGTAAGGGACATAAATTCATATTGGTGGCAACTGATTATTTCACTAAGTGGGTTGAAGCGATTCTTTTGAAGGTTGCTGACTCTAAAAATATGGTGGAATTCGTTAAGGAACATATTTATATCGGTTTGGTATTCCTAAAACTATCATGACCGATCAGGGGACTATATTTATGTCTAACAAATTTCAAGATTTTACTCCTAGTATGGGTGTTAAATTATTAAATTCTTCTCCTTATTATGCGCAAGCTAATGGTCAAGCAGAGGTGTCAAATAAAAGTATTATCAAAATCATCAAACGGAAGATTGATGAACAGCCGAGGCGATGGCATCTAACGTTGACCGAATCGTTATGGGCATATCGGATGGCATGTCATGGTTCTACTAAATTGTCTCCATATCATTAGGTTTATGGACATGAAGCTGTTCTGCCTTGGGAGGTTAAAATCGGATCGAGACGAATATCGGAACAAAGAAACTTGACTGCCGATGAGTATAAAAGTTTGATGAATTTCGAGTTGGATGATTTGGGTGAAACCCGCTTGAGGGCTTTGGAAAATATCAAAAATAATAAAGCACATATTGCTAAGTATTACGATAAAAAGGTTAAGCCAAAAGAGTTCATCGAGGGAGAATTGGTTTGGAAGCTGATTTTGCCGATAGGGACTAAAAGTTCTAAGTTTGGAAAATGGTCGCCCAATTGGGAGGGTCCCTATCGTGTGAATCGGTGCATTCCTGGAAATACGTATATTTTGGAAACATTGCAATGAGAAGAATTTTCTAAAGCGCTTAACAGAAAATATTTGAAGAAGTATTACCCAAGTGTTTGGGTCGATTCTTAAAGCCGATATTCTAAAACGATGTCGACTGAGAGAGCCGATACGATACATATCGCCTTGAGGGCAAAAATATTTGCAAAAACAAATTCATCGGTGATTAGTGTTATCGGATCCGAACGATTTCGTCGATGATCGATGTCATCAGAGCAGTACAGCCAAAGGTTTTAAACATTACAAGTACTTGCGGATCATTTCGATCGCGCCCAAGCGGATATTGTCAATTTTCTGGATTTCTTCCAGATCTTCGACATCGGAGCCAGGAACATTCTTGATGCTTTTGTGGACCTAGCGGACCTTGTCCAGACGTTTCTTCAGGTTCTCTCGCGCCGATGTGATAGATGCTGGAATTTGACTGAGTTCTCATTGGGTCTCCGATATTTTCCCGTGGATTTCTTCGAGCCTTTTGAGCAGTTTAGTTTTGATGTCTTGGAGCTCCTTGATCTGATTCTCCAGATGTTTTGGCTTGGCTTCCAAGGTCTTGATTTGGGCCTACATGACTTTCAGTTCTTCTCTGCCATCGTCGCATTTTTTGGCTAAAACCTGCTGAGCCAGTCGCTCCGATATCCTCTGACGAGCTGCCGAAACTTGAGACTGGTGCCCTTCAATGAAAGCCGCAGGGATGATTGCACTTTCTAACTCCGATGGCAGTTGACCCTTCAATCCTTTGAAGATTTGACGAATCGGTTCTGCATCTTCTACAGCATCTCTTGGAGTTTCGCCTTGACCTCATCGGAGACTGTGTTCGAGGATTGTGCGGAGTTGACTTCTTCGTCTCCGATTGCGGCGTCCTGGTCGAGAGATGCAAAGCTCATGGCCGGAGAATCTTGTGCCTGAAAAAGGACATTGATGAACAAGTGTTATTCAAATAATAAATTGACACAAGAAATCAGTCAGTACCAATTTAAAGAGTCCTTCACAGGCGTAATCAGGTACTTCTGCTGTTATCGGAGCTTGGAGATTGGATGGCTCGATGAGGGGCGCCTCTTGGGTTGGTGCAATCGGAGGGGTTGCAAGCTGTTGAGAAGATTGTTGTTGAATTGCGCTTGCCTCCGATTGTACATTTGCACCCGGCTCTTCCACAATTGGCTGGAGAATGGTCTAGACATATTTAAATGAATCGATTGAGATTGAAATCTGAACATTAAGTTGGAATGTTTGAAGATTACCTGTTGAGCCGATTCTGTTTGAATGTCCTGGGCTGGGGCCATTTGAAGATCGGGCAGTATGATATTTGTTTGCTAAAGAAAGAAAATATCATTACCGATTTATTTCAAGAAATATGAGATAGAAAGGATCGGATTGTTATCGCTACTGCATCGAGAAGCATCTTGGCGCCTTGGGCAGCTTTTTCTGCAGTTTCTTCGGCAGCGCGAGAGGTGATTGGCCGAGAATTTTTCCGGTGGGCTGCATAAAGGAGTGTTATTTGCTTGGTTTTCAATCGGGAAAGAGAATCGGAAGTATGAGGAAATCGTACCAGGGCTTGGCCTTTCTTCAGTTTCTTCGGCACCGACAACCTAGTAGGAGGGGTTTACCTTTTTCCTCTGCCATCCATGATATCCGCGAGAGATGGTGCAGAAGAGCCGATCCTTGGATTTGGAGTTCTGACAGCATATCGGATCGGTCTCCCACTGTTGCTTACTACTGGCACATTTTGCTTCAATTGGCTGTCAAAAGATTAAAATACAAATTATGGAAAGATTATTTAAATAAAAGGTGGATAAAGAGGGAAGATTTCAAGCAAGAAAGCTTACAGGATTTTCCAGGGCCTCAAAATCGGAGTCTATGAGACTGCAGTAGGTAATGGCCGGAATTCTGAATAGATGAAAACGTAGCTCTTTCCACCAATTTCTAAAGAGCCTAGACTGGAAGCTGGTACATAACCATTCAGGGATTTCAAAATTGGCTTGAGGGGCGAGTGCCATGATCCGATCCATCTCTAGGTCAGTTGTCACCGATTCACGGTGTTTGATCTTATCTGCAAAATAAAGGCCGATCGGGAGTTGGCCGAATCCCAGCTGACGAGCTGCCGCCGATGGGTTGTAGAATTCGTAGGATGAATTCTTGTGGCCATGTGCAATGTTGCTGCCAAGTATGGCAGGTGTGATGAAAGACTTGAGAATCGGCAGGATCGTTGCAAGCTCATTCTGGATGTTGAACAGAGACAGTTCATAGTCACGATCGGGATCGGCGTATGCAAAATAATGGAGGCGTTCCGATGCAACCCCGTGATAAAAGCTTTCAAAGAAGATGGCCATATTTTTTGCATCAAGCCTTGACCCAGGGCAAGTTGATGCTGCTTCTCCAAATGACATGCATCGGCGAAAGGTTGTGTCTTCTTCTTCTATGTAACAATTTAGAAATTGGTAGTTTTTAAGTCAAACTGAAGAGCGGATCGGAACTGGTTATGCAACCATAGCTAGATGAACCACTAGGGACCTCCGATGTGTCCGACTGCTTGGCCTTCTGAAAGTTTGACCGATACTTGGTGGAGCAGATGATAAACCACGCCAAGAAGGGGACGGCCGAGTGGCACTGATCCACCACGAGCCAATGTTTCTGCCATTGACTGCATGTTGGTTGTGGCTCCAAGTGTTGATCCGCAGAATACAAATCATTTTAACCACATGTTAAGAAAGACTGCATGTTCTCTCTCTCCGACGGGGCCGGTCTTGTGGTGATCGGTGACATATTTCTTCCAAACTTTAGAACCCGTGCCAACTAGTTTGTATTCCAAATCGCGGTGAAGTTTCCTTGGGTTGGTGTTATCTGTAGTATTGAGACCGGTCAGCATGTGCACGTCCATCATCATTGGTGTCATCGGACCATGACCAAACAGATAAGCATTGAGGGCATCAGACCAGAAAAGGGAGCTAGAGGCTAGTAAATTTTCATCCCTGGCCATGTCAGCAAGAGATAAAGTGAGGCATTGACTTATGTTTTTCTCATCCCAAAAAGAGGACTTGATAGCATGAATTCTGAGAAACCAATTTCTCCATCCTGGGACGTTGTCGGGCCATGATCGGAAGGAGCCTGAACAATCGGATACTTGTAGGTCTGATCCCTTGAATGGGAGTCTCTCCGATTCCATATTTATCAGATCTGTTGGATCGGGGTCACCCATCGGACCAAGATAATACCCGGCGTCAACATAGGAGACGGGGATGACTAAGTTGTTCTTAAGATGCTACATTCAGAAGAAGTAAAATAATAAATATAGATGCAGAGGCTCACAAGTGATTCTAGGAGAGGAGTGCGGGGATTAGAGTTGAGGATTTTGAGCATTTTTTACCTCAGGCACTTGCGTGTTGTTGGCTTTGTCAGCAGAAGCCACCATTGAGAGAAGATTAGATCTACAATGGACAGTAATGTGGATGAGAAGTTTGAGAAATCATCAAAGGGGATGCAGTAAAACCCAGATGCACGATATGAATCATATGCGGGGGAGTTCCTTACTTGATTCACGGTGAGAAATCGAGGTTTGAAGATCAGATGTTCGCCGAGCGAAAGCTTTGCAGAGATGGCAATGGCGGAGCGTGCAAGCGCGGTAGCAGATGCGAGCCGGAGGAAGGAGACGATGGTTCAGTTTAGTATTTATAGGGCTTATGGGAAAAGAAACCACCCGAGGGCTGAGGCGCCGAATCCACACGAGAATAGAGGGTCGCAACAGTGACGGATGCGGGTTTCCATATGCTGTTCGCTGCCAGTGTCATCATTGCTTCGAAGAATTTTGGAACAAAATAATATTTTATCCCAAAATTGGGGGCATGTGTTGACATCAGATTTTGACTCGGCTAAGATTGTGCATGACAGAGCTAAGGCTGGGACCGAGTCTGATTCTGAGTGGATCTCCGATTCCGATCGGAGTTCGTCCGATTGAGTCCAGATCGGATACGGGACTAAGGAGGCCGGAGCGCGTACGACTGTCAGGAAAAAGATGCATCTGGAAGCTTCTTCACGGCCTGATTGCACGGCAATTATGATAGTTTTGGTAGTTTAGATTAGTTTGCTTTAAATAAATTAGAGATATCGTCGTAGCCGACAAGGATTAGTTAGATTTCAAGGGTATAAATATAAACCCTGCACCATTGTAAAAGATGTTCACACAACCAATCAATACAACACAAACTTCGTCCCTCGTGCCAACAACCCTTTTCGTCGAGTTCTTCAGCAAGCAGGGCTGCATCATCTTGACCTCCGGTTCGTCTGTAAGTACGACATTTATCGAGTTAATCTAGGCTTTAGATTGAGGCGTATCGCCCTTCTTTGTTTAGTTAATTCACCAATTTACCGAGTTGCTCTAGGCTTTAGATTGAGGCGTATCGCCCTTCTTTTAGATCGCTCACCCCTTACCGTATCTTGTTGATTTCATCTTATCGGCTTACATCTGTTTAAGAGATCTAATTTGCTTCATTGTGATTCAAATTTTATAATAGATCTGTTTATATTGCCTATACAGCTAATTTAGATTTAATAAGCAAGTTACAAATAAATTTATTTAAACGAGCTCTTCGATATATATCGATCTATCGGAGTAAGCAAGCTAATCGGTGCCCTGCTAGCAACGCTGTCTCGAAACCGATCCGATTGTTAGTGACATGAGATTCAGTTTGTTTATTACTTTTGAAAAGATGCATATTAAAAAATAAGTTTAAATTAGATTTATATCCGATTCGGCTTCTGTAGTCGATGGTTTGTTTTAAATACATGTTATATCATCACGAATCGGACTCAAGGCCGATGGTTCATGCTCTCGAATCGGACTCCACTTTATGTTGATCCGATTTGCTGGAACGAATCGCGGCTTTGGCCGATGAGTTCCTTGTGATTTACTGATTAAACTCTACCTTGTCAATTTCAGGTCAAATTGACTGGCACGCCACGAACCTCAAGATTTTGGACCTGCACTGAAGTTCAAGCAAATATTCCAGGCCACAGTGTTAATTTCTGAGAGTCAACGCCTGACTTTTTTTAATATTAACAAAGGCAAGTATAACACGAGAAATTCCTTGCAACCTATACACCTTTAATATTTATTTACATTCATGCATGAGTTAATTTATTTAAGGTTATTCCTAGAGTTCTTACATCCTGTTTACCTTGTACGACCTGGGTTTATATGCATCTATTGGGTAGTATATTGCTAGGCCATGCAACATGTGCTCACTGGACCAATGATCTAATGATACTTGTTAATGATGATTATTGATGGATGGTAAAACTTGCTTTTTTAGCAACATGGTTTAGGGAGATAGAACATGTGCTATGTGCTTTGTTCTAGGCGTCTCTCCTCAAGGTCCGGTTCTTAAAGTGGCAACTCAGGAAAAAAGTACAACCACGGGAATCAATGGGCTCTAGTCTTGACTAAGTAAAATGCACAACTCTAACTAGATGGGGGTTACCGAAAGGCGCAAGCGGGGAACCACGGTTTAAGTATGAGCTTTGATCTGCTTGGGGACGGACTCACGTTGCGCCCTGATGTCCATAGGCATTGTTCACGTTGCGCCCTGAACGCCATCAACCCACTTACGTTGCGCCCTGGGTGTTTAGTTGATCCCAGGAGTTGGAGTTCATGCGCCTATGTTGAAACCTTAGCGGCCCCTAGCTTTTTAGAGGGACTTTTGAAAGGTCTCATAATGAAACCCAGCCACACACCTAAGGAAGTGTGAAATGGGCCTTGCAAACCCGGGCAAACGTGAACCACAAGCAGTGGGGAAAGTGTACAACATCTACAGAGTGTAAAACCGATATATCAACAGTACTGATGGTCACGAGTGGTCTAGATCCTTAATGATTAATGGTTATTTATCCTTGTGATGATGGAAGAACGATGATGAACATGATGATACTATTCTATACTTAATTTGGGTTATAATTGGGTTTATCCTATTACAATGTAGTAAATTATTAATGCTAAAATTGAACAACTAAAAGTGCTTACCGCATTTAAACCAAGTCTAGCCTTTGAGTTTTCATACCTCGTGCTATATTTGTTAAGTAAGATGGTTTACTTACACTTGCATTATTCAACAAAATCCCGGATGGGTAATCAGATGAACCAGAGGGTGTTGTGGAGTTCCCTGAAGACTTCCCAGATTTCTAGGCAGCTGTTCACCGGTCGGTGTCCTTGTGGAGTTTATGGCGCCACGAGAGTTTTATTCATTCTTACTGCGTAAACTTTGATTAAAGACTTGAGTCTTATTGTAATAACTCTGAGATGCTATTCTTTTGTAATCGAGCACTGGTTTTACTTTGATATTCTGTTATTCTAGAGCTATATGTGTGTTTGGACTTTCTGGATACACATATAGTAGCATTCGGGTTTCTTCGTAAATCTGGATGTGACAGCTCCTCTCCCAACTCGCGCCGCCTCATGTGGGGGAAGCTGGGGTCTCTGCCAAGGATGGAAGCCGAGGCTGAAGGGGTTGGGCATGGGTGTGGGCGGCTGGCGGCAAGGTCGCCGCCGGCCGTCGGTGGTGATAGAGGTAACGGTGAGGTTAGGGTTAGGGTTTCTGAGGGTGGGGTGCTCTAGTGCCCATTGGACATAGAGAAGGAGGCCGGGCCGGCGCGGAAGCCCAGCTGCGCGGGCGGGCAGTGCTAGACATCCGGTGGGGAGAGACTACAGCGGGGGTGAGAAAGGGCTGCTAGGTTAGGAAGGGCGTGGTAGGCGGTCGTTGCGGCAGTTGGCGAGCAGTTGGGGCGGCGGCAGACGGGGTAGGGGTGGAGGTCGTGAGGAAGATGGGGAGGGAGAAAGATGGGCCGGATGGACCCTAAGCTATCTTCGCTATCCTCCTAGAGAAAGCAAGATAATGTGGCAAAAGCACTGGGCGGCGGCTAGTTTTTCAGGAGACAAGAAATGAATAATAATAAATTGAACTTGGAGGCGGACAAGCACTGCTAAAGCGGATCGGATACGAATGGATATGCACAAATATGAATACAAATATTTATTTTTTTCTCAGATCAGATTCAGATACGGATAATGTAAAATATGTCGGATATGTAACCGATATTGATATATGTTACATATCTATAAGAAATATTCAACTTTGGGTACTCGGATTCGGATACCAATCGGATGTTGAATCTCCGAATCCGAATATCGGACTATTCATTTAGTGTATAAACCCCCTCGGTCGGACGGACGGATGGAAAATATCCCTACCATTTTCATCCCTAGTGGCAGGCATTATGCTTCCATGTAAGCGTATGAATGCCCTTCGATTTTGTATTATACTTCAATCGCTCACATTGCAATCAACGAACAAGAAAAGGTCAGCTGACTGATGCACGGTGTACATAAGCATGAACGGTTTATCTAATTCAAGTCCCGTACGTACGTCACCCAAGACACAAAATGCCATGTTTCCAACCACTCGCTTTTTCGCCAAGCAGTCTATCTCCCAGACGAGGCACAACATGAATGGCTCTTCTTTTTTTGACTAAAATCACGAGGAGGAGCCATCTGTGTGGAAGTCCCAATGCAGGGTGCAGACAAACGTGGCCCCCCCGGTTCCGTGAAGAGAATCTCAAGTCACCGATGCCCACCTCTGGGCTCCAGCTGACGACCACGACGCCGCCAACACAATACTTTCAGTTTGTTGTTACGTAACGTAACCGACGATGTCGCCAAGACAGACGACAAGTCGACAAGCATCCATCGATGGCTATCTATGCATACTATATTGCTTATTACAAGGTGCAGGTCTCGTTTGGTGAAGCCTCTGTACGGCTCTGTCCGTTCTACCGGCGCCTATCGATCTAAACTGAAGACGACCAGCACGAATCGATCTGACTCGTCACGACTCACGACCAATCCGCGAAAGAAGCAGAAAATTCCGACAGCAATGCTAGAAATGAGTAGGCGACGAAGCTTAGATGGCATGTCTTGGTTTCCTTGTTCCCAAAATTGGTACTAGATTTTGCTGCCCGGTCGGCAGATGTTGCACCGATGAAACCTAAGTAGTAAGTACAAAACAATGCCAAGACTGTAACTCTAGCCCGTTTGGAACCGTTTAAATCTTGCTTTAAGTCAAAGTAAACTGAAACTAACAACCAAACGATATTTTTTTCAGTTTTTTCTAGTCGCGCTTCTGCCTATCGTCCCATTTTAGGGAAATGTTTTCCCCATATTTGTGCAACTTGTGTGAGACCTAATCCTCTCAAATAAACCATGAATTTCAAATGCGGCAGTAAGGATGAGGCCCTGTTTTTTCAATTCAAATCAAATATAACAAGAAAAAAAATAACACGATTGCACGGACAGATTGACTACATTGTCCATCGCAGAACACGAACAAGATTGAGCAGGAACATTCCAGTGATCTTATTTCTTTATTAAGATAACCAAGACACTGCAACTCTTTTCTTTAATGAGAAGACATTGCCACATTGTTATTGTTATCATCACCTACCCAACCGCAGGGAACGTTGCTAGTACGTCCAAACAGCTCCAACGACACAAGAGCGTGGACTGGAGTTAGGGATATACCGGCAAAGGCGTCGATCTCATGTCTCATTTGGCCCTCATCTCCCAGCGTGCATCGATGATATGTCCACTATAAATCGATGTCAATTTGCCACCAAACCTGCCAGTTAGACCAGGCTCTTGTTCTCGCAGGATGATGGTGACATCAGCTTCGTTTCATCCGTCTCTCCGTCTGTCTTCTCGCGCCATTGGTGGCCGATCATCCATGTCTGCCGGTGCAAGAACCTCGTCCGCAACATCTATAAGCTCCAGCTCAAAGGTAATACTCATCCTCTCTCCCTCACACTCATGATTGTTCTTTGCAGTAAGCCTGATGTGCAGCTCATCATCTTCCTCTTCTTCCTTCAGAAGCCTTTCCTTGGAGAGCTCCTGGGGCATCTTTCATCGAAGATTGACGAAGCCTCAAAGTCCCTGAAGGATGTACCGCAGAGATTTCTGGATGTACTGGTTGATTCAACCTTCAAATTTACTGATCAAGCTCTGAATCCCTCCGAGGTACAGTACTTCCTTCAAGAGACCTCGCACCATTCTCACTTCTGATAAAACAGCAGACTCTTATTCAATGCTTATGATTTTTTTTTTACAAAAATAACGAGTATTTTGGACCATGTTTGCAGAGCAATTTTGCACCGGTTGATGAAATCGGTGAAGCCATAGAGATATACCAGATTGAAGGAGCAATACCGGAAGATTTCCCTGAGGGAGTGTACATCAGAAATGGTGACAGCTTCAGCCTTTTCTTGTTACTCTATCATCCATAAGCCGGGGAGTTGATTGCCAACTATATCCTGAATGGTGGACAATTTCTAACATAGGTTCCAATCCACTATTTGGTGCTCTCCATTCCACGGCTTCAATCTTCGGACAATCCAGGGAGATATGGGTTGAGGGTGAGGGCATGCTCCATGCCCTCTACTTCAGTAGAAACAGTTCAGGCTGTTGGTCAGTCTCCTATGCTAATCGCTATGTGCAATCCGAGACGCTCAGGCTAGAGAGAACCCAGCAGAAACCTTGCTTCCTCCCTGCCATTGAGGGTGACTCTGCAGCCATCATTGCTGCCTACATTTTCAATTATGTAAGCGACCACTTTGCAAACTTGAATTATATGCACAATAATACTACGTATCTGATATTTCTGACATGAGTGAACATTATATGCAGCTGAGGTTTGGCAAGGTGAACAAGGACATCAGCAACACCAATGTGTTTGAGCATGCCGGCAGGGTGTTTGCTGTTGCTGAGAACCATCTACCCCAGGAAATCTGCATACATAACCTCGACACCGGCAATACCTGGGACATAGGTGGGGAATGGGATCGGCCCTTCACAGCTCATCCAAAGGTATGGCAACTGTTTATATGTACCCTGCAGAAGTTTAATGAGATGACAAGTATCGATGATTGAAACATACGTAGGGAAAGAGTATAACTAGAAGTAATTGTACTGCTGTCTCTATCACGTGTATCACATTTTATCTTAACAACAAAAAACAAGATATTGACTTATTTGGTATAAGGAAACAATATTCAACAGTTACATGTTATATGCAAAGTCATGTACCTGTCATCCTCTCTGAAGTGTGCTATGTATTATTTCATACATCTAAACAAAGACTAATCTTTCATGTCAGGAAAAGTCACGTGCGTATCATACTTTTTGAAGGAAAAAAAAAATCATGTGCTTATGCAGTTCATAAAGAATCATCAGATGTCACAGTGTCGGTCCTGGGTTTCCCTAATTGCTTTCTATTTGGGCCTGTAACATACTGATTGAATAACTTTTTTGGAATATTGTGTTCAATGTAACAGCTAGCGATGCATAACTGCAAATCAGAACACATTGCATCTCTCTGCAGTGTGTGCATAACTTAGACCCAGCTAATTCATTCTTATTCACATGACCATAGGTAGCTCCTGGATCAGGGGAGCTTGTCACCTTCGGAACAGATGCAAACAGGCCGTTCCTAGTAATTGGAGTTGTCTCAGGTATTTTACTTCTACTAGTTTGCAATTTTAAACAGTTTTCTCTATGCCAAGGTTCATATCAAAATAAGGCCCCAATTCAAGTTTTATTTGCATGCAGCTGATGGAACCAAACTAAAGCATAAGGTGGACCTCAAGCTGGAGAGGTGTACACTTTGTCATGATATAGGAGTTACTCTAAAGTACGTGCATCCAAACATCATTTTCTCCCTATGTTTTCTACTGACCAAAATGCAAAGTGAACTGTATTTCCAAATTATCACCTCGTTAATTACTATAATAGAATATAGTAGAACTCCAGTAAACAACAACGAAATTATTAATTTTTGTCTCTTGGTGTAGGTACAACATAATCATGGATGTGCCACTTACTATGGACATCAGTAGAGTGATTAAAGGCGGTCAGTAAGTAACCTTGACAAACTTTCGGTTTAAATATATATTTGGATGAATTTGCGAATTATAATACCAAAAACCCTGGCACAGGTTGATTCAGTTTGAGAAGGAAAGCTATGCAAGAATAGGAGTTATGCCCCGTTATGGTGATGCAGATTCAGTTATCTGGTTCAATGTTGAACCATTCTGTATGTTTCATCTTATCAACTGTTTTGAAGAGGGTGATGAGGTAATGCTTAGAGTGGTTAGCCTGCCACATATAACTTTATTCTATTAATTAAAAATTTATTTATTTTATGAACAACCTGCATTCCTGATCATACTCTTTCTTTGCTATTAGGTTGTGGTACAGGGTCTTCGTTCACCCAACTCCATAATTCCAGGCCCAAGACCTGCACTGGACAAGTATGACTCTAACATGTCTGAACCTGCAGAAGATGACAAGTCAATGAAACAAGGAACTAGCAATGAATATTTCTTTCGGTTATATCAGTGGAGATTAAACTTGAAAACAAAGACTCTCTCAGGGGAATATTTAACTGGAACTGAGGATTCGCTGGAGTTCCCAGTGATCAATAATCAATACACAGGCTTTCAACACAGTTATGCCTATGCACAAGTAGTGGATTCTTTAACAGGCTCTTCTGGCAACTGTGACAAAGGTACTGCTGAAAACTGAACAGAACTTTGTATGTATTACCAACTTAGAATCTACTCAGTAGGCAGTGGCGGAGCTAGGATTGACACCATGGGGGGGCAATTCAAAGAGACCTGATTAATTGTCAAAAAAATCAAAAGCCTATAGAGGAGAACAATGCATTGATTGCCTGCATTTAGCCATGCACCATGCAGACATGCAATGGCCATGCATATTTTTCAAAGGCAAGCATGCATCAGGATGAGCACATATGCAAGGCTCCTTGACATTTTGTCCAGGGCAAGGGGGGCCATGGCCCACTTTGGCCTGGCTGTAGCTCCGCCAGTGTCAGTAGGTAGGAAAAAGGAAATACTCCCTCTAATCACAAATATGTTACATTTTGAAACTGTCTTAAGTCAACCATTGCAGAATGCAGACTTGTGTGAAAATTACTTTTTATGTGTTGAACTTGGAAGTTTGGAATGGTACATATAGATTTATCTTGTAATAAAGTTTATAAAAATATACTTTTGCTATGTTTTATAATTTTAAAAAAAAACTAGTCCAAGATGTCTTTTGGAGACAATATCAATATCTTAAATACCACCAATTCATGACTGGAGAGAGTAGTAACCTCCAACAAGAAGAAAGAAATAAAGGAACAGAGCACCATAGGGGGTTTGTATAGAAACAGAACATCATATTTCATACGACATTATATCACAGCTTGACTAATTATAATCTAATTTTGCAGTTAACCCAAAGTATGGAGGTTTTGCCAAATTCTGCTTTGATAAGAGAAATAACACAAAGGTAAGCACACTTTCGATTTCTGGTTTAATCCAACAACTCGTTCCTCTGAATTCCAAACATGTATAACACAAAAAAAAAAACAGATATCCGGGTCGAGCCTCGTAAAGATGCAGTATCATTCGCTTGGTAAAGATCAGTTCTGCTCTGGAGCTGCATTTGTACCGAGAGTTGGTGGATTGCTTGAAGATGATGGGTGGATAATTTCATTCATACACAATGAAAAAACCAATACATCACAGGCAAGTTTTTACTGTTGCATACACATCAACACTCCATCATAGAAGTGATACAGGAAATTAAATGTTGGAATATTTATGTTTTTATGTTGCAGGTGCATATTATTGATGCTCAGAGATTTGACGATGCTCCTGTTGCAAAAATAACATTGCCACGGAGAGTACCTTATGGATTTCATGGAACTTTCATCCATAGATAACTAATCATGTGATGGACCTATAAGGATACTAAAGAAAACCCAAAAAAAACAATACACCCATAAATCAGGCATAAATTTGTAAGTATCATAGTTTTGGCCCTTGAGATGCTAGCGCATAGGCTCATGCCAGTGGTTTAACTGTTTGTACATTTTTCTCATGTGAGTATTGTGTTTGTGATATCACCGTCAAATTGTACATTTACGTTGGATAATTGTTACATTTATGTGAGTATTGCATTTATAGCTCTCAGTCATAGCCAGTTTCCCGAGAGAATTAGCATGATTATTCTGTCAGTAGCTTGAAAGATTATGTACCAATTCAACGGAACTGTAAATGCATAAAAACACAAGGTTCTGCTGAAAGCATGAATTTACTGCTCCAAAAAGCTTTAAAAAATGACAACTGCTACGTCAGCCACCTGATCCTGAAGGCTGCTGAAGACTACATGCTGGTGAGATTTAGAAGTAGAAGAAATTTTCAGCGACGTAATGTTATGGCCTTATGGGCTGACACCAGCTGGACACACATCGAAATTTTACTCTCAAAAAAAGCTGGACATACATCTGCAGCACCAGCCAAGCAAGTTATTTGTATCTGAGTTAGGATTAGTTATTTTAATCTATAGTTATCTCTAAGTTATGATTGAGTTTGTTAACAAGTGGTTAGATTGATTACTTCAAGTTTATTAGGAAATTATATAAAGGGAACCGATCAGCTCTTTGGTAATCAAAGATTTATCTAGATTGCACCACTCATATACAAAACATCTCTCACGTCTCTCTTCCCATTCTCATGTCTTCCTCTGTTTACCTCCCTGCTGTAAGCTTCCTTTTACCTCTTACTGATCCTGTCAATCTACTCTTCCTCTCTAATTCCTACCCTAACTACCCTTCCCATAAAATCAATACTCAAAAATAATAATAAATTTAAGTGATACGCCAAAATTCATGGAATTCTTCTGTTATAGTTTTGTGCTGTGACATATTCAATTTGCTAAGGCAATATGAGCTTAGGGAGTTTAAAGTCTAGTTATTAAATTTTAGGAGAATCTTCTTTTTTTTTTTTTTTGCTTGCAGCAGTGACAGCATAGATTAAAGGAACAAATGACTATATCCAAGTAATTCAAGTACACAACTTGCTATTGAAAAGCAAGACACTGAATAACAAAATATCACAAAGGCACCTTTGGAGCTACCAAAGTATTATTGCAAATTTTCACTATCAGAGAAGTATAACCTGAAACAGAATGCTTTTCAGGGTTACCTCTCTTCAAAGATCAAATACTAAAATCATTTCACCATGAAGGAACTTTTACAACTACAGCCCCCAACTGCTATTGGATTAGCTGATACCTACACATGCAAAAACAAAATAGCATTATTAATAATGGACGAATGAACTTTTAATGGCATTAATGTAGAACATTTGAAATACTGGTAAGAATGCCCCCTCAACGTGGCAATGATTTCGAAAACTGGTAAGATATGCTGGGAAGCAGTAGTCCTCGTGGTCACCCAAAATAATGATCCTGTGGAGTGTGGAGAAATGCCATTCTAAATTTCCTTTTCTTTTTCTTTTAGACTCAATTTGCAGATTAAAAAATTGTTGATACTTTGAAAGATAAATGACAGATAAACTTAAATAGTTTACTGCATTGATTAACCAGTGCAATAAGCTCAAAGTGGTGCCTTGAAATCCTTTCATAAACAGGTATTTAGAAAACTTTCAACAAATAGGTATCCAATTTATGGAAATTATTGAGACTATTTGGATGTTCTAATAAAACATCAATGTTCACAATTTGAATAGAAGAGCTACGAAAGTTTAAAACTAACAAGGAATGCTGCACGAATAAGTTCCTCCACATAATCCACAGTTGCTCCTTTCACAAACTCGTACGAGCCATTGTCAACCACCAACTTAACACCATCTTTTTCAAAGACCCTGTAATGGAATTAAGAAAAAACAATTAGTTATGTGATTGTATCATGGTAAAACTAATGGGAAGTTAGGCTTCATGTTTTCCATGAAAGCAATGCTGATATGGCTTGCCTAATATTTACACAATCCTTAAAATAAGCAATGAAAGAAGAAAGATCAAAGAAGAGAGGGAAAAACATATCCAACTAACCTGTCTGCTGGATTTTTCTTGTCGTCGAGTAAGAAGGCATATTGGAACCCAGAACATCCACCAGCTTCAACACATAGTCTCAACATCTTACCTCTGTTGGATGGTTCTTTAGTGTGCAACTCTTTCAGTCTCTACAAAGAACCGATGAATTAAGCATCACAACTAACTGCCCGGCAAAAAAAAAGCATCACAACTAACTGAACAATATTCATATGGAGCTAAAAACAGTATCAGCAGACACATTTTTCTTGTATAGGCTTTTAACTATTTGCTCTTTAAACTAAATATTCTTTCCTCCTTTGTAATTTGTTAATGATAAGATTACTGGACCTGAATTTACTATTTTTCCTATAGATTGATAAGCCAAAAAAGTAATCGTTGATAGCTACAGGTAGATAATGGTCTTCCTGTTCGGTTGGCTGGCGGCTGGTGGCTGGTGCTGATTTGTTGTGAGAGAAAAGTACTGCTGGCTGGCTGGTTGGTGGCTAGTGCTGATTTGTTGTAAGAAAAAAGTACTGCTGGCTGGTGGCCGATAAGCCAACCGAACAGGGTGGCTGCAACGGACTTGTGCTAGTTCTATTTTTTTTATTTATGATGAAACGTGCTAGTCCTATATTAGGCATTGCAACAAAGACAAAAGGGGTAGTCTAAAGATTTTGGAGGCTGAAGGAGCATGCACATACTAAAATATGTAGAGACAGAAGCTACATCCTCTTTCTTTTGCGAATTGCAGACTAGAAAACCACTGTCCCCAAATGGCTGTAAAGATTTGATTTTCAGCGAAGGAGGAAGGAGGAGGTAAGCGGTGGAGAGGGACCTACTCGGATGCAATTCGCTGTCATGTTGACTTCCTCCGGCTCCGCCGGCGACGTCGTCTCAGTGGCGGCGGCGGAGGGAGGGGAGGAGGCGACAAAACGGTGATTGGCGCCGATGCGGACGTTAAGCAGCGTCGCGAGGCGGCGGAGGAGCGTGGGGGCCACCGACGCCATCGCCGTGCGTAATAGCTGGGTTTCGGACACGGTGTGGCGCCGCGAGGCCGTCGTCTGGATTGGTGCGAGCCGGCGGCGATCTCTGGCCTCCGGGGGGTACGGGTGCGTGAGGCGGCCAGGCGGGTGAGAGAGTGCAGGACCCACCCGCAGCCTCCGTGCCCTCTCCGATTTCTGGATAATTTTTTTTATTTTTTTATTTCTATAGTTCTGCGGATTAAAGAGGGTTAGTTTCCTATGTTAATGTTTTATGAAATGCAGGTCCTCAAACTAATCTTGCATTCTCATCTGGTCTATAAACTTTCAAAGTGATCATCTAGGCATTTAAATTTTTAAAATGGTTCACTCTATGTGTAGATTGAGGTGCATGATTAAATCTCAAGTGAACTTACAATAAACCACTTGAAAAGTTAGAGTACCCGTATGATTGTTTTGAAAGATTATGCACTTAGACGAGAGTTGAAAATAGTGTAAGGACACACATTGCATTTCACTTTTTCTTAAAGCTGTTGATTTCCTATGTTAGTAGTTTTTAAAATGTTGATTTCATATGTTAATATCTTTTATAATGACCGGGATAGCACCCGCAATAGTGGCACCAGACTTATGATGTCGATCTCAAAGTCGTCTGTTATATTTTAATTTAAAAATAAATAAAATAAACATTTGGTTCTCGAACTAATCTTGTTTTTGAACTCTAAAAAATATTTTCCTTAAACTTGTCCCTAAATGCTATATAGGTTCTTATCTATCAAAATAATTTTTTAAATCCCCGAACTCGTCCTAAGCCTCTTGACTGTCATGTCAGTCCTTAAAGTTTCAAAATTTATCTTCATATATCACAAATTGCAATTACTTAATTGTATTTGAATTGACCATTTATTTAGCTATTTTTCCACACGATTCACTTAGAAATCATGCTAATGTTTTTTATATTATTTTAATTTTAATTTAGCTACTTTTTAATCGTACTCAATATTGATTAATCAAGACCATTAGCTCATAATCTTACAAAATGTACATAATTGAGTATGTGAAGTACTAATTCGGTTCTTCAGTTAAATAAGAGCTGGAACCGAAATAAACATAAAAAGTTTGGTTCCACGCTGTCTGGAATCGAACTAGGAACCGATTTTTTCGGTTTCGGTTAGTTTGGTTTTGGTTTCGGTTCCGGTTCTTTAGGTTTGCTTCTTGGTTATTTTAGCCCACTCCTAGGTGTAAGGTGGATGGCAAATGGAAAATGAATATCTGAATTATCCAAATTCGTTACCGCGAAAAAGTGATATATGGATATTCGTATCCGCATTCGGTTATTATGTGGTATCTTAAGTGGATACATTCGAATTTGGTTACTACTATTCAAATTCACATCCAAATTCGAAATCAAACGTGAATATGGATGGATATCCCATATTATTGGCATTCATATAGCATAATCACCTCTCTAAACATTGCAATAAATATACTATTTTTATTTCTTTAAAACCAATATAGCTATTGATTTAATTTACTCAAAATAATGTATTTATTAATGAGAACTATATTTATATAATATATTTATTTATTTACTGATATTTATTTTCATTTTTGTTAAAATAGTTTTATGAAAAAATATTTTCAACTAATAATCTTGTGAGCATGTGTTGTATTTGATTTATGCTTGTATGTTTTATGGATGATTTCATTCTTCCAAAATCATAAAAGAATTTAAAAAATACTTGCTAAATGCTATCACTCGACGTAAATGGATATCCGAATATCATCTGCATCGAGCTATTCATTTACCATTCATATTCAAGAACATTTGAATTTGCATGCAAATTCAAATTAATATGTAGTAAAAAAAACACTATCTGAATTCGATACCATCCGAATCTGACCCATTGCCATCCCTATGTGAGGGGCACCCCCAGGTCCCAGCCGACTGCCTCCCTCCCTTGAACTTAGCATCACTAAAATTTTATTTTCCAAGGAATGCAAAAGGCCTAAAGTAGCATTTAAAGGTTAACGTGTTTGAACTTAGAAGCCCGTAGTCATGGTAATGGTTTTAGGCTATTCTTAATTAGAGGTTTCATTTTGATGTTTCCAAGATTGCCGCATAAGCATGAGAATATTTAATTGTTGAATGAAACTACTCATACAATGCATTGTTTCATTTTTTTTGATGTTTCATAGGCAAGATACGCAAAACACATACTGTGTTGGAAACATTGCATATATGATTTTCATCCAGATGAAACCCATACAATGAAACTACTCATACAATGTATTGTTTCATTTTTTATGTTTCATAGGCAAGATATGCAAGGCATATACTGTGTTGGAAACAGTGCATATATGGTTTCATCTAAATGAAACCCCTTTCATCTCTCTCATTTATTTCTTGCCATATCATCAAAAATGCTGACACGACATCTTATTCAATGAGAATGAAACTCCCATTAGGAGTAGCCTTACTAGTTCACTGTCACAAGAAACTTTTTACTTTAACTTTTTGCTATCTTGTTGCACACAAGTTAGTATGTGTCTAAAATCTATTTCTTATTGACTACATTATTTAAAGTTATCTTTATTGTGGACCAAAAAGCCATGATACATACATATTTTTTTGTAACATTCTTAAATACTACTATTGGAACATATTGTCGTTAGTACCAATTCAAGAAACCCGCTATCTACTATTTATTTACTTTGTGGAATGTTGAGAATATTGTTCAAAAGGTTTGAAGGATTTATAGTTTTCAATAAAAGTGATGGAACTTTATCACTCAAATAAAAGAGCGTAAAATTCTGATGCCAAAAGATTAAATTAACAAAGGAAGGCATAAAAGATTAAATTAACAAAGGAAGGCATAAACTGAAATGGTTATGAACCAGGTTCGCATCCATAAAGCAATTGACAAGAGTCAAAAAATACCATACCCGCAAAAAAAAAAAAACATACCATGCTGCCTTGACCTCACATAGCCATGTTTATATTAGTTCTAAGTCAAACCATTTTAAATTTAACTACTAATATAAAGATTGTCAATATAAAAATGGCTTTGGTAGATTCATTGTACGTATATATTCTTTTATTTTTTTAATTTATTTAGAGATATTAGATCAAAGGTAAAAAAAAACGTTTGACATGATAGGTAAAAAAAAAATGTTTGACCTGACTATATTCCAGTGCCCAGATAAATGGTGTGAGGCCTTTTAGTATGACATCCGTACTTTTTCTGGAAAAATAAAGTTCGTATACTTTTTTTCCCGGATTTAGTACATGAGGAAGGAAATAAAAAAAAAAGTTCCGACCTGCCGGATTCGAACCAGCGACCTAAGGCTGACCGCAGTGGATACGGGAAAGCATACGCTGCCTGTTACTGCAGTACGAGTTGATCGAAAAATCTCCCGCAGCGGCATACGGAACGAGGTACTCTATCGAAGCGTATCGGCTGCGTTCCGGGATATACAGCGTCTCCCCGGAAACGCTGCGCTTCGTCCTCGCCCAACGACTCCTCGCCCTCTGGCCCGTCCCCATCGTCGCGGTCGCGCCCGTCCCCATCCTCGCGCTCGAGGCCTCGCTCCCCTCCGCGGCCGCCCCGTGCTCGCTCGGCCTGGCAGCGCCCATATCCCGGCGGCCTGTTCGCGTCCTGTTCGCGGCGGCCCTGCGCGGGTTTACTAGTCGGAGCTCCGTTCGCGCCGCCGCCCGGATGGCACCGCCGCCGGGCAGATCCACCGCCGTCCGCCCCTGATCTGCTCGAGGGAAGAGCGGATCTGCGCCGGGGAGGGCCCGCCTCCGCCGGACCCTTTCGTCGTCGCCTTCTCCTTTGGATCTGCGCGGGGAAGACAAGTCGGGGCCGCCGCCGCCGTCCCAAAGCAGCGTCCGGCCCTGCCCTCGACCTCCCCTGCGTCGAGGCCGTCGTCCCCCGGTTGCGGCCGTCCGGCCCTGCCCCCGGGCCACCCAGCGGCCGTCCGCCGCCGCGAGGCCATCCTGGAGAAGCCGAGCGTGGGCAGCCGTGGGCGCAAGCGGCGGCGGCGAGCTTCACCTGAAGCGGCCACATCGGAGGAGAGCTCCACCGCGCGGTCCGGCTGGCGTCCTGCCCAACTCAGGTATGTTCGATCCAGGCTCTTTTGTTACATGATTTGATAAGCACATCGGATTTTGTTCGATCCTGTTGACATTGAAGCGTTAAATCAATTTTGAGATTCCCAATTGTCCAACACAAACCATTCTATATGAGATAGAAGTATAGATGGTAAATGCAAACTTTGTTTTGGTGATTTAGTGTTTGTCAGACAGGTGTTGTTGGCACTAGAACCATTGTTCATCTATGAATCCATACAAAATTTTGTTGACTGAATTTTGTGTAATAATAGCTGAAGGTGCATGTCAATTTCATAAGATGCTTGATATAGTCACTAGTCTTGTCTGCTCAGCACCGGTTGTCCACTAGATTGTGATTTTCCTTTTGGAACAATAGCTGAACGCAACTTGCTATTGCTACTTTTATTGATACTCACTCAGTTGTAGTCTTTGAGTTGCTCTTTCAGCTTTCTGTGTTGTTTAAGTGGAACAGGAAAGGCAATTTGTTATCTATTTATTGCAATTTTGTGTTCTTTGAGTTTATATAACATGTATGAAGCGAACAGAGATAAATGCAACACTCTGTTTTGGAAATTCAGATACCTGCTTTCCATATTGGGCTTGTGGTGTTGCAGAAATGTGATATATAATTGTGAGTGCTCTAGCTATTGATCATCATGTACATAGAGCTAATAGAGCTCAGTAGTTTTTGGCCATTGATCGACCACTTGGTCTTCATGGCTGGTAAGTAGTAGTCAATTTCAAGCAACTTGCGGCATGGTAGTGAACTGACTGATAGCAGTGCCAAGTACTGGCAGTAGCTGTACAAGTAGCTGAAATAGTGTAGGCCTTACCTTGTAAATCTTCTTGTTCATGAATATAATGCAAGGAGCAGCTAGCTGATGCTCAGTTGAGCCAGCACAAACCTGTGTGTGTGTTCTGCTCTCATCCTCTGCTCCTTTCTTCTTCTTGAACCTGCAGCCACCAAGAGTGTTTGAGTGTGTGTGAGTGTGAGCTCAGTGATCATCAGGATCAGCTGAGCAGAGGTAGATAGGTTGACAAAATGACTTATGCGGACAAGAATTGAGGTTTTCTGTTTCTTAGACAATTAATGCCAAACCATGAAAGTGATCATGTTACATTTCATGTGCTGTTAAACTAAATGGATTGCCATCATATTTTCTGATATTGTCTTTGCTACTGTCCTTGAACATCTTATTTTCTGATATTGCGTTTGGTACCATTGATGTATGTTTTGTGCATGTGATTTCAGGATGGACCCAAACCAGTGCAATGATGCATCACAGGGATCATTTGCTGGTGCCAACTTTCCTCCTGGTGGCAACATTCCTCCGTACCAGGCTGCCTGGAACCCATACATGTATGGGTTCCAAGGAACTCCATCCTGGTTCCCCCAAGGAATGCAGCAGTTTCCACCGAATGCCTCAATGATGCCTCCTTGTACAAGTGCCAATCCAGCAGTATTGCAGCCGGCTGATAACCAACAAGCATCTGTGGAAGACGATGAGGTACATGTCATCGAACAGGCACCCAGTTCAGCTGCTCAAGGAAAAGGAAAGAGGACAAAGGTGCTGTCCAGTAGGACCAAGTTAGGCAATTTCAACCCAGAGGAAGATGTCAATCTTGTCAAGTCGTGGCTTGAAATCAGCTGTGACCCAATTACAAGTACCGGACAAAAAAAAGATCGGATGTGGGAAAGGATTATGGAGCGATACAACTCCCGGAGGGAATCAAACCCAGTTAGGACTATCCGATCTCTACAGAGCCGTTGGGACAGTATCAAGGCTGAAGTCGGGAAGTTTTCAGGTTTCTATGCTGATGCCATTAGAGAAAATCCTAGCGGGATGTCGGATGCTGATAAGGTATGCCGATTTGCTTGTCCATTTTCCTGATATTCTCTACTACTTGCTGTTTCTACGCTCTTTTGGGGCTCTTTTCCAATGCTTTTTATGGTAGTTCTTGTCCTTGTAATACCATCAGTAGCTAGGATTGGATTGGAGTGCCTGGTCATCTTTGTGTGATTCTGGTTTCCTCTTCTGAGGAGCAATGGGTATATAGAAATCTGATTGTGACTGGTCTTGAAACTACAATTGAGTTTTTTGCATGCATAGTGTATACTTTTCAGGCATACACAGATGATGTATCTTTGTGTGTTGACTGAGGCTTTGAGGCATACACAGATGCTGTTTTCCATTTTGTACTAGACAGTTTTGTTAAGTAATTCATCAGCTCCTCTCTAATCTCTCATGAGCAAAGTCAATGGAGTTGGTAGGAATCCTCAAGTGCTCACTGTCTAGCCATATAGGGCAGCAGTGCACTCAAGTAGAAGGGCAAGCATGCTCTGTTATGTCTTCTACATAGTAGTAGGGGTAGTACATGTAGTTGGTATTTACACTCATGGTAGATTTGTACTAGAATTTGACTTTGGTCTCTATAAGGAAGAAAGAGCAGCTGCAAGCTCATCAGTTCTAAGCACCACCAAAACAATCAGAGTCAAGGACTTGGTGTGTGTGTGCTGTGCTCTGTGTCTCACCTTCTTGTACCTCTAGCCACCAGCATAGTGATCAAGGGAGAGTTGAGAACTCACCTGGTGCAGCTGCTAGGCAGCAGCCATTGCCAACAAGTTTCTCATGATTTCTGTGATTCTGTGATCCTGTGATTTATTACTTAGTGTTCTGCAGAACCATTGTAACTAACTATAATTATAGTGTAACTAAAATTAATTCTGTATGTACCATATGATGACACACCCAAGTATGATTAGTACATATCCCTCTGACTTTTTTTTGTTTACTTCAGCAGTTGAGCTTTGTAAGTAAATGCTGTATTCACACTTATTAGAAATGCCTGTATTGAACTGATTGAAAATCTATAATTTCCTGCTGCAGACCACTCATGCAGCAGCAAATTTTGCTGCGATCCTGAAACACAACTTTGGTTTCCTGCATTGTTGGGACATAATGAAGGATGAGCCCAAATGGAACGATCCAAAGGGCAGAGGATCGGCCCAGTCGGCTAGAGCTGACCCCATCAACCTTGCAGATGACACTGAGTGCCCAACTGGATCAGCTGACAAGAGGCCTATGGGCAGGGATTCAGCTAAAGCAGCCAAGAAGAAAGCAAATTCTTCTGCGGGTTCAACATCATCTTCTGAGTATGCTTCCAAGATGCAAGATCTATCATTGCAAAAGATTAGTATCCTGCAAGAAGAAAGTGCGCGTAAAATTGATCGGTTCCAGCAGCTGGCTGCTATAGATGAGAAGCGCTTTGAGGAAATGCGATCCCACAATCAATCACTCTTAGGCATTGAGCAAGAGAAGATTCGGCTCATGCGGGAGAAGCATGAGAGGTACAAGGAAAAGGAGGAGAAGCAAGAGGATGAAAGGATCCTTGCCATTGATCTTGATGCTTGCACACCACCTCTGCGGGCGTATTACGAAGCTCTGCAGGAAGAAATTTTGGAGAAGATTGCAGCTAGGCGAAGGAAGAGACAGGCGCCCTGAATACACATCCAACAGTCCTGCTTCATATCAGGTACGCAAGCCCAACCCTTACCCATGTTAGAAATTAGTTACGTACACAAATATTGATATTGGTGTACCTGTTCTCGGATTGCAAACGCACATAATCTTGATTAGTTGAGCCCACACTAGAAATTAGTTACTTACAGAAATATTGATGCATGGTTGTTTGATCTATGTGATTATTTTATGCCCCTTTTTATATAATGTGAACAACATGGCTGTGTTGTATGCCTTGGTGCTTTTGAAGATCTTTTTTATAGAAAACCTGGAATAATATGTAAAAAAGAAACCCGGAGATCAGGCTGAATGTAAACTCAGTTCCAAAAAGATTAATCTGTAAAGTCAGCCCTTAATTAGATTTGTAGATGCATGTGGCTTCATTTCATTAGCTCAACATTCATCCATCTGTCCATAACAGCGAATGCTGATGCTGATGCACCTTTCTCTCTGTTTCTATAATGGCTGTATTACTCTCTGTTGTCATGGCTTGATCAATGCTATTGTATTTAAAGAAAGTACGTTTCATATTGGGAGTTACAAGTCAGTTTAGTGAAATAAATTCTATTATCTGATAACAGTAATTCCATTAGCCTTTGGGCAGTAAAAGTCACCAGCAACAAGTCTCTGATTGTGACTAATTTGTTTGTTTTCCTGCTATGTGTAAAGTAGTACAAACTAATTCAGAGATAAGGGCAGCTGGGTCCGATGCCTCTCTGTCGTCGATTTCACTAATTCAGAAATGAATCTGATAATACTTAGTGTTGTTGACTGTCACTTATTTGTGCATTGCAGAGCCAGGGATGGGAGAGTCAGTAATTCAGAAATGCATTGGAGGGAAAAAAGTGGTGACTGAGCCAGGGATGGGAGAGGCAACCTTATTACATGTAAGTGTGCAGTTGTATTATTTGTTGATTGTGTTGTTCGGCACTATTATTTGTGTATCATTTGTTGAGTATGCAGTTCGGAACAATTTGTTATGTGTGTATCCTTAGTTTGTGTAGTTGGAACTAGTGTAATGCAACCTGTGAGTGCGAATCTGTTGTAATTTTCGGACACCACTGTGAACCTGTGACTGTGAACCTGTGAGTGTGACTCTGTGAAGTCGTGACTGCTGTGACCTGTGTGCAGCTGTGACCTGTCACTTTGCTTGTGCTCCTGTGAATCTGTGACCATCCAGCAGCTGTGAACCTGTGACTTTGCTAAGTGCATTTTTCATGTTCTGAATCAGTGTGCAGCTGTGAACCTGTGTGCAGCTGTGAACCTGTGACTTTGCTTGTGCATTTTCCATGTTGTGAATCTGTCAAGCCACTGTGAACCTGTGTGCAGCTATTTACATGTGACTTTGCTTGTGCACCTGTGAACCTGAAGGGGAATCTGCAGCAGTGAACCTGTGATCATTGTTTCATCTGGTAAAATTCATCAGCAGTGGCCGGCTTGGAAGGAATGCAGTTGAAATAATATTCTGGCGATCGTGCTTGTCCCTCCTTTCTTTCTTTTTCTCACCAATACACTGTCCTAGGTTGGCAATGGTATGAAGTATGAACTTTGTTTGTGGTATTGTGCTGAGTTTTTTTTGGTTTTTGTTATTCCAGGTGCTGATCCAATTACACTTGTACATCACATGGAATCTTTGAATTAGTTTGGTTGTTTAAATTGTTTTTATTATGGAGTATGGAATTTTGTTAGTTCTAGCTCACTGCATGTATAGTGTCCATGCCTTGTTGAACTTTCGAATTTTTATCAAAAAACTGATGCTCGAAGCAAGATTGATACGAGGAAGAACTTGTAACCGGGAGTCCAAGTTTGTTTGGAGGAGAAGTTTCTAACTTGAAGTTTTTTTCCTTTTCCCAGTTAGTAGATGATGTTCTGTTTGTCACTTCCCTTTTTTATCTGTACTCTGTGAACCTTGGTGGCTCTAGTTGTGTCACTGTTTCCAAATCCGTGTTTAGCTGGAAGGAAGACTGAGACTTTCTATGCTGGAACAGCAAGCACACCGACACAAACTCAAACCAATGCATGGCCAGATGTGAGATGTGAATGAATTAGTGGGTACAGTCTGTGAGCCTGGGGGCTGTCTTTGGCCGGCAACTGAAGGAATTTGGACGAGTGCACCCGAAGGGGAATCTGCTTTTGCACCTGTGACCTACTTTTGCACCTTCTGCTTTTGCACAAGTGACCTGAAGGAATCTGCTTTTGCACGTGAAGCCGGTCACTCGTGAACTGCTTGATTAATTCTCGTGAACTGCCAGGACACACACATCTACTATAACAACACACTCACTGAGTAACATCCAACACACTAACTTGCGAGGCATCCAACACACTAACTTGCCAAGCACATAACACACTCACCAACGCCATGGCCGGCTTCCCAAGCTCATTGCGAAGGTACTGGATGGAGGAGGAGGAAGACGATGACACTCATGCCTTTGTTGACGATGACGAAGCCGAGGCCGCAACATACAACCATCTCGTGCAAGCAGAGAGCTCTCGCACGCGTCGTCGACCTGATGCTCCACCAAAGGTCATTCGTCCGAGGGACCTTCCTTCTGGTCACAGGAGGATCAAAGCCGACTACTTTGTTCCAAATCCTGTTTACACTGACCAGCAGTTCCGTAGAAGGTAAAGTTGAGCATATTTCTAATAACGATCGATCTACGTCCGTAGTTTCTCATTGCAGAACCCATGTTGCAGGTATCGGATGCGTCGCCATTTATTCAAGCGTATTAAAGAGGCCGTTAAAAATCATGATAACTACTTCAAAAAGAAGTATGATGCAGCTGGCAAGGAAGGACTATCGGCTCTTCAGAAGTGCGTGGCGTCTATACGCATTCTCGCATACGGGGTCCCGGCGGATGCCGTTGACGACTACGTCCGCATTGGTGAGTCAACTGCTCGGGAATCTTTGAATCATTTCTGTCGGGCTATCATTGAAGTTTTTGGCGATCAGTACCTACGGGCACCCAACAGTGCCGATGTAGCTAGGCTTCTTGAAGTGGGTGAGAATCGTGGGTTCCCGGGGATGCTAGGCAGCATAGACTGCATGCACTGGGAGTGGAGGAACTGCCCCACAGCATGGAAGGGTCAGTTCACGGGAAGAGGGAAGCATGCCTCTATGATATTAGAGGCGGTTGCATCGCATGATCTATGGATATGGCATGCTTACTTTGGCATGCCTGGAAGTAACAACGACATTAATGTTCTTCATAGATCACCTGTATTCTCGTCTTACCTCAGGGGTCATGCAACCCCTGTGTCATTTGTAGTCAATGGAAACACCTATAACATGGGGTACTACCTTGCCGATGGGATTTACCCTGAGTGGGCAGCCTTTGTTAAGACTATTCGTCACCCCATGGAGCAGAAGACGCGACACTTTGCCACTCAACAAGAAAGTGCACGCAAGGATATAGAGCGTGCATTTGGTGTCCTGCAAACTCGCTTTGCGGTGATCCGAGGACCCGCATATGGTTGGGACCGTACCCGCATTAATGATATAATGATGACTTGTATTATTTTGCATAATATGATAGTCGAGGATGAGGGTGAGCTTGTCCACAATACTGATTTCTTGGACATCGGCCAACTAGCTGTTCCGTACGCCAACAATCCAACAAGGGAAGCATTTGTTGCTGCACACCATAGGCTTCATGACCAAACCACGCACTATCGGCTACTACGTGATCTCATCGAGCATCAGTGGATGAGGCTAGGATCTCTGCAGCATTAGATGAATTAGTGGTCATCTAATATTTATTGTCTTGTAATATTTTATGGGAATGTAATAATTATGAAGACATGTACTATTTTGTGGTCATGTATTAATCATTAGAACTTCTAATATTTTAAGGTCATGTAATAAATAATAAGTCTTGTAATATTTCGTGGTCATGTAATAATTTTTAACTCTTGTAATATTTTGTGGTAATGTAATAATTAATAAGTCTTGTAATTAGTAAATCTTGTAATATTTTGTATCGTATGGTCATGTAATAATTATTAAGGCTTCTAATATTTTAAAGCATTTTTTCCCTATTGTATGCGAAGGTATAAAAGTGTAAAATTTTTTTGCTCATGTCACTATCAGCAACAGACAAAAAATGACGAGTGGCCATGCATGTGTTGCAATGCAAACAGATTCTGCAATGGCTATCAAATTTATGATCCTCGGCCATTGCTCATTAGATAGCCAAATTAGTCATTAGATAGCGAAATTTACCCATCCAACATTTGGAGCAAGCAAAATTCAGAACTGCATAGCACTTCTGACAAGCAAATTTAACTTCTATCTTTTGGAAATCATCTCCTAAAGGACAAATATATCTGAATGATGATCACCCCTTACATTTTTTTATCAAATCAAATGATTCTTGTTTGGTTTCAGAAATAGGAAGTGTTCATCTGTCACATGATTCCTCCAAAGCACATGTTTAACCCTCCAAAATTCTACACGAGTCTTCTCAGAGATAATGGAAACAAGAGCTACAAATGAATGGACATAAAGTGTGAGTTTGCATCAATCAATCCTACCCCCACGAAGTGCTACGATAGTGCTACTATGACTAGAACACGAGCAAACAAGAGTTTGTTGTTGATTGCACAATATGCAGCACAAACTCCTGCCTGTCTGCCGCCTCACTAAAGCAACCGTAGACCTGCAAATAAAGCAATAGACATAATTAATTAGACATACATGCTCCTAATTTACATTCCTGAGAGACCCCAGTTTTTTTGGTTTCATATTTTCATTCATGTCAACACTTGGTTATTAGAATGTTATGATCTGCTAGTTTTGTACTGAAAATTTGCTTTGAAACCCAACAGATAACCCAAATATGGATGAAATTGAATAGCGAAGGTTACACAAAATGCATTGGACGCCCAAAAAATCGTTATAGTAAGCTTTCTTCCCATCTTCCTTCAAGTTAAATATTAGTTCTAAGCAATCTTTTATCTTCGAGTTCAAATTAAGTTGCCTCAACTGAATACTAATCTGGGCAACACTTGCTCTGCTTTTTCAGGAATCAACAGTGCGACAACTGGTTATATAATTGTGAACGCAAATGGTGGCCTGAACCAGATGAGAATGGGAGTATGTATACAATTATCTCAACAAACTTGAACATAGGAAAATGTCTTTCAGGTTTCAGCTATCAGCTTACATGCATTTCTTCAAAATCATTCTTGCTGATAAGTGATATGGTTGCAGTTGCCAAGCTCATGAATGCCACCGCTGCTGCTTGTGCGCCTTGTGCGCTGCGGTCCTCCTCCCATGGCCGCCGTCGCCCCATGGCCCGCCCGCCTCCTCCTCCCCACGAGCGCCGGCCCGGAGAAGGAGAGGCCGGCCGGTGGGAGCCGCAGCCCCCGCGCCGCCGCCGCCCGCATGAGGCCGGCCGGGGAAGGGAGCGGGGGAGGGGGCCGGCGCACGCGGAGACCGGACGGAGAGAGAG
>CM014271.1:37606474-37619798 GCA_004135705.1 Alloteropsis semialata
TTTTTTATGGTCCTTAATAAAGTGAGGTGATTGTCTTTATTATTTATTGAACACATCATAGCTATATATCTTAAGCATTTGGCCTTGATAATCCCTTTTTTAAAGTGTTGAACACAACATGACTGTACATTTATATTAAGGATCTTTTGTATGCATTTTCAATAAAGTTTGGAACACATGTGCTCTCCCAAACTCCCTGTTGAAACTGAAACTAGTGGTAGTGTGGAGCTGGAGCGTGAATTGGGGCTGATGAATATGCTGTAGGTTTGATTACTGATCATCTCGAAGTTATTTATAACAATTGAGTCCATCAAAGCCGTTTGGTGCTTGTCTTGGAGACTTCCATGTGACTTCTTTGACCAAGTAATTGGTCAAACCATGGCAATATATTGAACCAGAATAATCACCGGTCACTTTTGAAACCTATACCTAGGTACTTACCTCATGCAACCTGCTGATAGTTATTATGCACCAACCATGAATTGGACATTAGATAAATTTGCCAAATGCTGAATGCTGCAAGAATGAACACGTCTGATTGAAAGGTCCTAACGTCCATATATTATCTTGATGCATTAGTCCTCATTTAATTTTAAAACCACATACCAAAGAAAAATTAATGTTGAGGTGTAAAGAGTAGGGACTGGAGGACCGTTAGGTTGTCGCTTATGTGAGGAAAGATTGCATCTGTGTATTTGAATTATCATCTGTTATATACATGCTAACATATACACTTTAGAGGTTTTGGTATACATGGTTAACATATGCAGTTCAGTGAGTTTTTGAAAGTTCTGGTAAATGTTATCTTTGGTTCTTGTGGAGAGGAACCAAATAACCACAAGCTGGGTGCTATCCACTTGCTCAGGAGAAGGTATGCAGTTATTCTTCAGTATGGGGTTCTTGGCTGCTTTTGAATTTTACTTTAAGAATGAGGTGTCTCTGCTTGCAAAAGTTGGATTTGCCTTGTTAGAGGATCGTAGCACAATTTCAAATGGTCAGACTGTGCTACATTGGACTGATGGCATAAGGTAGACAGGTAAACAAGGTTAAAAATAAGAGCTCCACAAGGATTTGCAAACAATGGATTTTGCAAATCACAGATGACCTCTCCATTTTGGCCCTTGTTTATTTATCAGTCTTAAACATGGTAGACAATGTCCAGATCTAGAAAATGAGGACCAAATCATATGGTAATGTACTTCCAATTCAGTTTTCTTCGTTTGGTCCAGATTTCCTTGCATTGATCAGATTTGGAATATTTGAGCCCAGCTAAAAGAGAACTAGATAGTGCCTACTGATTGCTGCTGGGCTGCAGGCGTCATTACCATAGTCCTTTATAATTCCCTCTTTAATATGTTTAATACGTTGTCATAACTTTGGAGTACTGGTTTTTCATGCCTCACAAGAAGCAATATGACAATTTAGATATGACGAAAAACATACACAGTTCTCAGGCACACCACGCGAACAGCACATCACATGAAAAGATAGTTCATTCTGTTGATTTCAGAAGATGTCTTTGAATCCAGAATTATTTGAGCTAAGATGTTGCACCCTTTTTTAGAGGGATTCACGGAGCTGGTTATGAATGTGCATCCTTGTCATGCACATGGGTGCTGCAGATTATGGTCATGCCGACTATTGGGGGCGTAAATGACACAGAACAAGATATGCAGGTCTCTTTCAATCAAAGATTGACTAATTGGAGTTTCATAATTTTCTCTACCTTAAACAACGTGCATTCGACTAGAGGAAAGAGGCTCAATCTACAAGCACGGAATTTTGGCTGGTGTTGCCAAGCTTCAATTCAATTGTTGCCATTTGTCACTTCTCAAATTACATTCAAAACTTGTTTGCTTCTGTTTCTGTGTGTGATATTGCCGTCTTTTTTTTTTCTCCCTCGACACCAAACATCTAATATTTATGTACTTATTTATTCTAACAGTTAATTGATGTATTTTTGGTACACTTTCTGCAAAAAAGTTTGTCAGAAATGGTTATGCTGCCGGCTCTGGAATGTTGTATTGTCCAATTCTGCAAGTGTGAGCTGTTTCGTGTTTGTGCATTCTTTCCATCTTATGTATCTGACGGGTATGTGTGCACTTTTTCCGATAATGAAGTGGTTGTAGGGCGCAACGCTGGTTTGGTCATGCAGTCTTTTATTCTAGCTTCTTCAAAGCATGGGCTGTCTGGCTCGTGTACTTGAAGCAAGTTTGAGTTAACATTGGAACCAGTAAATCACAAGGCCAACATTGTGTCAAAACTACTGTCCAAAATTACAATTTATTTTAATTTTTCTAGATTCATTAGTTTTGTTATGAATCTAGACATAGTGTATATCTATATACATAGCAAAAGTAACGAAACCTAGAAAAGTCGACATAGTATAGATACATAGCAAGAGTAATGAAACTTAGAAAAGCCAAAACAAATAGTAATTTGGGAGTTGGGACATAGAGGAGTACATTACAGATGGAAAGGCATCATTAATTATTATCTGTATGGGATTTGGGATATAATACATGCTAAATATATTTAAAACAATTGGTTATAAAGTAACCGGTGCTTCTACCTAGAAAAACAATCAGATGTTAAAAGTGGCGATAGGACAGAGGGTGGCAAATCAGTTTCAAAGCAGTGAGAAATTTGAGACGGAGTTATATATTCCATACAAGAACCATCAATTATATAGTATATGCAGTGAGTGCCTGAGATATTCTGAAAAGGAAAATAAGAACAAGGGGATGCATGGCAACAGAACGTGGTCTGATCTATAAATTTATCACCCCAGTCCAACTGAACTGCTAGGCAGAAACTTACACATATGGCACTTGCTCAAATCAAGCAAACGAACATCAACCACACCAATATGGAACAACAACACGACGACATCAACAAGATCTGTCTTTCAAAAAAGACATCAACAAGATCTGGCAATGAAAAGGAAGAAATGTTTTTTGGACATAGGTGACCAGGGAAGGAAACAAACTGACACTGTCTGCATCAGATCTCTCGATTCAGGGTTTAGGCTGAAGGTGAGGAACAATCCACCAAGCGTACCAAAAACAATCTGCGCATTGCTCGGAAGAACCTGAAGACCGGACGCACCTGATTGCGGCTGGCCACGCACATTCTTCAGAACTCAGAAGATTCCGAAGAGTGGCTGTAAGTCTGATTGCACCTGGCTGCAGCTGGATACTCAGGGGGTGTTTAGATACCCCTCCATTTTGCATTCTGAATCCATTTTGCATTCTACACGCTTTCCAATGCACTTTTGTCTCTCTGTGCACATGGTCCAACGCGCCCATTTTGCATTCTCATTTTGCATTCTATGCATCTAAACACCCCCTCAGTCCTCCAAAGAGTCCGGTCTGGGCCTGCACATTGGTTGGTAGACCCTGAAAACCGCCCGCAATTGACTGCAGCTGGTTGTCAGTCCGTTGGTTTGGCACATCTTCAACTCGTGTGAGAAAATTTAAGACGGGATTGTATATTCGAAACAGGAATGAGGTATAACCACATCTGGGAAAAATGTCTAGCGAGCGAAAGAGCGTCCACACGGGGAACCTCCCCGACGGCGATCGCCGGGAGAATTCTCGCCGCCTGGACTTCAATCTCCTCTCACGGGAGGGGGAATCGGACGAGGAGTCCATCTCCCCCCCTGGGGGCCAGTGGTGCTGGGGCTGGAGGAGCTACTAGAAGCCACGCGGAGGAAACAAGCCCCTCGCCGCCGGGAAGTTCAGATTACGGGTAAGCGGCTTCCTCGATTCATCCCGCCGGTGAGGAGGACGAATTCGAGGGTGACGACGGAGCCCCTTGAAGCGCTTTCACCGCAGCTGATCTATGAAGAGGAGGCGGAGTCGGCACCGGAAGCGAAGCAAGCGAAGCAGTTCAACCGCAAGCAGGGTCGATCATCCTCGAGCGGGAAATCTGGAGCCAAATTTCAAAACCAGAGGAGGAAGAGAGAGACCACTGACTTGGGGGACCCGGATGCAGAGATTTGTGAGCTGGAAGAGTACTGGGGGCAATTGTGGGAAATCCCATCTCCACCCAAACCTAATCCTCGTCCCTTTTCCGCTGCCACCGGAAGGGGGCTCCTCTTCTGGATCCAGAGAGATCTAGTGGAGGGGAGAGCTTTCGCCGAGGAAGATTGCTTCCCAGCTTCACGGGCCGAGAGAGGAAATCCAACAAGCCACATCAAGCTCGGGCAAGGAAGCTGGGGAGGGAGGGTGAAGCCGCGATTTAGGCAGTTGGGAGTTCGGGCGGCGATGGCGGGCCGTGGAGGAAGGGGGGAGGTTGGTATCCACCACCGCCAATGTGGTACCCGCCACCAGAATACCCCCCTCCGGGCTACTTCTACCATGATCAGGGAATCCGGCCGCCTGGCCCGAGACCGTTCAGGGCTCCAAGACCGCCGACGAACAACAACGCCAACCCTAACAACAATCAGAGGAACCGTCAACAGCATCAGCAGCAAAACCGACAGCAACAACCTCCCCAGCTGCAGAATCAGGTACGGCCTATTCGAAACCAGGGGCAGGGTGGGCTCAATGGGGCTGCTGAGGCTGGAAACCAAAAGGGGGAAGTCAAAGGGATAGCAGATAATGGGGAAAAGGTGATGGATGAGACAGTAGAATCCTTTGCTGATGTTGTATGCTACAATTGTGGGATTCCTGGTCATCACAAGGCTAATTGCTCAAAGCCAAAGTTTTGTTTCATATGTAAGGACACTAGCCATGTGGTTGAGGCATGCCCAATTAGGAAGCAAGAACACTTAGTTGCTAGATATATTGGTAGTGCAGCTGGTGGGCTTGGTTTCTACTGTATTGAAATTCCTGATGTGGATGATCAAATGATGGTAGATGTTAGTAACTGTGGGAAGGTTTACATAGATACTGGAGACATTACCAAGGAGGAGTTGGTGAAGGAGTTAGCTGTAAGTTTCAATTCTAACTGGCCTTGGCAGGTGAGGCAGTTAGATGAATGGTGCTACTTAGTGAGATTTCCCCCAAACAAGAGAGTCAAAGACCTTGCTGATCTATACTCAATCAATCTACATAAAGAAGGTGTCTCAATCAAAGTTGAAGAATGGAATGGGGAGTTGGAACCTTACTCTGATCTGCAGGAGGTTTGGGTTCAAATGAGAGGTATTCCACCAAAGTGGTGCAATTGGATGGTGTTTGATCAATTGGCTTCTGGTTATGGGCTTCTTGATGATGTAGATTGGCAAGGCATGTTTCAAAGCTTCTATGAAGTGGTTAGACTTAAGATCAAGTGTAGAGACTTCACTAAAATACCGAAGAAGAGACTATTTTGTTTAAAGGGCAAGTTGTATATGATTTCTTTGACAGTTGAGCATCCAATTGCTGTTCAAGCTGGACCTGGTACACATGATGATGGGGATGAGGACAATGATGACAATCAAGATGACTTAGGTATGGATGAGTTCCAAGAGGATAACACCAAAACAAATGGGGATGGGGTGCCACCTTCCACCCCTACTGCAAAAACACAAGGATCTGGAACCACTGGTGGTGGATTCTCCTCTTCCTCTGGTACAAAATTACAGAACCTGCCACAAGATATTAAGCAAGCTATTATGGAGGATGGCCTGAGTGAGAATCAGGTTTTTCAGCTGTTAAGAGATATGGAACTGGTAGATGAGGAGGGAGACTTTAACTGGGAAGGTGAAGATAATGAACCAAATTTAGTCTATGTGGAAGAAATGGGAGCAGAATCTGACACATATAGGATGGAATGTGACTTGGAGGTGCAGAAGCTGTTACCTGAGGATATTATGCCCAGTTTGCAAGAAATACAAACTCAGACTGTAGATATGACAAGCTGTGAGGAACAAAATGCAAGTGCTGTCAGTGGAAATGATGAAAATGAGCCTATGGATATGGACAAGAGCAATGAGGCTATATCAGGAGAGGAAACTGCTGTGGTCAAGGAAAAGGGTGACAATAAGGGGAACAAACTCACTAAAACACACAAATGGGGTCCAGTGGTGGCAGAAAGGAAGAGTTCAAGATTTTCTCAAGATAGCCGTACAACCCAGCAAAAAGCGGAGGACATCAAGAAAGTCAAGAACCTGGAGAACAACTACATCACAAAGCAAGGTAAGAGATCTGTCCAGCTTAATAAATTGTCTGCTGATTTTGATGATGATTTTGCCTCTTGCCTAGATATTTGTATTGTTAAAAATAAATTTTCTGATGGTAGTGGTTCCAATAGTAGCACCAATATTAGTAGTAATAATGGCAAAGGAGTGGCTCTGATGGAGCAGACTCCAGAGATTGTAGAACCTACTCATGGACGGGGCAAGCACCCTAAGAAAGCTGGTATCCAATGAATGGTTTATTCTGGAACATTAGAGGTAGTGGGAAAGATGGTAGGCAGCAAAGGCTCATAGATCTTTGTAGACAGTATGACCTAGATTTTATTGGTATTCAAGAAACAAAAAAGCAATCCTTCTCTGATAGTTATTTGGCCTCCATTACAGGAAGTAAACAGTTCTGTTGGAACTGGTTACCGGCTGTAGGTACTGCTGGGGGTATTCTTATGGGGTTTAATCTTGACATCTTTGAGGTGATTGAGTGGGATATTAGGGAGTTCTCTATAGGTAGTGTGGTTAAGTGTAGAAAAGATGGTTTTTCTTGCAAAATTGTTACTGTTTATGGTCCTACTTATGATGAGAAAAAAGATGATTTTATTCAGGAAATTACTGACATTGGTAAAAGCTGGGAAGGTCCTATTATTATTGGTGGGGATTTTAACTTGGTAAGGAAACAAAGTGACAAGAGTAATGAAATTGTTGATTTTGGGTGGTGTGAGAAGTTTAATAATTGGGTGGAAGAATGCAACCTTCTTGAGATGAATTTAGTAGGGAGGAAGTTTACCTGGACCAATAATCAGAGTAACTTGATTATGTCCCTCATAGATAGAGTTTTTTGCTCCACTGAGTTTGATAAAAATTTTCCTTTAGCTACCATTAAAGCTCTTCCTAGGTTACCAAGTGACCATACACCGATTCTGTGGGAGTCGGGTGTGGGTCAGAATATTGCAAAGCCTAAGTTTAGATTTGAAAAATGGTGGTTGCAACATCTTGATTTTAAAAGCCAGGTCCAGAAAGTTTGGAGTTGTCCTGCTGTAGGTCTGTCCTCCATTGATACCTGGCAACAAAAAGTGAGGGATCTTAGGAGAAATCTTAAAGGGTGGAGCTGCAATGCAGAGGCAAATAATAGGAAGTTGAAAATAGTCTGGTAATAGAATATGATGAGCTTGACAAAAAAGCTGAAGTGCAGGGTCTTAGTAGTGAGCAGGCTGAGAGAATGGATGTGGTTATGATGGAACTTAATAAAATTTGGGCCATGGAGGAAACAAAAGCTAGACAAAGATCAAGAGATAGAGCTATTAAAGAGGGAGATAGAAACACTAGATACTTTCAAACAGTGGCTAATCAAAGGAGGAGAAAAACGACTATCCATGCTATGGAGGGTCCTGAAGGGATTGTCCATAGTACTGAAGACATCCAAAAGATAGCAACTAGTTTTTATAAAAACCTTTTTAGGCATGAGGACAGAGATCATATTGAGCTTTTAGATAGTTCCTTTGCTGATAATGAGAAGATCTCTAGTGAAGAAAATGAAGAATTAGAAAAAGCTTTCTCTGAAGAAGAAATTAAAAGGGCTGTGTTTGAATCTTACTCTGATGGAGCACCTGGCCCCGATGGTTTTTCTTTTATGTTTTATCAGTGCTTTTGGGAAACTATTAAAAAGGACCTTATTAATATGTTTGAAGATTTCCACAACGAAAGTTTAGACCTGTTTAGAATTAATTTTGCTGCCATCACATTAATTCCAAAAGAGCAAGGAGCTTGCACTATGAATAAATTTAGGCCAATTAGTCTTTTGAATTGTAGTTATAAGATTTTTACTAAGGTGTTGACAAATAGGTTGTGTCTGATTGCTGACAGGTTAATTAGTAGCAATCAAACAGCTTTTATTAAAGGTAGATATATTCTTGAGAGTGTTGTGACTGCACATGAAGTTATCCATAGTGTTCACCATGCTGGGGGCAAGGGTATTGTTTTGAAACTAGATTATGAGAAAGCCTATGACAAGGTGAGTTGGGAGTTTCTGCTAGAGGTGCTTAGTAAAAGAGGTTTTGGGAAAAAAATGGCTAGCCTGGATTCATAAAATACTTCATAATGGCTCTGTTGGAGTCACTATTAATAATGTGGATGGTAGTTATTTTGAGACTGGGAAAGGTTTGAGACAAGGAGACCCCCTTTCTCCTATCTTGTTTAATTTTGTGGTAGATGTCCTAACCAAAATGCTCCAAAAGGCTGCTGGCTTTGAGATCATTAAAGGTTTAGGTACTGTTTTAGTTCCTCAGGGTGTCATTAGCTTACAGTATGCCGATGATACAATTTTATTTGTTGACAATGATTTAGGAAAAGCTGAAAACATGAAGTGGATCCTGTCTTGCTTTGAGAGAATGTCAGGAATGAGAATTAACTATAATAAAAGTGAAGTAATTCCTTTAAATTTAGATGATCAGGAAGCGGGTGTGCTGGCTGCAGTGTTTGGCTGCCCAATAGGCTCCTTCCCTATAAAGTACCTTGGTATTCCTTTGCATTATGACAAGTTGAGAAGGGAGGACATCCAGCCTTTAGTTGATAAAATTGTGAAAAGGATAGCTGGATGGAGAGGAAAACTCCTTTCTCATGCTGGTAGAGTTGTTCTCATTAAGACTTGCCTTTCTAGTATTCCAGTTTACATGCTCTCTTTCTTTAAATTCCCCAAGTGGGCGTTAGACTGCATTAATTCTCACATGGCAAATTGCCTTTGGAATGATTATGAAGGGCATGGGAAAATTCATTTGGCCAATTGGCATTTAGTTGGTATGAAAAAAGAGTTTGTGGGCCTGAGAATTCCATGTCTTAGAGACTTGAATTTAGCTCTCCTAGGGTCCTGGGTGAAGAGATTTGTAAGAGATGAAGGGAAGTTGTGGCAGGAGATTATTAATAGAAAATATATTAGGAATGCTACCAACATTTTCTGTCTTCCACATTCACAACCTTCAGCCTTCTGGAAAGGGATCATCTCGGCTGCAAAGGCTCTAAAATTTGGCTATAGGTGGTGTGTAGGAAATGGGGCTAATATTAGATTTTGGGAAGATACTTGGGTTGGATCTGCACCTCTTGCAGTTCAGTTTTGGGATCTGTATTGCATTTGCAATCAGATTGGTATTCCTTTAAATAAAGTTTGGGATGGGGAAACGGTTATGCTCTCGTTTAGAAGAAATTTTTCGGAGGACATGCTGAGTAGATGGTGTGAGCTTGTAGAAGTAGTTTCTGCTGTTTCCTATACAGATAGTGATGACTCTCTTGTTTGGCAGTATAATTCGAATGGGATCTATACTTCACAATCTCTTTATGCCATCATTAATTTTAGAGGGGTTCAACCGGTTTATATTCCGGCTGTTTGGAAAATCAAATCACCACCAAAAGTGCAGATGTTTCTTTGGTTGCTCTCTCATAATAAGCTCATGACTGTAGATAATCTAAGGAAAAGAGGGATAGAGAAACCAGAGCAGTGCCAATTTTGTGATGAGAAAGAATCCATTCAGCATTTATTTTTTGAGTGTGTAGTTGCAAAAAGTTTATGGAATTATGTGTTTAGATTCTCTGGTAAGTTGATTAACAATTACCTGGACTTGGCTAGTTCCTGGATTGGTGGGAAAAAATATGATCTGCTGAACGGGCTCACTGCTGGTGTTGCCTGGGGGATCTGGCTGGTTAGGAATGATTTAATCTTTCATAATGTTCACTGGCAGGACATGAAAATGATGATAAGGAAAATTTGGAGGTGCTTCCAGGGGTGGAAACCTCTCTTTGCAGACAAATGTGAAGTGGAAATCAACCAATGGTGCAATTACTTGGTGGACATCCTAAAGGCCCCTTTGGAGATCGATTGTTCGTGAAGAAGAAAAGGCTGGGTAAGGAGTTTCTGATGCCCAGGATGTTTGCTTCCTTCGGAAGTTTTGAACCTGACGCCTGATGGATGACAAGCTGCTGTAGGTGCTGGTTGTGTTGTCGATCGTAGAACAGTGCTCTGAAACTTGTATGCAAATGTCGGGTCTACTATTCCTGGTGGGTGAGTTGCCCTGATGTTTGGCATGATCTGGTGCTTGTAAGGTCTGACCAAAACGATGTCTTGTTTCTGTGAAATGGGACTGGGCAATGCCTATTATTCTAAAAAAAAGTATAACCACATCTTCAACCCGTGTCCTGCTCTCCTGTCATAGCGTCCAGGACAACAGCAACAACTGAGCGTAAAGTCTGCAGGAAGATACGTATGCAGTGAGTGGCATGCACGAACGTTATAATCGGGGAAAAAAAGAAGAACAAGGAGATGCCAACAGAACGTGCTCTGATCTATAAATTTATCGACCCAATTTAACCGAATAGGCCGAGCATGAACATATGGCACTGGCTCGAATCGAAATGTGAACATCAACCACAACAATGGAACAACAACAGCACGATGACGACAACAAGATGATCAGCAGCAAAGGAAGATAGAATTTGAGGACACAGTTGGCTAGCAGCAGGGGAAGAATCAGGGCTTCTGCTGCTGTGCACCTGCCGATCCCTGGACGCCAGGAACCGATCCACCAAGCGGCGGCGTACCAGAAACAATCTGCGCATTGCTCGGCACAACCTGCTGGCTCGTCAGTACGCCGCCTGCCGCGTTGCGAAGAATCTGCTGCTGCAGATGGCGAGCGTAGGCGACAGGAGCGGCGGTGGCCAGGCACCAGCCGGTGACGATCAGCGTGAGGAGGACGGTGGTGACATGAGAACGTCCGGCGGCTTGACGCCGCAGCTGCCATCGGCTTTCCTGAGCCTAGCTAATAATATAGAGGTAGCCTCTTCCTTCCGCTCTAGCACTGTATGGACATAGGAAGAAATGGCTCCGAGAGCGCTTCAAGTGTAGCGATCAAGCTCTCTAAATGCTCGATCGGGCTACTGGTTTTGAGAGTTTGTTTGATAGCAAGCAAGAATATATAGACAAAAAGACGAAGTTTAATTCGATTTTGCAGGTTATTTTCAGGGGAGCTTACTGGTTACGCTTCTGGGCCCAGTTGCAGCGTGAGGAGCAGGCTAAGGACATCCTCATCGCTATGAGCAGGAAATTAGAAGTCATTGCTCTACAGATTGCCAATGGAGGATGGAATAATTTTTATCGTTTACCTTAGTTGGGTGCATGTTGCTACATGTCTGCTCTTTTTGACATTTGTTTGAACTCTGTAATAATTGGCTGTGTACATCTTCGGATGTAGAGGCCGGATTTAATTATCCATTATCTAAAAAAAGAATATATAGACAAGTTAGGAGCTTTGACAAACTGTCGAGTTTCTCTACCGTGTGTAGCACACATTATTGTCTCTTTAACAAGGCTTTTAGGCATTTTGTAGAAACATGACGCGGGAGCAATATAGTTTCGAGCTTGAAGTCGTTTGCTGAAGTCCATCGTTCCACACCAAAACTGATGAGTATGCACATAACGTAACCGCTAGAAGCCATATTTACATAACGTTCCACACTTTTCTATAAGTGATTAAATGGTCAGTATAGCTACTATATTTGGTTAACTAGCGATGAAGTGTGTGTAACGAGTTTGTGGAGGACTAAGTTTTGGTAACGTAAAATTTATTAAATTTTCAAGATGATTATGTCAAGCAGATACAATAACCTTTGAAAACATTCCCGAACTCTGCATTTTGTTGTCAATTTGCTAGAAATGTTGAGAAAGCTAAAATTTATATATAAAAAAACCTTGGCTACTCCATTGAGAACAGTAACAGAAACTAATATTGCAGGCTACTTATGAAAAATCTGTTGGGGAAGAAAGAAATTCTTGCAGTGGTTGGGTACTTGGAGTAAAAGTTGAGCGTATTCTTTCCAGATATCAGATATATATGGTGTGCGCTATGGATCATAAATTCATAATGCAATAATGGTAAAAATGGATCGCACAAATAAGAGTGGTCGAGCCTGGTGGGTGCCTGAGGCCAAAAAAGAAGAAATACGTGGGAAGGAGAGCTGGCATGGTTGTGGTCCTCACACTGTTGTCTCATTAATACATTAGGCTCCGTTTGGTTTCCTAGCATTGCTAGGAAACAGTTTCTAGCACGGAAGGAATCTTTCTTGCATGGAGTACTAAATGAAGTCTATTTGCAAAACCTCTTCACGGATGAGCATAACTTTTCGTGACGAATCTAATGAGTCTAATTAATCCATGATTTGCTACAGTGATGCTACAGTAACCATCCTCTAATCATCCTCTAATCATGCGGTCAAAGGTCTCATTAGATTCTTCAGGGTTCCTAGTGCAGGGGTTCTGGAGTTAGTTTTGTAAAATACCTTTATTTAATACCTTTAATTAGTGGTCAAAGTTGGCTTTTCTAGCATTGCTAGGAAACCAAACGGGGCCATTTGTTTAGAAGTCAAGAAATATTACGGTCTAGGATAATATATACATATTGGGTTTTATATGCTCAAAAACTAAGACAGCCAAGAAACAATTTTGTAATGGACATGACATCTCACTGCAGTACTGGATTCTTATCCAATTCACTCCGCATGACCACGCAGCTAATATTATATACCTAGCTAGCTAATATACATCACATATGAGTAATCAACAAACTATGCAGAATTAATTCTCCCAAACAACAAACAACTTTTTTATTCTGGGATTTCGAACTAGTGGTTTGTTCTTTAGTTTTGGCATCCAGATGAACGTGCGGACCATGGCTCCTGTTGGATGCCTCCAATGGTTCCACGCGTTTGTGCCAGCTCAGATCATTTTGGTGTACATAAGCTCAATCCTGGTTCACACACTGAAATTAATTTTGGAGGAGCCTTAGGCTGTCCGCACTGGGTGCGGTAAACCATACGGAACGCGGTACTGCAGTACCAAATCTGCTGCAGCGGCGTCCGGGATCGGCTACGGGACGGTCGCGGACGAGCGCGTCTCCGCCAAATCAAGGGGAGGTAGCGGCCGTCCGGGGAGTCCGACGTGGCGCGGGGCCCGCGTGCGGGCCGTTGCTTCACGCCGGCAGCAGGAAGGGGAAGAGAGGGGGGCTGGGCTCCGCGCGCGCCGCCGGAGAGGGTCGCCGCCGCCGCGTGGGGAGCGCCGCGCCAGGTCCTCACGCGGGCCGAATCGAGCTGGGAAGCCGGATCCGCGCCATGGAAGCCGGATCCGCGCACGCCGGCCCCAGCTCGCCTCGCCATGGCCGCGTGAGCAGAGAG
>CM014271.1:37620186-37676246 GCA_004135705.1 Alloteropsis semialata
GAGAAAGGAGGGCGGCCGCGTCCGCGAGCTCCTCCGCCGGAGGGAGAGGAGGAGGCGTGCGGCCGGAGGGAGAGGGGGAGGACGGGGCCGGGAGCAGGGGGAGCAGGGGGAGGGGGCGGCCGCGGGGGAGGAGGGGAGGGGGCGGCCCGCTGCTCTGCCGCCGGCGCGAGGAGAGGCCGAGGCGGGCCGGCGCTGGGGAGAGGAGGCGCGGGGAGAGAGAGGCGCGCTGGGGAGAGGGGGGAGGGGTTGGTAGTTGGAAATGTTGAAATAAAATATAGTATAGTTGGGATAGAGTATGTGATTTGGAGTATGACGGCTGCGGAAGAAGTTGATTTGGAGTATGGAATATGGATGACCAGGACAGAATATTCCTTTTAGAGGATGCATTTAGGGGACGACCAGTGCGGACAGCCTAAGGATTTATCTGCAACCGACTACAGTCCTCCGCTCTACCAACTGAGCTAAGGTCGGATCGTGCACATTTTTCTATTTACACTGTTATAGTCAGAACAGAATCAACAACACGTTTGGGGAATCCTTTTGACATAAGCTGCTTCTAGCTGTTCCAAACAGGACGATGGTCCTTTCTATTTGACTTATTTCTTGCTGAATGAACGGGCGAATATTAATTATTTGCCAGGTTTTAATTGCCCCTAAGAAATAGTTTGTCAGATTGGGCGCTTATTAATTAGCTAGCGTGACTGCTGAAATATTGTACTTGTACATTTGTTTTTTGTGAAATGAAACTCACCACAAGGCCTAGTGGCCGTTGACTTGTTGTCCATTGTTTTACAAACGTTGCAAGGAATCTCGCAAGATACCTTCCTTAATCTGTTGAGATATCCAAAAGTTCCTTTGCAAAAGAGAAGAATAAAGTAGCAGCACTTCCAGTGGCACATGAGCTTCCTTAATCTACTCCCTTCAGTTTTTTTACATGTTGTATTAGTTTTGTCCTAAGTCAAAGTTGTTCAACTTTGACCAAGTTTATAGAAAAATGTAACAATATATATAATATCAAATTTATATATTGGAATCCAACATAGAATATATTTCAATAGTACATGATAGTGTGATAAATATTATTATACTTTTTATAAATTTGGTCAAAGTTATATAACTTTGACTTAGGACAAACCTAATACGACATCTATTTAAAAACAGAGGGAGTATCAGACAGCTTCTATCAGACTGTCACAGGTGACAACTGTACCTTGTGCAAGTTTCCACGTATAGATTACTGATAAACGGCTGCCTTTCCCTCTTGGAAATTGAAAAGGCACCACCATACACAGCATACATGCAGCACAGATAATGTGATCCTAAAGAAATGACAACAGTTCAGAGATCTCTAGTCTATATCAAAATTCTGAGATTCTGGTTCCATATCGTTGATCGACACTACAAACACGAAGAGCACTTTTACAGTGCCCTATACTACTCTAAAGATGGACCAGTATGGAATAAAAAATGACCAATATGAAAGGATCGGACGGCTCAGAATTTTTGTATACTAGTGAAGACTTGACCTATGGTATAGTGGTATAGGTGGGTAGTATAGTCTAGTATGGGTATTTAGAAAAAAAAATTATAATTGGCACAAATGTAATTTTTTGAAGAAATTTTATTTGCACAAATATAATATTATTAAAAATATTGTAATGGCACAATTGTAAATATTTTTTAACAATCTATGTCAAAACATCAATATGGCTCGAACCTAGGACGGAGAAAGGGGAAAAAAATTCTCAATAGAAGAAGATTACTAGAATGCCCTTCCTCTATACTATATACTACTGAGTAATAGTATAGGGCACTGTAAAAGAGTTCAACACGAAACGGTTTATATGTACAATCGACGGCCAGCAGGGAGTCAGTTCCTCTGTCCAACTTTTCTCCTTGTTCTACTCTATGGAAAGCACATGTGACTGTTAGGCGCTTGCTGATCAGTTGAGGATTTGGCTTGCAGAATCTTTTGACTTCAGTGGTTTTGCCTCATGATGGGGGGAAGAATCTGTTGAGGTTGAACGGCAGGGTGTAGAACTCTTCGTTCCTGCTGTCGCCTCGGAACGTCCTGAACCGCGCCCACCATGGCATCCCTCGGTCCCTTGCCGCGTCTCTGACTTCAAGCGTGTTGTCAAGGAGTACTGCCACAAAGAGAGCTACGGTCGGCGGGGATGAGAAGATGGTGTTGATGTAGTCATTGAACTGCAACAAACAAAAGAATATGTCAAGACAATTTCAGCTCGGTTTTCACAACCAACAATAGAAGATGTGACATTTTTAAGTTGGAAATTTTAATCCTTGGATAGAGAAAGCACAAACCCATCCAGCCTTTGTGTGTGCGGGGCCTTGTTGTGAACTCGTGGAATACCGAGAGAAGTACTCTGGTATGGATAAACCAAGGAAGAGCGAAACACCAATGATAAAGAGGTTGCGCATCGAGTTCATGTTGGTGAACTGCATAAAGGAGAGCCCCACAGCAGCTGATGACACAACAGAGAGAAAGCTTAGTTATACTCTTCAAAGTAGAATATATTACAATAACAGGATATTTCACTTTGACTTCAAATGATACTCACCGACAATTCCAAACATAACACAGTAAATGGCGGCAAATATCGTGAAGGGAATGGAGGCAAACAGTGCTCCAAATTTACCTGCACTCATGATATGTTCAGAATCCTGAAAAACTAAGTAGCGCAGCTTGATGTTACTGCTAGCAACAATTTTACCTAGCATGGAGAAGAAGATCATGAAACCAGCAGAGATTTGTATCACTCTTCTGCTACCGACCCTTGTTGATCCAAGGAGACCAACATTCTCGCTGCGTTGTAGGCAGACAGTCAGTATGGCATTAGCCGTGGAGTTAAAGAATAAAGAACAATCACAAACTGAAGAATTATGTATCAGTAAATTGTTGCACTTACACAGAAACAGTGGAGCCAGTCCCAGTGCCAAATAGGCCATCTAGCAGGGTTCCAATACCCTGGACGTATCAGGATAGAAAAAACATTAGTTCTTGAACAATTTTACTACTGCAATTGAGATCAGAAATGTTTCTAGTCTGGGTAAATTACGGTAATCCATGAACTATAGGTAGATTATTTGGACTGAAGTTTTCCCTTCATCTAATAAAAGGAAGGTTATTTCTCATGTCATAGATATTGACTGAGTTCTGTTGACGCCAGGATAATATCACTAACCTGCCACCCAATGCCTCTGCTCAGGACATATGCTGGTGGGGGTGTTGCACTAGCCAACCGGGCAGCAGCTTTAAACGCTCCTGTTGTCTGCAACCCTCAAATATTGTCCACCAGATCAGATGGGTACAAAAAAGAAGCCTAATGTTGACAAACCGACAAATTACTATAAGGCATGGAATAGAAAACACTTTCCAAAAATACTATGAAAATGGTTTTAGTGTGTCATGGTACCTCTATTAAAGAGACCACCACAGCAGCCATCATACCGAACGCATGGTCTGCACTGAATGTTGGTGCACCCCACTGTAACGGATATGGAATGCTTATCCTAAAGAAAGTGTAGTGGAAGGTTACACGAGTAATGAAAAATATGGATGTCAAAATGAATGAATGTACACATGGAAGTCACTAAACCATTGTGATGAAGAGATGAGGTTGGCAAGGTCTGTCCGGCAGTTGATCTGGGTGACAAGTGCTGTGTGCCTGTATGCACCACTTGCTGTGAGGATGTGGGCATACACCCAGACAAGAGCTATGCACATCAGCAATGAGAACCTCTCCAAAAGAGGAACATTCCGAACATTCACATGCTTGAGATACTGGGAAAGCGCAACAAATAGGATAAGCATTGGAAGACCAATTTCCACGCATTTCCCGACCTGCAAATGTTGCCCTTGAATTAGCTTATTAGGATTCTGTAAGGGGTAACAATAGAATGCTAGCTCTTGGATAATAATGGAATCCCACCAATGGATAATCGATTTATTATTTTCAATATTGAATCAAGCATTTTAAGTGTACTGACAAAACTGATACATAAAAGTATTTCTCGACAGCGCTAAATAAGTAAATATTACTCAAAAATGACTAGATATCCCCTTGTGCACTTTAGTAAACAGAATGTAAGATGGGTAACAATATATGCTTAGTAATCTAATAGAAAAGATATGTGACCTGCTCATACTTTTATTATAGAAAATCATTCATATATATCATATCACCTAAGCAGTAAGGTAGGGAAAATAGTGCAGTAATGTTCAAAATGAAATAAAAAGAAATAATAAAACTGTAAAGTGGAATATTTTTCAGTATGATGACCATAAGGAATCAAAGTGACTGGCATTATTATATTACATAACAAAAGCAAGACCACTAGAGCTTTTACCACTGGGAATCCTCTCACGAAAAGGCCAAGCCCCACCAAAGTGACCACAGGAACCATCCCAAGTGGGCTAAAGAACCTGCAACATGCCACATCAAAATGTTATGTTCTTATTCCTGCCGTGGATCCGAAGGTAGCAGCCATTCCAGTCACCTTTGCGTATTTTTTTCTCCGTTTGAATATGATATTAGCATATTGTACTTTTTTCTCTAAAGTGTTGTGCGCAATTCAAACAGACATAAAGTGGATAGATAGCCCAAGGACCCATACTAGATTGTAAAGAATAAACAGATAACGATCCATCTTATTGAAAATGTGGCCCACTGTACTAAACATGCCATCATGCCGTGCTAAAGTTCAAACATTCGTATGAAAGGGCCCCTCAGCTTCATTATAAGAATCTTAACAAATTATTCAGGTATTTGGATATGTCAAGGAAATAATCTGTGCACTGGATATGGATATTGATAAATAATTAATTCATGCATCGGCTAAGGCAAAAGGGAGAGTTCCATTTACCTAGAACATATTGCCCACAGTTGGCTGTATCCAAGAATTATTTGAATGCTTGAGGATACAATCAATGAACCTTGTATGGCTCTCATAGTCTGCAGAAATCTCTGCAAACAAGAAATTACAAACATGGAATTTTCAGTAATGTAGTGGCCTAACAATCAACTCTTTCTGTCTAAAATGAACTTCTGTTTCTGAGATATGGAAAAACAAGAATAACGTAGGCATCATTTTCAGTAGTGTAGTGGCCTAACTATATCAACTTTTTCAGTCTAACATGAGCTTCTACTTTTGACATTTAGGAAAGAAAAACTTATAGGAAGATAATTGCATACTTACAGTATGGCCGTCAGCTATTTGTGCGAGTGCGGGGTCACGGATTATGGAGAGGATAGGAACCACGTATGCATATGAACCTCCCATGATTGTAGGAAGGCGAGTGCCAAATAACGTCTGGAGCAATGTCTTGATCCCAGTAACAAATAGCAGTGTCTGAACCACCTTGGCCTTGTCATGCTTTGAGTAGAGAAGGGGGGAAAAAATTCCGTAGTCACAATGCATGCGTGCATCGAATGAATGAACAACAACACTTATATATCTAATTGCACGCATGAATGAACAACAACACTTATATATTTAATTATATACTTACTACTAAAATAGCATTTCTTCCTTTCATACTGGCAGTATTGGAATCTAAGAATTCAGAAGCACGAACTACAGCCAAAATTATCAAGAAATCACACAGATACAGATAAATTGATAAAGACGGAATTCTCACATCATTTCCACCCATGAGCTGAACCAGCATTGTGGGGATCATTACCGCAGTGCCCAGGGCCAGTATGTAGTGCTGGAACCCCAAAGCAATCCCTTCCCCTGCAACGTCCATAAACATTCAGAACTAGCAGTAGCACAAACAAATGCTTGCACTGTCGGCTACAGCATGGCACATACCCCAGGAAGGATTGGAGTCGATGCAGTACTCGAAGCCCTGGAGCTGGTCCATGGGCGTATGATGAACCATGTCCTCCGGTTTCACCTCGGCCATTTTGGGATACGCGAATGCAGCCGAGCTCGAGAACTTGTCTGAATAGCACTATAGTAGAGGAGGTGAAGAAACGGTCCGGTCCTGGGCTCTCCAAGATCCCAACCTGACGGACGAGCAATGGTCTCGGATGGATATCGATTATGGACAGAGAAAGAGGATAATCGAAAGCAGCAGGCGCCATCATACCTTAGACCAATCTGGACAGAGCAAGGGGACCCTGAGAGCAGAACAACCGCAAGCAAGCAACAGCGCTGTGAAAGCTGGAGCAATGGTAGCGCGGTAGATAAATTAAAGTCCGGTCCAGCGGCAACGGCCCTCTTTGGCTGGGGAGGGGAGACAAATGTCAGCGGCGGCAGCGGAGGCGGTCAGAGCTCGGCGGGGACGACGACGACGGAGCTGCGACCGCGACACAGTGAAGCACGGACAAGCAAAGGGGGAGGAGGATGGAGGCGAAGTAACTGGTGATGCGCTTTAGGGAAGGAGGATGTGTCAAAGCGGCAAAGGCGAAAGGTGCCAAAGGAGAAAAAGATGAAAAGAGGCAGAGGCGGCAGGGGCATGAAAAGGCGCGGCGCGAGTGCGAGAGATGAGTGGGCGCGCAACCGCTGTGCCCTGAGTCCCTGACCTCAGATGCTCGCAGTGGCAGCTCCTCTCTCTCTATATTACTGTAGGCAACAGCGGTCTCTCTCTCTCTCGATTAGCAGTGTAACGGTTTGTGCCGATCACGTTCTCTCGCTCTTGCGTTGAGATCGGATGCCGTTCTTCTGCAGAGGCGAACGGGTTGCTTTGCTGCAGTGCCGGCGATGGAATTGGCCGTTGGGGTTTGTTGTTTTGTGGGCGAAGACAGGAACAGAGAGGGACAGGGTGCAGCAGACGAGGAGGGAGGATTTAGGGTCTGTTTAGATTAGACTATCTGCAATGGTGACCTCTATATTTTACCCTCCAAAACAAAATTTAGAGAACATGTAAAATTTTTTCTCCCCTAAATCTAATGTCAATTGCAACGGTGCTCTGTAAAACTATCCGTATCCACCCGCCTCGCCCGCCCGCGCCGCGCTCTCCGCGCCCGCCGGCACCGAGCCGGGGCGAGGAGAGAACCAGCAGCCGGCCAGCCGTCCGTCCCCGCGCGGGGCACGAGGGCGGCGGGGGGCCGTAGGTGACGATGAGCAGCGTCTGGTTCCACTGCGGGCTGGCCCGGAGCGCCTCGTACACGTCCTTGACGAGGCGCTGCCCGTTGGCGACGTCGTGCGCCGGGTGGTCGTCGTCGGCGGGGGTCCCGGTCAGGTCGAAGTACCGGGGCTCGATGACGGAGAGCGCCGGGAGCACGCCGCGGCGTGGTCCTTGAAGGCGGCGTCGTAGCGGTGGAAGCTGCGGGCGGCGTAGCGGAGCGCGCGGAGGCGGCGGTAGAAGACGACCGTGGGGATGGTCTTGAAGTAGACGGCGAAGTCGCGGCCGTCGGCGGCGAGGGAGTCAAAGATGGTGCGCTGCGGGTAGCCGAGGACGGGGATTTCGGCGCCGGGGTGTTCGAGGAGAAGGGTGAGAAGGGGGCCGAACCCGGGCCGCGGGGCCTGTCGTGGGCGCAGGTGGAGGCGATGACGGGTGGCTTCACCTCCGCCGTGGTCGGCGAGGGCGGGTTCAGCACCGTGTACCTCGCGCGCCTCTCCGGCGCGCTCGCCGCCGTCAAGGTCCACCGCAGCAGCGAGCGCCTCCACCGCGTGTTCCGCCAGGAGCTCGACGCGCTCCAGCGCGTCAGGCACCCGCACATCGTCCGCCTCCTCGGCTTCTGCGACCAGCAAGGTTGGTGCCCCTGCTTTGCTCTGCGTTCTTGCGCTCTCGCTTCTTTTGTACTAGTGCGCGTCGTGCTGAAAAGTGCTGGCTTCTGTTCGATTTGCAGAGGAAGGCGTCCTGGTGCTGGAGTTCGCGGCGAACGGGAACCTGCACGAGCGGCTCCACGGCGGGGGCAAGGCCGCGGGGACGATGCCGTGGGCGCGGCGGGTGTCGGTGGCGCTGCAGGTGGCTGCGGACGAAGCCCGACATGAAGGGCTGCGCGGCGGCCGCGGAGATGTTGCCGAAGACCTGCTCCAGGACGTAGCGCGCGCGAGAGGTAGGCGAGGAGCGCGGTGACCTGGGACTCGCCGGAGGCGGCGGCCTCGAGCTCGAGCAGCGCGTCCCCGGCGGCGGAGAAGACGAAGACGCGGCCGCGGGAATCCCCCACGGCGAAGTACTTGGTGAGCCCATCGGCGTCCTCGTAGGGCAGCGCGGCCGCCGCCGCGGCGTACGCGCCCTCCCCGAGCCGCGCGGCCGCCGCGAAGTGGAAGCGCTCGGACCAGACCGGGCGGCGCTTGGTGACGGCGACGCCCTGCGGGGCGCGGCGGTCCCCGACCGTGGAGGCGGCGCCCGGCGGCGGTGGATCCGGGTCGGCGGATCTGGCGAGCGCGGACTCGAGCGCGCGGACGGAGCTGGCGAGCGAGTCCGCGAGCTCCTCCAGCCTCGCGAGCTGCGCCGCGTGCCGACGCGATTTGCCGGACGACGAATCGCCCCGGAAATTTGGGGGAGGGGGAGGGAGACCGGGATTTTGGCGGACGTTTTCCAGGGCGCCGCTGCAGAGCGTTTTTGACGGAAGAACCGGCACACGTCCGGAACATCAAAGAGAATCTTACATGCATAAAGTATTAAACATGTGTTAATGACAAAACCCATTCCATAACCCTTCGGTAACTTTTCGAGACGAATCTAATGAGCCTAATTTGGCCATGATTAGACAACGTCGTGCTACAGTAAACAATCTCTAATAACAGATTAATTAGGCTTAATAGATTCGTCTCGCGATTTCTCGTCCAACCGTGTATTTAGTTTTATAATTAGATCATATTTAGTCCTCCTAATCTTCAATTTAGAATTGAAAACTTTTTTCACAAACTTTCTTTCCACACTAAACAGGCTAACGTAACGTGCGGCCGTGGAGATGTAGGAGGAATGAATGCTCATGGGAGTGCGTGCGTGTGCAGTAATTAGGGTGGGTGGACAAGGGGGCGCTGCTGTCATTTCGCCGCCTGACCATATCTCCCAAAGAATCTTTCTACTGAATGGCCGCAGGACTCCGGCCCTGCTCAGGACTAGTACCTGAATGGCCGCAGGACACACACCGTATGTCAAAAACCAGTGTTTAGATGGACCCTGAAAAATTTTTTAGGGTATTAAATGCATCTTTGACCACTAATTAGGGGTATTAAATAATGTCAGTTTACAAAACTACCTCCACAACCTCTAGTAAATTTCCGAGAAGAATCTAATGAGGCCTTTGACCGCATGATTAGAGGATGATTAGAAGATGTTACTGTAGCATCACTGTAGCAAATCATGGATTAATTAGGCTCATTAGATTCGTCTCGGAAAGTTACGCTCATCCGTGGCTGGGTTTTGCAAATAGACTTCATTTAGTACTCCATGCAAAAAAGATTCCCTTTTGCAAAATTTTGCAAGGGCCATCTAAACACGGTAGATGAGGTCTTGTTTGGTTCCTTTGAGACTTATCATAAGTCCCGTTCCATTGAATATTAGGTTGATAATTAGAAATATTAAATATATACCAATGACAAAACGAATTCATAATTTCAACACTTTTTGGCGAGCCGAATCTATTAAGCCTAATCATAGATTAATTAGGCTTAATTATGCTACAGTAAGCATGTGCTAATCGTAGATTAATTAGGCTTAATAGATTCGTTTCGGAAAAAATCCTAAGCTTATGGGATTAGTTTTATAATTATTATGTTTATCTCTCCTAAATAACATCAATATATTTGATGTGACATGACTTATTTTAAGCCCTTCAGAACCAGACACCCCCTCATTCATGCTGTACAATGTACCATATTCAAATGGGAGAGAAGAGAGCAAGTGGAGTAAGAGATCACTATTATTTTATTCTATTTAGCCGGTTTTTTAAGCATATGAATAGTTGTAACTATGTAATGCTATATACACTAGTTCTACATTGTATTTGGACTGGTTGCCGAATAGTTTATTTATTATGGACCATCTTATTACAATATTATGGTCAATCTAAGGGATGGTGAGGCGCATGTTAAAAAGTTAGGGTTTGCTCGATACCAGGCTCACCATTCCAAACCACAATTGAGGCGCTGCCACAGGTTATATAGCGTTCAAAATGGGCTTGGCACCCTATCATAAAAAAGTGAAGAGAACAACATGTTTCTCATGCGGCGCACGAGATGGACGGAAACCAAGTAGGTCCTTCGTTTTTTACATTACCGTAACTTTAGTGTGGTAAATCACGGCCGGAAACCAAACAGACCTTTACCCCGTGCATGTTTTGGGTAATTTACACTTTGCTCGTGCTAAATTCGAACTAGTTTGAATTTCAAAGCAAGGCTAATGAGATAAGATGAAAATAAAATAGCTAACGTTCCACTACAAACCCAAGGTATCACTAGTACATCGACCCCCAAGCAGCACATCTGGGAAACTAGGACCATGGCTTGGCCATGGGATCATTCTTGCTGGGCTGCCTCCCGTTATCTTCTGTTAGGGACCGGGAAGAAACCAACCTCTACACAATTCAATTGAAAACAAAAATTTCAAAAGAATAACTAATCGATCTGGGGAATCATAAAACTATTTTTTCGCGACCGTGCCTTGACACGTTTTTCATTAAGAGGAGGGGAATCATAAAAATATGACCTTCAGAGTAAACACAGATAACCGGGTAAAGACCTTGAGGTATTTTTTCCATTTATCGATATTCTTTATTGCACAAAACTAGAATATGGATTACCATTAAGGACATGAGAGGCACTGAAGATCGACGAACAGAATATGATCTAGAGGCTCTCGAAAACAACACGATGGTCACCGCAAGCACCTGACATTCGGGTTGATGCCTGACCTCCGAGGACTCATTCTCGGAGAAAAGGAAGGCTGAAGGCCAAGACAAGTTGAGGCAAGGGAAGCGTGACCGCTCCGAGTTTCGCGTCGCAAGTCCACGCCAAGAAGGCTACTATTTGAAAACCTTGTAATCTTTGCCGTTATGGACAATTTTTACATTGGACTTTGGACACTAAGAACATACATGTTTTACAAGGGTAAAATCAATATGAAGAATATCCCTTGATCTCCATATAAAAGTGGCTGCGACCCTTGTAAAGGATTCGTGGAGGCTTCTTTTGAAGCCAAGAAGCCTCCAGATGAAGCCACCTAGGATTCTAGGTAGACACTCTAGAAAAAGAGAGAAATCCTAAAATTTCTCACAAAAAACAAAATATCTGGCCATCAATTGAAACACTCAAATCATCATAGCCATTAGATCTACTATATTTTCTAAAAAATTACCCACATATGCCATTATGAAAATAGTTTAAAATAACCCCTTAAATCTATATCAAAATTACCCACCTCTGCCATCATATAAAATAAACCAAAGTAACCCCCTAATCTTCATCAAAATTACCCACTATGCCATTATAAACAATATTTAAAATAACCTCAAAAATTTGCAACTAAATTACCCACTACGAATACCTAAAAAACAAATTAAAGTAACCCTCAACTTTACATCTATATTACCCACATATGTCATTATTAAAAATAGCATGAGGTAATCCTACATTGAAATCCAAATCACCTTAATTAAAAATAGGGTTAATTAGATATGTGCCATTACAAATACGACGTTTCCGAGATCTACCATTATAATTCATCATATTCGAACCATGCCATTACTATTTCGCGCCTACCGGGCTCATGCCATTATGTACGCCTGAGACGGCCTTGGGCCCAGTTGCAGGCCTGTATTCGCGTATGGACTTTCGTATGGACCTTTTTGCCCCTTCGACTGTGTCTATGACTCGGTTGACCCGAATCAAATCGATCCCCTCTCGCACTCGCTCACTCCTCCCGTCATTCTGTTCCACCGCCGCCGCTGCTGTTCTTGCCGCCGCCGCCGCTGGTGTGCATCGGTGCCGACGAGCAGCCAAGGTTGGTGCCGGCCATGTCGCGGATAAGGGCGGAAGGAAGGCCTTTGAATGCAATGGCGGGGTCGAGCTCCGCGTGCAGCAAGGGTAAGCAGCTCCCTCTCGTTGACTGCCCCCCAATGCTGTGTCCAAGTTATCAAGATCAGGAGCAAGCAGCCTGAGTCATAAACGAGTTCTTCTTCAAATGCCCAAACAATATTAGGGTAAGGTGGATTGGTTCAATTTGTGGTGCTTGGTTTCCCTCATTTTCTTGACAATGCTAGGGTTTGGTTTGGTTTGGTTTTGGCAGGAAGACCCAACAACTTGTGGATTTATCAGGTCAGAGAAGCAATATGAGGACTACCTGCATACTTTGGAATCACGGCAGAAGCAGCAAGCGTGGAATCTGGATGGCTTGGATGTCGTTGACAGCTATGGAGACATTTGGGAGATGAAGCAACAACTTGACAGTGTTGTAGGGGAGATTTGGAAAATGAAGTAGGAAATGAATGAGTTGAAGCAGCACAATGGGAAGAAGGCCTTTGAGATGGGATTTCCAGTGATAGTTGGTGTATGTGTAGGTGTTGTGTTTGGCATGCTAGTGACAATGATGTGGTATGGGTCTGTTGTAAATCAGTTCTAATGAATGGAATGGAAATCTGTCTTTTGTACATGGATCTCAAAACCTTAACTCTCAGTTTATTTCTAGAATTATGAATGAACATGGCAATTAGTTGTAAGTAATGAACATTACACATGGCAATCACATGTAGACAGATTTTCCTAGATTTTTGACAACATTACAGTAGCATGGTTCACAAGACACATTGTTCACAACCCAGATGGGTTGAGCATGGTTCACAAGACACATTGTTCAACCCAGATGGTTCACAACCCAGATGGTTCAGAAACACTACAAGTTCAAGAGTAAGCCAGATGGTGCACAGGCATTACAAGGTTGAAATACTAGTTCAGTACTAGACAAGTTCAAAAGCCAGATGGTGCACAGGCATTACAGATGGTGCACAGGCATTACACATGATGAGATGGTTCAGCAGCAACATTGTCCAACCAAGCTCTAAGGCTTCTAACAACATTTGCTGGGGGTGCAGCTGCAGCTTTCTTCTGCTTGGTCTTGAGTGGTGTCTTCTTTTTCTTTGGTGTTTTCTTTTTCTTCCTTTTTGGTGGAATAGGCTTCTTCTTCTTCTTAGATGGTCCTACAATGCCAGCATCATCTTGTCTCTTCCTACAATATACAACCCAAGTTAGTTTGACATACACCAATGTTCAGTGTTAGGTGCAGTTAACATACCTCTTATTTGGAGTCGCAGTTTCTCCATCTTTTCCTAGCACTGGCAGCTGGCAAGTTTTGGCGAAGTGACCAAAATTTCCACACCTCCTGCATTTGACCTTTTTCTTGGTGGCATTTTTCTCCAGGCATCCTCTTATCCTTTGCACTCTTGGTCTGCCTGCTGATCTTCCCAGCAAAGGAGGATAAACTTTGAAGCCTAGGTCAACAACTGGCCACTGGGATCTGTCTGGAATAGCTTCCACTCTACCTTCATATGCATCCCTGAATCTTTGCACTGAATAATACTCATGCACAAAATCAGCAATCTTGAGACCTCTGTTTGACAAAATCCATCCCAATGCATGTCTGCAAGGCTTACCAGTTACTTGCCATTCCCTGCATGAACACTTCTTATTCTTCAGATCCACAGAGTGCCTTCTAGTGTTGTTCCACTGATCTATCAGTGTTACCTCAGCTATATCATCATCACTTACTAAGACCTTTACAATTTGGAGGCTATTGCTTATGGCATTGAGATCCTTAATGACACCAGGCAATATTCCATCCTCCATCTGTCTTCCAATCTTTCTCCTTAGATACCGCTTCTCCATAAATAATTCTCTCAGCCCATCAACTAACTCATGAAGTAGCAGCCCCTTTAATGCCTTGATCTGTGCATTGAAGCTCTCAGATACATTGTTGGTCAAGTAATCACATTTACTTGCTTCTGAGAAACCACTTCTATACCACATTCAATTATGATGTTCTTCAAGGAAGTCTATAGCATCAGGAGCAACTTCAAAGATTTTCTGCATGTGCCACCTAAACAGACCCTCAGTGTAACTTCTTGCAGCTGGATACAAGTGCTCAGTGAACACATCTCCTTGATAATACTTCATAAAGTTGCCATATAGATGTCTCATGCATTCTCTGTACTCAGCTCTTGGAAACCAAGCCCCAACTGCAGTAGCTAGTTCTTTACAAGCATCTGTGCAGATCACAAGACCAGAAGGGGATCCAATAGCCCTATGTAATTGTTTCATGAACCATTTCCAGTTTGCTTCAGTTTCAGAGTCAAAAATAGCATATGCTAAATAATACAGCCAATTGTGTCCATCTACACTAGTAGCTGAAGCTAGCTGTCCAGTATATTTTCCATTCAATTTTGTGGCATCTATCCCTACAAATGGTCTGCATCCTGCTAAGAAGCCATCTACACATGGCTTCAGTGCAACAAAAATCCTCCTGAAACGCATCTTCTTATTTTTCTTCTCTAAATCTATTTCTATAATGCTGCCAGGAGAACTTAACTCTATTTGTGCTTTCCAGTTGAACAACAATTGAAAGCTTTCTTCGTATGTACCATGCACCTGTTCTAAAGCTAGTTTCATCCCTGCCCATGCCTTTGAGTACTTCAATTTGATCCCATAATCTCCCTCAACCTTGTTCTTTGCATCAGTTGGCCCCTTGTTTGGGTTCTTCTTCAACCATTCAGTTAACCTATCAGCAACCCACCCTTGTGTAGCCATCTTGCTTTCTCTCAGCTTGGTAGTTGGACAATTGTGTTCAGCGGGAAGTACCTTAATCTGTGCAAAAAAAAACCATCAGTTAGCTGCATAAATCATATCAAAGTGGTACTTTAATCTGTGGCACAAAGTATTACCTCAATTGTTTTTTTATCATATAACCTAGAAGCATGGATCCTCCATGGACATCCCTGGTGAGCACACTTGGCAATGAACCTTGTCTTGTCTGTCTTCAGGTCTTTGAATTCAAAGCCCCTCTTCACAGCATAATGCCTCACAGCTTTTCTAAATGATATGATGTCAGGAAACAAGGCCCCCTTCACAATGTTTGGATTCTTAGGATCAACATGTACATTTAACTCTTCAGGATCTGCATCATTGACCTCTGCCTCTAGAGGAACTCCTCCTTTAGCGGCATCAGTAGCCACATTTTCAGTTTCATATTCATGAGATGCATTTGCATGAGATGAAGATGCTTGCTGTGCACTAGATGGTGCCCTTGGCTGAGGAGGCGGTACATGGATGTACATTTGTTCATCATCCACACCAACATACTCCTCATCATTGTCAAACATGTCAGGGATACGATCTGGCTCCAAAGCATCTGCCTCCTTAGCTGCAGGCCCTTTTGAATCTGCTACCTTGGATGCAGACGCTCCATCACCAGTTTTATGTGCATTGACAGTGTTGTTAGCAGGTGCAGAATCATCAGGTGGCAACACACACAAAGGCTCTAAGTCATCATAAGCTTCCTGTGGTGGCACAATGCAGGTTTTCTTTGTATCATAGACTCCAACTACCAATTGGCAACTCATCTCAGCCTTATACATCTCAAATAAGTCAACCAACTGAAATTCCTCAGTTAGTCTACCATCCTCACCCGAATTCTTGTCAAAGAACCACACAGTGACACACTGGTTAGATGCCCATTTCACTTCATTGCCGAGACTTTCCATCAACAACTGAAGTGAGAACGAGCCGATTTCCACCTCCCACTTCAACACCCTGCCCTTATTGTATTGTTTCTTACCCCGTGGATCAGTGGTGAAAAAACCTTCGACTTTAATCTCAAGAGCAAAGAAATCAGGCCTAGAAGCAAGCAAAACAAAATCATTCCTACCCGAATCAAAGGAACCCGCTACTATTCTACCCGTGTGGATGTTCGACTGGGATGGACATGGATCTATAGATACCTTGCTGCGACGTCCTCCATCTCCATTGGCCCCGAGGGACCAGCTTCAGCGTTTGTGGAGCTCATGGACACCTGATTCAGGTGGCCTCCATCGCAGCGACCTCCTTCCTTGGATGCGCAAGCTGCCGTCGTCGTCGTCGTCGCCGCCGCCGCCGCCAGCTAGGGTTATGTCACACCCGATTTTGAGGACAAAACCAAATGCATAGCATATGTGTGCCAGGATCCGTTCTCACACATATGTTGACATCATCAGTGAAAATATCATAAGACAGTGTTCAAAACGTACAAAAGAGAGTACATAACTTTATTACACTCAGCGATAATAGACACAAAGGTCTTAATCGTTTCACCGATAACTTAACACGTAAAAAGCTTCACGACTTCTCCCACAGGCTTTTGACTGGTTGACGCAAAGCCTTAGAACTCCTCGAAATCGCTGAAGTACTCCACGTCATCATTTTCTTCTGAACAGCAGTTTTAGCAAGGGTGAGTAGACTTATGGTTGGTACTCAGCAAGCGGGGGAGATGCAAGGCCATCAAGAGAGGTTTAAAGGCTTACAGCGGTTAGCACTTTTAATTGGTCAGATTTTATTAGCGAGCACCTAATTACTAGGTATAAGTTTATACCAACCCAATTAAGCAGGAGAGAACCCACAAATTATTCAAAAACCAAGGAACCACAATTTAATATCATATTTAGGTTCAATTATCATGTGAGGGTCCAAGCCGCTCTTAACCGTGAGCACGGCTGATATATCAGTTTGACACTCTGCAGAGGTTGTACACTTTTCCCACAGCTCGTGTTCCCCATGTCGCCCGGGTTTGCAAGGCCCTTAAACACTTTCGAGGTGAGTGGCTAGGGGTTCACTACGAAGCCTTTACAAAGACTCAAAGCCAAACTAGCAGCCCGCTAGAGTTTCGGCAGCGGTAAGGTCCATAACCCTCCCTAATGAGGCCGTACCTTAGCAAAGGCTACTCCTCCAAGAGGACCGGGCTATGACCCCTTCACCGGCCCCCTCCTTGTCCTTTCGGTAAGACCACTAGCCAACCCTAAGTCTAATTAATCAGCTAAGATCAGAGCCATATGACACTGTGGTTGCACTGTTTTCTTGGGTGGTTCTCCATGTTCCATTTAATCAAGATAGTCTTATAATTAACCATGTATAGCAACAAATAAAACCATATTTATCATATTCAAAAGTTTGATATTACCATCCCAAGATTAAGCAACTAAGCATTTCTACCCTTCAAGGATGATTAAACCCGGTGTATCAAGGTTGAGGGAATAAAAACTAGGTATATCCTAAAAATAGGCATCCCATCAAATTTATGCAATACATAAAAGTAACTGTGATTAAAATGCTGTTACTGGGTTGAAGAATATGAAGAAGGAGGCCACTTGCCTTCCTCTACAAATTGCTGTTCCTCCTCGAACTGCTGCTCTTGGCCTTCCCTGAACGAAGCGTCTACACGATCACACAAGCATGCAACAAAATAAATAAAATAGTACAACAAACAGTACCAAAAGCACAAAACAAACACCTAGAACTATAGATCATGCAGATACGATCGCGTGAACGCGAAAATCGCCCAAAACGGATTTAAAACGGCGAAGATACACTAATTACAAGGTTCAGGGGCTAATATGCAAATAAACCTATGTTTTCGGGTTGTTTTGTATTAAAACTGAGGACTAAAACATAAATAAACCTAGTCAATAGGGTTAGATTCATAAAAAGAACAGGGAGGACGGTGGGTTCTATTATCCAAAAGCTCAGGGGTTAAAGAATAAAATGCAGGGGCATGGATATAAATATTTTGTATAGGAGGTGGACTGCGGGTTGTTTTGTGGAAAGTGCAGGGGCTCTTTTACAAAATGGCAAGTGTTGACCGGTATGTTGCTTGATTGACTCGGATTGGATTCGATCTCAGCCGTTGGTTTGAAAACGGACAGTGGATGGGGGGGTTTGGGTCGCCGGCGGCGGTGTCAGGGGGCGGCGCCGCCATTGGCGCGACCATGGCTCACCGGCGATGCCTCTGTGCAGCGCTACGAGGCACGGGGAGCGATGGGACATGCACAGGAAGGAAGAGGGGGTCGAGAGGAGCTCACCAAGGGGCTTCACGTCGTCGGGGAAGCACCGGGGAGGGCCGGCGACGAGTGGCGGCGGCCAACGAGCTCCGACGAGCTCGAGGGAGGGCTTTGGTGGTGGTTTTCGAGCGGGGAAAGGATGGGGAGGTTCGGCATGGGGTGGGCGAGCTTTATAGGTGCCGAGGGAGGAGCGGAATCGGCTCAGGGAGGTGAATCGAGGACGGCGGCGGTGACCGGCCATTGAAGGCTCGGTGGAGCTCTCGGTGGAGGCGTTTGCAGGGGAGAGGAGCCGTCGGGGTAGGTGCTCCACTGGGCATTGAATGCAGGCGTTAGTGGAGGAGGGAGAGCGAGCGCGGGGAGGAAAACGGGCGGGCGGCGGTGCCATGGAGTGATGCTCCGGTCGGGAAAGAAAGGAAGCCGGCGGGAGGAAGGGGGTGGAGCTGACGGGCGGGCCCCACCTGTCAGTGAGGGAAAGAGGGAGGGGATGGATGGGCCGGTTGTTGGGCCAGAAGTGAGGAGTGGCCGGGTTGGGCCTAAAGGGGAGGGTGAAATGAGAAAGGGTTTTTGGTTTTATTTGAGGAATTTGTATTGGAATTGTATAGGAATTTGAATAGGAAATTTGAATTGGGATTTGAACTTTGAATGGGATTTTGGAATTCACACACAAACAAAACTTGAATGCAAACGGCATGTATGCAATCAAACACTTGTTGAATCTAAAATTAATTCTAGCATTGTTTAAATAATTAAAGGCCAATATTTTAATTAAACAAAAGAAAATTTATTAAACCCTAAAAAGAAAAACACAAAGTTGCTTACGATTTATGTGATGGATTTTGGGTGTTACAGGTTAGGGTTCTTCGGGAGAGGGGATGACGGGAGGAGTGAGCGAGTGCGAGAGGGGCTCGATCTGATTTGGGTCAACCGAGTCATAGACACAGTCGAAGGGGCAAAAAGGTCCATACGAAAGTCCATACTCGAATATAGGCCTGCAACTGGGCCCAAGGCCGTCTCAGGCGTACATAATGGCATGAGCCCGGTAGGCGCGAAATAGTAATGGCATGGTTCGAATATGATGAATTATAATGGTAGATCTCGGAAACGTCGTATTTGTAATGGCACATATCTAATTAACCCTTAAAAATATACACTAATATAATATCCTAAATCGTGTATCTCATACACTATTGGTATATTATATAGTAATTAAGATATATACGCATAATGTATGTTGTCATTTATAAATATATAGGGGAAGTGATGACAATATAGAATTCTACGTTAAAATTATAGTTCAAATTTACGGTTCATTAAATAAATTCAAGGCATTCATGTGATGCAAACTGAAAAATTTAAATATTATAATTGTGTATAAAAATATTATAGAGTAATTATTAACAAAGATCTATCACAATCGGATAAAATTAGGTATTGTGTTCAAATATTTAAACAAATGAGACATAGCTCATAATAGTTTTGTAAAAATGTAGCCTTAATTTTTTAATTGAAGACTCTGCATTAGTTCTCACGAGACACGCTAGAAAAAAAGACAAATTATAGAAATTCTCACAAAAATCAGAAACATCAATCATGTAAATTCTAATAACCATAGTCATTGGTCTATAATAGTTTTAAAATAGTTACCCACCACTATCATTATAAAAGTATTCTAAAATAAATCCTAAAATGTATCAAAATTATCGAGCTATGACATTAAAAAATAATTTAATTAACCGAATAACATGCATATCATTATAAAGAATAACTTAAAATGACGTTCAAATTTGTATCTAAGTTACCCACGTATGCTGTTATTAAAGATAATCTAAACTAAACACCTAAATCTTAATCTAATTATCTTTGTATGCATCTTACCAAAAAGTCCAAAAGTAAACAGATATATGATTCTAAATTACAGTAATTTATCATTGTTAACACAGAAATAATAAGTTAAGGTATATATGCATCATGAGTGTCACCATATAGACCATTTATACATGTACTAGCAACATTGCCCGTGCGTTGCTATAGATGAAGACTGTTATATCATTTTTCTAAGCAAGTTAAAGTAATTAACATGCTTTTCCTAATCTGATTGCGGTATAAAATGGACTACTCCTAGTCCGATCAGGGGACAAGATGAAGCATGTCTAATCCTATCGTGAGACGTGTATGACAAACCGCTGAAACGTTCCTTTCTTTAGAAATAGGTAAAGTATATATAGATAGAGATAGAGAGGTATGAGATAAGGATTAATGAGTTCAGTTAGGACTCTAATTCAATTATAAAACCAATGTCGACAGTTAGAACCGTGGTTACAGTTCGTCACAATAGGTGGGACCCACCTGTCAGGACGGACAAACAAATGAAGAAGCAATCCTCTCTTTAGACATAGGTAAAGATATGTGAGGAAGTAATGAAAAATATTGATTTTTATGTTAAATATAATATATGGAGGCGTGATACAAAATGTAAGAGGTATGAATGTGGATGAAAAAGTGTATAGAGTAATTACTAATTAAAAATCAATCACAAATAGAAAAAGATAAGTACACGTCTATATGAACATTATGTTGAAGTATTGACAAAATGAAAGAGTAGTATGTAAACAATTTTGATTATTAGGTAGGATTTTTGAATAATTTTTAATACAATAGCTTTTAAAATATTAGGCCGTGATGGACTAGTACAACCAAATCACCATTTTTTATAATTCCTCTCAAGTTCATTCGCACTTGGACTGTTTGGAGTCCAAATATTAATATCTTTGCACCAACAATTGAAGATTTAAGGCTAGCGTTTGGTTGTTTGGGTTTAGGTTTTGTATATGGGCCATTGCAATTTTGAGGTAGATTTAATTTGGTGGCTAACATCCATAGAGAGGATGGTGAGGGTCGATCTAGCAGTGGCGGCAAGAGGATTGGGCATCGAGAGTGCCACAAGCTGCGGATAACAGAGGACCGTCAATTAGGTGGAGATGGCAATATATAATGCATTAGGTTTTGCAATTGATAGAGGAGTATAGATGGACATGGATGTCTAAAAATCTAAATGATCTATATCCATATCTAGCTAAAATGTCATTATGGATATTCATATTCGTATCTGATTTTTGTATGTAGATGTTTCCAAATTGCTATTTTACTAGTTTACTCTATCTGAATCCAAATTTGTATTCAAATAAATAATGGAACATCCAATATTATCCGTATTCATGAAGAGTAGTACTTAATAAAGAAGCCTACAACTTATCTCTATGACTTATTACTATTGTCAAATGATATTAGTTTTAAAAATACTAGTGACCTACGCAATTTAAATTTTTTATCTATATGACAAATGATATTAATTTAATACTACTAATGATGTATCAACTGAAACTTATAAAGTTATCTATGCTAATGGCTAATGAAACTACTTAATATCACTAACAATTTATAAGTATTATTAGTTTTAATGAGGCTAATCAAAATAATTATAAATACTTTTCATCTATTTATTGATAGAATTATTTTTATATATGTTAATTTTATTTTTTAATTAAATAAATATACAGTCGTTGAAATACTAAGTTTTATTTGATTTTATATATTTGATTATTGAAATATTTATTTCAAATATATTATTGTAGATGAGTTATTATCTTTGTGCACATTAATTACATGCTAATACTTTATTATGTGCTTGTATAGGGATTTTATTTTACTAAAATCATCAATTAAAGCAAATATATACATACTGTCTTCTAATCGATAAAGTATCTGAATACAAATCCATATTCGAATCATTTGTCTATATTCATATCTGATAAGATTCAGATTCATATGCGAATTAAAATATGGTAAAAAGCAACAACTTCTGCAGTTGATAGTGGTGGTCATAAGGTCTAGTGACCTTGGGTGGCCACTGGCCACTCGGGCTCAACGGCGAGGGGCACCATGGAGACTTCTTGAGTCGAAAGTATTAGATGATGCTACTTATTCGTTTTTTCTTTTATAGTTGCAGCTTACTCCGTCCATGCTTCATATATGGAATCGTTGGGTACCAGAGGTGGGCCCAACACTTGAACATTGAGTATTCAAACTTGAATATACCCTACTGATATACCTCTTATATGTATACCAATTTTTTACCATGAACTTTCATTGATCAGTAAAAATAATTGGTATTCAAAGAATACCCTTGAATACCCTATGGGCCCACCCCTGTTGGGTCCGCCACCACCGGCCGCTGGCAAAGACAAAACGAAGCAACCATAAGAGAGCAACCTCATGCTTCTATTATTAATATTATAGGCTTCAAATATACACCTATATCCGATCCATTTTGTTTGACGTTTCAGACAACAATTTTGGCTTGTAAGCAGCTCAATTTTCCTGTCGGGAACGTCAACAAAAAAAAAAAACCGGAGGTAGTACATCTTAGTCTCTTGACGATATTACTACTACAGTTCCAAATCGTACATGAAGCCACTGCCATAATCGTACATTATGGCAGTGGCTTCTTAACAACTATGGAAGTTGGCTTAAAAAACAACTATGGAAGGTTCAAGCACGATACTATAAGAGGATTAATAAGTGCATTTAGGTACCGGTGAGAAAGGGGTTGCAATGTCGCAAGCATTTGCTACTGCATGATGGGCGAACCTTTTTTTGCAACATCTATGAACGCCACTTTTTTTAATGAGAGTTTGTGCTGCTTTAATTTGCAGCGTTCCTATAGTATCTGTCTATTCAACAATCGACGAGCTTTTAGTTCACGAACTTCCTATGGTGCATTCCACCGTCATAAACCTTTTGATGCATGGCCACGCATGCCTATCTCAAAGCTCTTTTCACGTTATGGGCTACACCGTCAGAACATTTATCTAGTGATCTCGAAGTATGAGACGTCAAATACCAGAAAAGGTAGGAGTATATCCTCTGACCTTAGGGGGAAAAAGAGAGATAATACCAAAGAAGAAAAGGTAGATTCTCCAACAGAAAAGATATAAAGAAGGAATAAAGGTTTTGGGTGGTGACCAAAAGATGAGGAATGACGACGATTCCTATGCACACTATTAACTTGACTGCCGCCCATTAGATTTTGAGGTGAGTCGTGTAGGGTTGCGATATTCCTTTATTGCTTCCCGAAGGCAGGAAACAACTTGGCTTCCGGCTGCTTTAAGATCCGTGCGGCTCTTGATGGTGCACGATCTTCTTTTTCAATCTTTCGCTGGCTGGTCTCTCTCGCTTCTCTACTCCGCTCGCTCGTCTGCCATGCCGCCGCCCCAGAAGCCATGGTCGAGGGGTGGGAAGTGCAGTCTGAACAGAGTGGTGGGAGGTGGGTGGAGGTGGAGCGGCCGGCGGTTGGGAGAGGTGGGTGGCCTTAAGGTTAGAGTGGCTGCCGCAGGGTTGGGGGGTGGGGGTAGGGCTGTCAATAAAGCTCGAGGATCGCGAGCTACTCGAGTTCGGGTCGCTAAAAACTCGATTCGAGATCGGCTTGCTAAGAAATCAAGCCGAGCTCGAGCTTGATTTCAGGCTCGCGAGCTTCATCGAGCGAGCTCGATCAGCTCGTTAAGGCTCGACAGTATGCAACGTGGTAAAATTTTCCACATGCTGCTTTATCTTCTCTCTGGCCAGTCGATTTTTTTCAAGCCGACACGTCCTTCAAGGCCTTTCTTTCCACGTGCTCCTCTGAGCCACACACTCCACTCAGCCATCAGACAAAGGGAGAACTTATCCCCAGTGCTCTTCCATCTTTCCAAGAGCACACATGCCAATGCCACTATTTCCTTCTGTTGACGATCAAAATTGGCACAAGGACAGCAAGGCAGGAAGAACCGGTGGAACCGGATTCTCAAACCGGTGGAACCGGTTTGGTCCACTGTTACCCGTCTGACAGCCAGACCGGTGGAACCGGTTTGGAAACCGGTGGAACCGGTTTTCCCCGAGTCCTAGTAGGATTGGACTCTTTTTGTAGATCCGAGTTGTAATAGGACTTTTCTTGCGGGGTACGACCTCCCCACCCTATAAATATGAAGGGGTCACGGCCGATTGAGGGTTATCCAATCGATCAAAACACTTATTACCTTTACTTTTTGTCATTCTCTAAACCCTAGCTTTTTCAACCCTAATTCTGTTCGTTCTTCGTCTCTACGGCGTTTTACGGCGCTCTGAGTGGCCTGCCGATCTCAGAGAAACCCTAGGCGCGCCTGCCCTGACGGGGTCCCTCCCGGGCCGGCGATCTTAGGTTTACGCAGCAGATCCTGAGGAACCGGTTTCACCGGATCCTCAAACCGGTTTCACCGGTTTCGCCTGGGCCTGCTGCAGTTGATCGATCCGTTGCGGATCTCACACGTTCTAGTGCAATCTCGGTGTGTTGACCAGATCAGGCGTCAACACATTTTTGGCGACTCCGCTGGGGACTTTGGAAATCTTGTGTTGACGCGGAAAATCGGCGGTCGTATTCTCCGCGGTCAGCACACGAAGACCAGGGAGATCAGCTTCGCTCCAGTGCCAGTCTGCACTCCAGTTCAGGTTCGCAGCGTGCCAGTCAATTTGACCTGAAATTGACAAGGGAATAAAACAGTTAAATTGCTCTTTGAATGTGCCGGCTCTATTTCAGACGATGGAGTAATGTCGAATTTTAGCCAAGACCCAATCAGACACGTATCGGCCGATACCGATCGGACCTCAAAATCGGACCTCATTGATGACGTCAATCGGACCGAGTGATCGGACCTCAATCAGACACCAAATCGGACCTCAGAATCGGACCAATCAGGATCGGACCTTGATTGATATGACAGATCAGCCTTTGAATAATGAAATAAAGTGGAAAACAAGGCCAATATGTAAAATAATGGATCAGCTATGTCTTGAAACAGGATATTAAATAATCAAAGTGTAAGCCGATACGTTGTCCACCTTGTCTAGTTGCCAGTTTGACTCGTCTTATCGGACCATCTAACCAACCAATCGGACTATAGCCTTTTCAGAGAAATCTAGCTCCGACGTAGGGAATCTAGATTTCTCCAACTATGATCAGATCAGATAGCTAGATAATCAGACTCGATTCATCAACCTGTCAATTAAACAAGATGCTCGCACAGGTGTTTGATCAGATTAAGCAAAATAAGCAGGTAAAACATTAACAGATTCGTTCTGATTCTAAGATATGCTACCAAACAATTAAGCGAGATCCAGCTCCGACGTAGGGAATCTACACCACACTTAACATTCAAATAGCAATAAGGTATAACCAAAGCTTCCTTTAACTAATCAAGATGAATCTAGCTCCGACGTAGGGAATCTAGACCAAGCATGACAATCAAAGATTAATCTAATCGTATTGTAAAGATCCAGCTCCGACGTAGGGAATCTACACCAGTACAATACTCAAAGAACAACCAGATTAAACCACAAAGCGGGATCGGACCTAGAACGATGCTGTAAGATAAATATTGCTTAAATCGGACCAAGACCAATGCTCAAAGCCGTTGAAGAAGTAGAATTGATTCACATGGCGTAGATCTAAACCAATCTAGCAACTCCAACAAACCGCAAAGACTACCTTTAGTAACCAAGAATACTCTAGCTCCGACGTAGGGAATCTAGACTAATCTTGATACCTAGCTCCGACGTAGGGAATCTAGGCTTAAAGTGTAGTCCGATAAACGATAATCTGTTGAATAATCAATATTGATCTAGCTCCGACGTAGGGAATCTATATCAATCTTGATTATCCAGAGATAAATCGGTTGAACAGTATAAACGAGAAAGGGCGATGCGCCTCAATTCAAAGCCTATACTAGTTCGATAAATTGACTAACTTACTGGTAAGCCGGAGATCAGAACTGATGCAGCCCGTCCACCAATGAGCTTCGTCGGTAACTACTACTAGGGTTTTGGCGTGAAGCCGGGTTGTATTGATTGTGAGAATGGTTTTTACAATGGACGAGGGTTCATATTTATACCCTGGTCATGATGAGTCCTGATCGGACTAGACTAACTTGCGAACAAAGAAAACTAAATCTAATATAGAATGGGACTCTCAATATGCCTTCAAAAAGGAAATAATCCCTGCATATGATGCGCTTCCTTCCCAGCCGACGCGTCTTTCCTCTTGTACTCATTATCGGGTCGGATTCCTGCTTCATCGGATCTCTTCTGCATATCGGCTCCCTTCTCTGTCATCTTCGGCTTTGACCAGTCAATGGGTCCACCAGCCTTACCACATCACCTCATGACTCAGCATATCTGGTGCGAAAATCTGGTGTCAACATCTTGGTTTTAATAACCGATTATTCAAACCCTAGCCAGATGGGATCTATCTCAGATCTTGACAAGGACAACATCGTGGTTCCCTCCATGGAGGAGATCAGCGAGGAGGAATGCCTGAAGTTCGAAGCGGCCCAAGAATTCTTCAAGACTCAATTCTTGATGGGGCTCAAGAAGGATCGCCACGGCAAGGTGACAAGGACTCAAGACTTCACGATGCCGGCGTTCGTGATGAAGGATCAAAAGGTGGAAGAAATCCCTCCGGTAACTGCACATCCACTTGAACCTTCTACTTCTAATCCTGATAATGATCTTGGTGCTGCACTTCTACATACCGATGAAGTAGTTAGCACTCTTATGGACAGGATAGATAGAATTAAAAAGGATAGGTTGGTAGAATCTTCTTATTATTCACAAAATATACAACCTACCCAACATGAGAATATGCATGCTAGTGTGTCGGCTACACCAGGAAAAGCACTTGAAAACCCTCTGTATGGTATGCCGGCAAATTTTTATCCAGGACAGGTACCGCCGCCAGCGCATGTTTCGCCAGCCTCGGCAAAACCGGTTTCACCGGTTCTAGAAACCGGTGGAACCGGTTCTGCTGCTCAGGCTGGACAGCAGCTTGTTCCACACGCCACAGCTCCTATTTCGGTGGTCCCTAACCGAAATATAGAAGCTGTTAATGGGTCTGCTTATATTAAAACACGTGCTTATACATCACCCCCTATACCTAATCAAAATATTAATTCTAGCGGGATTCCTAATGATGTATATGATCAATATTTGCGGCAAAGTTCTTCTAGCATGCCTCATGTTGCTCCAGTTCAAAATACAGCCACAGGGCAATCTGATCTAGCTCGTTCAAATTTATATGCTGAATTTTATAAAATGAAGGACGAGTTAGCTACTATGATGCAAGATAAGCTTGGCATTGATATGGGTAATTCTAGATTATATCAAAAACCATATTCTGCTAATTTTGATGTTGTAGCTTACCCCAATAATTGGCGTGTTCCTGATTTTGTTAAATTTAATGGTGATGATAATAAAACCACTTGGGAACACATTAGCCAATATATTGCTCAACTAGGAGAAGCTAGTTCTAATGATGCTTTGAAAGTTCGCTTATTTTCATTATCTTTGACTGGAACAGCTTTCTCTTGGTTTTCTTCATTAACTCCTAGCTCAATTAATTTATGGAATCAATTAGAGCAAAAATTTCATGATCATTTTTATAGTGGGAGTACTCAATTGAAATTGACGGATTTAACATCGGTTAAGCAACAAAGAGATGAATCTGTTGTTGATTATTTTAAACGATTCAAAGAGACTAGAAACCGATGCTTTAATTTGTCACTTTCTGAAAGGGATCTTGCTGATGTTTCTTTTAATGGTTTAAGATCCTCTATTAGAGAAAAGATAGAAGGCTTTGAACACTTTTCAGTTAATCAAGTACAAATAAGAGCTTTAGCTACTGAAAACCGAATTAAAAATAGCAAGGACACATATAAAACTCATCGTTCTAATGTTCATCTTATTGCTTATGATTCTAGTAGTTCGGACGATGATGAAGATGTGTATGTTGCTGAACTTGTATGGCCTTCTAAGAATAAATCGTACACTTGTCCATCTCTTAAGCCAATTCAAAAGAATCGGAAAGAAGAAGTGCGATTTACTTTTGATGTTTCCAAGTGTGATCGTATTTTTGATGAATTGTTAAAGAATGGAAACATTAAAATGTCTCATACTATTCCTCCACTTGAAGAACTCAAAAGGCGGGCATATTGCAAGTTGCATAATTCTTTTTCGCATGCTACTAATGATTGCAATGTTTTCCGTCGACAGGTGCAATCGGCCTTGAATGAAGGACGTTTGACACTACATGAGATGCAGGTGGATAAAGAGCCTTTCTCTGTCAACACCCTTGAGATGCAAGCTCCTAAAGTTCTGATTCGGCCGCATCAAGTCGAATCAACTAAAGGAAAAAATGTTGTTATAGGTGATGAGAAGCCAAAACCTGAAAATGTGAAAGGAAAATCAATTGTCAGGGAAGTGGTGTGTGAGAAGACCCCCAATGGCAGAGAGACATTCAAAATTACTGCAAGAGTCATGGATCTCGGGGGGCAAGGATCATCAAAGAAGCCGTTTGAGCCTGTACAGGACAAACCGGTTTTACCGGATCCTGAAACCGGTTCCACCGGTTCTACTCAGGGGCGCCAGAAAATGTTGAAGCCTAAGCGTCCGGAGATTGGAACCTGGAAAATCAATGTGGCCAAGGATCAGGGCAAAATTGCAAAGCCAAAAGTGACCTATGACCAGTTGTTTTCCAAATATGCAAATCAAAGGCCAGTTGAAGATGATTGGCCGGCAAAAAAGAGAAAGAGATCACCTCCGCGCCAAGAGAAGCCAATTTTGCCTCCAAGGGCGAATAACAGGTGGAAGGGTGATGATGCAGGCTTCTATTCCCAACAGAACCAATGTCAGAACATGCCATGGATGCCTCCGTACTACAATTATCAATATCCGGCATGGGATCACAATGGGATGAATATGCCTTATTACCCTGCGCAGTATCCTTATTTTCATCCAGGATGGTGTAATAACAGAGTCCCTGCACATGAGAGGTTGGTGGATAACCGTTCGGCTCCTCGTCGATCAGGTTGGGACGTGCCACCTCAAACCGATGGAACCGGTTCTATAAACCGGTTAAACCGGTTTTCCCAGAAAAGACAGCCTTCTCCTCCCAAGCAAGTTTATCAGCCTAAGAAGATGGAGGAAGTTGTCTAGAAGATGGAGGTCGACCAGGAGAGGACTACTGCTGCTGACATCATCCAGATTGGTGACTTCCAAATAAATTTGAAGGACGATGATAAGATGCCTATGATAATTGGTGATGAAGTCAAGCCATTAGTCCAGGAGAACGTTGTTGCAGAGCCTGATTTGGGTAAGAAGGTTGAAATTGATAGAGCTAAATACCTTATGCCTAGATGGTGTCCTCCAGGTTTGACACGAACACAAAAGAGGAAGTTGCAGCGACTTCGCTTTCAGGACTAGAAAGAGAAGGCACTGGAGAAGCAGAGGGAGGAGCACTTCAACAAATACAGGCTGATGATTCCTCCAGGCAAGGGGTGGAAGAAGACTGAAGCTCCAGAACAGAAACCGGTGGAACCGGATTCCAAACTGGTGGAACCGGTTCTACCCCCTACGCCATCCACTGCTGCACCAGAACCGGTGGAACCGGTTCTGAAACCGGTGGAACCGGTTTCTACTGATCCAGGTCCATCTCGAATTGCCTCTGAAATTTCTGTTTCTCCTGCGTTTGATCAGAGGTTGTCATCGGATTCCCAGCACATGGACGATGAACAACTAGTTGATTATGGGTCGTCACCTGAACATATGAATGTTGATGCTAATGTGGTGCACCTATCTTCGGATTATTACATTATTCCGGAGGATGAGATCGCTCATTTAGACTTTGGCCCGAAAGAAGCTATATTTAAAAGGTCAAATGATTCTGAAAATCACTTGAAGGCGCTGTACATGAAGGGACATATCAATGGGAAGCCGATTTCAAGGATGCTTGTTGACACCGGGGCAATTGTCAATTTGATGCCTTATTCTGTATTCAAGAAGCTTGGTGGACTTGATGATGAGCTGATCAAGACCAACATGACCATCAGCGGTGTGGGAGGAGGCGAGCCTATGAGTGCTAAGGGCGTTGCTTCTATGGAGCTCACCGTTAGGAGCAAGACGTTGGCTACCGCTTTCTTCGTCACCGAGACCCAAGGTAACTTCAATTTAATATTGGGTCGTGATTGGATTCATGCAAATAGATGTGTACCTTCTAGTTTGCATCAATTTCTTATTCAATGGGTAGACGAAGACATTGAGGTTGTGCATGGAGACACATCGGCTTGTGTTGCAGTGGCTGATGGTTCTACCATGTCTATGCATGATCATGTTAAATGCTTAACAGGTTTAGATATTTCTGACTATGAGATGATCAGTTGTACTAGAGATGGCTTCGTGCCTGCTGTTCTAAAGCCGGTTGAGTATCGGCTAAACCATTTGATTTGAATTAATGAATAGTTCAGAATGGTTGCAGCAGAGACTTGAGCGCTATCGGGCACAAAAGAACGATATGTGTGAAGCTATTGAAGACTTTGATGACATGAGTAAATTAGGACAAGGCTTTACGTCGGCTGATCCTTTAGAGGAGATTGATATTGGTGATGGCACTATACCTAGGCCGACGTTTGTAAACAAAAATTTGAAAGCTGATTATAAAGCTGAATTAATCGAGCTGTTGAAAGAATATGTTGATTATTTTGCATGGAATTATCAAGAGATGCCTGGTTTAAGCCGCGAGTTAGTTGAACATCGGCTACCTATTAAGCCTGGTTTTAGGCCTTTTAAACAATCTGCTAGGCGTTTCAATCCTAATATGTATGACCGAGTTAAAGAAGAAATTAATCGGTTGTTGGATGCAAATTTTATTAGACCTTGTCGTTATGCTGAATGGTTATCTAATATTGTGCCTGTTGAGAAAAAGGATTCTGGTAAGCTCAGAGTTTGCATTGATTTTAGGAATCTTAATAGAGCTACTCCTAAAGATGAATATCCTATGCCTATAGCCGACATGCTTATTAATGATGCTTCTGGACATAAAGTTATTAGTTTTCTTGATGGTAATGCTGGTTACAATCAAATATTCATGGCTGAAGAGGATATTTCCAAAACGGCTTTTATATGTCCAAGTTTTGTTGGATTATTTGAGTGGGTAGTCATGACCTTTGGTTTAAAAAATGCTGGTGCTACTTACCAAAGGGCAATGAATTTAATTTTTCATGACTTGCTTGGTTTAATCATAGAAGTATATATCGATGATATTGTTGTTAAATCGGCTGGTTTAAATCCTCATTTAGCTGATTTAAGACTTACTTTTGAAAGAATGCGTCGACATGGATTGAAGATGAACCCACTTAAATGTGCATTTGGTGTGTCGGCTGGAAAGTTTTTAGGCTTTATTATTCATGAGAATGGCATAGAGATAGATCCTAAGAAGATTGATATTATTAAGAAGATTAAAGCTCCTACATGCAAGAAGGATTTGCAGAAATTCTTGGGCAAGGTGAATTATTTGAGGAGATTTATTTGTAACTTGTCTGGGAAGGTTAATGCTTTTACTCCTATTCTTCGGTTGAAAGATGAAGCCGAATTTACTTGGGGGGCAAAACAGCAAGAAGCTTTTGAGAAGATTAAATATTACTTGTCTTCGCCACCGGTCATGAAAGCTCCTAGGAGAGGAATTCCATTTAAATTATATGTGGCTGCTGAAGATCAAGTAATTGGAGCTGTTTTGACTCAAGAAACCGAAGGGAAGGAACACATTATTACTTATGCAAGTCGTCGATTATTGGATGCCGAAACGAGGTATATATTTATTGAAAAGCTTTGCTTGTCATTATATTATGCTTGTACTAAGATGAGGCATTATTTATTATCCAGTACTTGCATAGTGGCTTGTCAAACCGATATTATTAAATACATGTTGCATAGACCAATTTTAAGTGGTAGAATTGGTAAATGGGCTTATGCTCTTATTGAATATGATTTGGCTTGTGAACCTTTAAAATCAATGAAAGGCCAAATTGTTGCTGATTTTATTATTGAGCATAGCATTAATGATTATGATCTAGATTCCTTGTGTTGTGTTTCCCTCACCGTTGTTCTGTGTCTGTGAATGTGAGCGTGAGCTAGGGATTTGCTCCAACATTTGGTATTCAGAGCTAGGTTCACATGAAGATTGGTGAGACTTCGAAGGGAGTCGGCTCAGGTCCCAGTACCATCGTTGAGCGCCCGGCTGCGGCGTCGTGGAGCTGCCAACTATCATTAGTGGGCTTTGGTTATGCAGGTGAGCTTGGAGGCGCTGGAGCTGTGGGACGTGGTGGAGGCACAGAGCAAGGACCGTGCCAAGGATCGGTGGGCGTTGGCCGCCATCCTGCGTGGCATTCCGCCGGAGATGAAGGCCGGGCTCGCCGTGAAGACGTCGGCGAAGGTGGCATGGGACTTTGTGAAGAAGATGGAGGCTGGCGATGATCGCATGAATGCGGCTAGTGTGCTGCGCCTAATGAAGGAGTTTGAGAACCTGACATTCCGCAACGGGGAGACGGTCGGCGACTTCGCGATGCGCATCAACGGGCTCATCGTGAGCCTGCGCGAGCTCGGTGAGGCGATGGAGGTCAGCCGCATCGTGAAGAAGGTGCTGTGCGTCATCCCCAAGAAGCTGAAGCAAGTCGCGGTGGCGATTGAGATGCTTGCCGACATCAACACCATGTCCGTCAACGAGCTCGTTGGCCGGCTGCAGGTGGCGGAGGATGCGGATGCCAAGGATCAAGTGGTAGCCAGTGCAGGCCACGTCGAGCAACTGCTCCTCCCAGTGGGAGGCGAGGCGGCGACAAGGAGCTGACGCACGACAGCGGTGCACGGCGCAGCAGAGGTGGCCATGAAGGTGATCATGATGATGACAACGACGACGGCAGCAGCACGAGCTCCGGGGGGGAGGGGACAAAAGCCGCTACCAAGGCAAGTGTTTCGAGTGTGGCGTGCGCGGTCACATGGCTAGGGACTGCCCGAAGAAGAAGAAAGGGAGGACGCTGCTCGCCGATGCCGTCGAGAAGCCGACGCTGCTGTGAAGGTCGAGTCTGTCATGTTGTGTTTAGGGGGAGATTGTTAGGAATAAACTCGCCATTGTGTGTTCATGGTGCGTAGAGAGTCAGAACACGTGTGCGACGTGCCTGTGTGCGCGCACCGTGGTTTGTTCATGGCATGCAGGATCTGGGGGTGTGTGTGTCGTGTTTCTGTTAATTTGCTTTCGATCGTAGGGTAGACGGAGTCCAGGTGTAGGACGTGCGCTTGTTAGTTTACGTTCATGTTGTTGTGATCGAGTCGTAGGAGGTTAGGAGGAGTGGTGCGCGTGGCACCAGATCAAGGAGAAGAGGCCGTGGCGTATGGATCGAGCGTTCGGCTCACCGCGACGCTGCTGAGCGGGTCCCTTGGATCCTGGCGTGAGAACCAGACGTGGAGGCGAGCTCCGCCGTCTACTTAAGCCAAGGCTCCTCTGTAATCTGTGTTGAGTTCAGTGCCAAGAAACAGGAGAGAACGGCTCCACAGCGTTCGTCGTCGAGAAAACTAATGTTCTTCTTCCTTCTCTGGCTGTCATCGTGTGAGAGCCAGCGAGCGTGAGTTCTGAGTTCCTAGGCCAAACTCCAACAGAGATGCATACCTTGTAACAGCTCCACGCTGTAGTGGCGACGCGAGATGTCGCCGCGACGAGGAGGCGGCCGGCCGGTGTACGCGTGCACCGGCGGCGAGAGAGCCACCACGACGTATGCACATGCGCAACTGGAGGCAGAGTGCGCGTGCCCAGAGGCAGTGCGCACGCGCGCTTTGGCAGCACACGGCACGCCGGCCGGCCGACCTACTGTAGCTAGCGCCGGCCTACTGATCGGTAGAGAGCGTGTAGCTGTTAGCAGGCCGGCCGAGCGAGAAGGAGAGGCTGGCGGCGGCGCGGTAGGTAGGTAGGTAGGCCGGCCGAGCGAAGATGGAGATAGTGTCTAGGGCATGCAGAGTGTCTAGAAAAGTGTGTTGATATGTTGTCAGAACCGCTAAGGGTGGTGAAGGCTTTGTGCTTGGGCTCCTTCTCCTTTTCTCCTTCCTCTTCTTCTCATATTTGATCTTGTTGATCATCATGTGTTGATGATGCTTTCCATCCTTGATGTGGACCATGTACCCCATCGAGTTGATCTTCTCCATGCTCTTGATCAACTTCTTGGCTTGTCTTTAGAGCTCAGGGGACATCTCTTCATCATCACTATCACTTGAGGAGGCTTCTTCTTCCTCTTCACTTGAGCTCTCCTCCTTCTTCTTGTTCTTCTTCTTCTCTTGGTTGCTCACAAGAGCAATGCTTGGAGTAGGTGAAGAAGATTTGGCTTTGGCTTGATTCCATTTCTTAGCTCAAAAGCCATCACCTTGTTGAAGACTTGATTTGGTGTGTACTTGGTGAGATCTTTCTCGTAGAGAATGGCTATCACCACATCATAGTCCGGCTTGTGAAGGCTATGGAGTATCAATCGAATGATGCCCATGTCATCAATGTCGTTGACACCTAAAGAATTTATTTCATTCACAAGCATAGTTAGGCATGAGTACATTGCTTGTACATCCTCATACTCAAATTGCTTAAAGTTGTTGAGCTTATCCTTGAGAACATGATATTTTTTATTTGCTACATCCTTTGTGTCTTCATGGTTCTCATGAATAGTCTCCCACAACCCATGAGCATTTTTGCATATGAATATATGATTGAAAATATCATTACTAAGAGAGGACAATAAAATACTCCTAGCAGTAGAATCATGTTGCATTTCACCTTTGGAGTTACTCTTCTTGCCCTCACTAGTCACACGCCAAACATCAAGCCCCTTAATTTGCTTGAAGGAAAGGTTCCATGAGTACTTTCCATCTTTGAAATCCCGTGTCATCGAAACGTGGAGGTGATCCTAAAAGGTCCATCCTCTCCCCAACGAGCTAACTAACTAGGCGGTGAAGCCTAACCGATTCAATGAGCCGGTTTCACAAATTGCCAATTGAATAGACATTTCTTGTGAAAGATGTGAGTCCCGGTTCTGATACCACTTGAAAGGAATCGATGCTCGTGATAGCCTAAGAGGAGGAGGGGGTGAATTAGGCTTCTAAAACTTAACCTACCATATGCCTCCTAATTGCATAATATGAAATTAAGACAAGATATCTAGATGTGCAACTAAGGTTTTCTTCTAGTGTATGCACCCACCCAAAGGGTTTTGCAACCTGGAGCCAATCCTATCAAGATACTACTCTAGAAAGGTAAAGGCATATAAATTGTAAGTATGAAATGCGGAAGCTTAAAAGGGTTAGAGGGATGCAAACTTGACACGAAGATTTATCCCGTGGTTCGGCTTACGCCTACTCTACATTGGAGCTCCACAAAAGATATGCTCCCGATCGCCAAGTCTTGTTCCCAGTCAAGGCCTTGAGCTCGCCACAAAGGATCCCCAAGAGCGATGATGAGCAAGTCACCAAGACCTTGCTCTCATCAACCTCTCTTCCGGAGATCTTGACGCCGCCTCCACTACGGAGTTTCTCCACCAAGGAAGGGGGTCTCCTCTTCCCCCGGACAATGTCGTCGTTGCCGCTCTACACCAAGCCGAAGGGTCGAAGATTTGCCGGCGAGTCTCCAAGACTCCAAGGGGCTGGCACACCGAGATTACAAGAGGTGGCTAACTCTAGAACCAAACATGAGGCCCAACACCTTGCAACTCACTCACTAGGGCTATCCTAGCTCTCTCACTCACTAAGGATGATCTATGTAGCACAAATGATGGCTTGAATGTCTTGTAGGTGCAGATAAACTTCTCTGGACTCCAGCAACTCCAAATAGCCGAATGGGGTGGGTATTTGTAGCAAAGGGCTCAAGTAGCCGTTTACCAAAAGCTGCACAAAAACTGTGAACACCGTATGTTCCGCCGTGTGCATTTCCCCAATCGGTGGATAATACGCCGTGTGCTTTTTCCAATGGTCGGATTTCTTTTCCAACAGCTATCTGCACGCGCTGTATGCTTCTGAACATGTACGCCGATGGTCGGCGTTTCATACGCCGTGGCCTTTCCTCCATCTTCACTTGACATCGTCCCTGTGTAACTTGTACGACGTTTGTTCACTGAGGGTCGGTATATGATACGCTGTGTAGGGTATTACTGACCCTAACTTGATCTTGCCCATGCCTTGAACGCCGTATCATCCTTCCTTCACGCGTACAGTAACACCGGATCATACACCGATGCCCTTCATTTGAATTCTTCGAGCACCGTATGCTTCCAACTTGTACGTTGAGCATTGCCATATCATACGTTGTGTACATTCTTCTTGCTTTGTTGGATCAGCTTCTACACGTCGTATGTTTCTGGTTTGTACGCCGTGCATCGGCGTTTAATACGCCGTGTACAAACTCTGCTGGCTTATCTAATTCAATCAACTCAAGCCCTTTCCATGATTTCATATGCAAATACCATGTCATAAATACTTCAAAATAAGACTATCTCTGGTTTTTTGCTATGCTTTGGAATCATTCTTGGGACGTAATTTTCCTATGTAAATTACTTAACAAACATGTTAGTCCCAAAGACTATGTTGTCATTCAATCACCAAAATCACAATATAATGGCACATAGGGCCATTTTCGTTATAGACGCGCTTGATTGAACAAGCGTCTCCTACAACGAGGCCATAGGAGACACGGGTTTAGAAAACGCGTCTCTAATGAGCTCTCACTCATTAGAGATGCTTGTTGCTTAAGGCGCGTCTCCTTTTGAGCCCACAAAGGAGATGCGTTTTAGTAAACCAGCGTCTCCAATTTGTCTGACCTAAATTGAGACGCGGGCTTAAAACACGCATCTCCTTTGAGAGTACAAAGGAGACGCGGTTAAATCATGCCGGGTTTTGGCAGACTCAAATGAGACACTGGTCATTAACAAGTGTCTCCTTTGATATATTGAAGACGCTTGTTAAAACCGCATCTCCTATGATGGTGCCTTTTTCAAAAGTTTCTTACATAGTGAAAACTGAAACTAAATGGGGAAAACACAATCACACTCATATGTTTCAATACAAAAATTTAAGATTCACATGGCTACGATGGATGAATCCTAATGCTCAATTTTATGCATAATTGGCATCTAAGGCATGTCACACACGACCCGACTGAATGTATAATCACTGGTGTCGGCTAGAGATATCTGTCAAATTCTCATGGAGTCTAGCTAGTATAGTTCAATCCAGCTCCTGTGCCTGACGGCAGGGGCGGACGACGCCCAAAATTTTAGGTGGGGCAGACATCCGCGACAAAAATAATTCATAGTAAAAATGACCGCATACACACTCGGCATATTTTTACTGAAATCACACAAATAGAAATAGAAACGAACAATAAATTTAGATAGGGCAAAGAACACATGAAATACTAGGTCAGAATAATATTCTACGCGATAGAGAAATATTGGCTAATTGAGTAGGTAAGTTTTCTATTTAGTTTTTAGAATCAGAGCACGCACTACAGCACATGAAAATGATCATTATATTTTTTAGAACCCGTTACAGCACAGATCAAAATGATCAGCGCATAGCTGGGCCACACAACCAACTGGATGTCCACGTCTATGTTTTAGACAACGATTGGGCCGGCCTAATAGCATTGCCCTTTCCCCTGTGCTTCTTCTTCGTCAGCACGCACGCGGCACGCCACCACGCATCTCCCAGGCGACGCATCTTCCTAAGTTGCTCGACGCCGGCAGCCAAACAGGGATTATACTCAAGAGGTGAGGGTACTAGCTAGTGTGTCTCCCTGCCGGAGTTACTACCTTTTTTACTGGCACATCTGCCCTTTCTCGAGAACACCGCACTGTCGTAGCTATTGGCAAAGGAAACTGCAGAGCAGGAGGCATGGAAGAAGAACGGGGTGGGGGTCCTCTACGGCGCGGCTAGGTGGGGCAGCTGCCCCACCCTGCCGTAGGGGCCCTCCGCCTCTGCCTGACGGAGTTTCCAAAGCTATGTCCAAAGAGAATTGAAATCGAGCAGCTGCTAATCGAGTTTCCAAATTCTCATAATCTATGTATGGAAGCCTTCATGTTCTCCTCGCGCTAGCACACACTACTACAAAAAACGTTTGTAGGAGCGGGTAAAACGACGTTTGTAGGGGCGGCGTCGAAATCCGCCCCTGCTTTTGGCTGCTAAAAATAGCCATTTGCAGGGGCGGGTATTTAGGCCGCCCCAACAAATGTTTTCCAGGGGCGGACGATTGCATGGTCCGCCCCTGAAGATGTTTTTTCCAGGGGCGGACCATGCCATCACCCGCCCCTGGAAATACGTTCTTCAGGGGCGGGCCACGCCATCGCCCGCCCCTGCTGATTTGTTTCCAGGGGCGGGTAAAGGAATGGCCCGCCCCTGGAAATGTCTTGTTCAGGAGCGGGCGATGGCCTGCCCCGCCCCTGAAGATGGTGTTTACAGGGGCGGGCCATTCCATCGTCCGCTCCTGGTAATCCTTTTTTTTAATTTTGATATTTGTTTTTTCTTTTGATTTTTAAATATTATTCGATTTTCTAATACCATTTCTCCGGCAAATAATATAAAAGTAATCACAAACAGTACACAATTTAATCTCTTTGTAAATTCTATAAAAGCAAATCCAACATAAAACAAGATTGTCATCCAAATGATATTACACGTATATTACATTAATCACACAAGTTTAGTGTCCACACTCCACACCCTCACATGGTTAGGCGATACTTCTCCAAGTGCCAGTTACGAAGAGAATCATATTTTTCTTCATAGAAATAATCTTGTTGCTTATCGATGTACTTGCCCTTCTCATGAAGCACATCAAGCATTGTGAAGTGACATAGTTCGCTGACTATCTTGAGAAGATCTTTCTCTTGGAGTGGTTTAGACTGCAATTTACGAGAAATGAATGTAAAATGAATATTCACACACATTCAGTATTGAAATATGATAGTTAGGCTTAAGCGAGTGATAGTTAGACATAAAATGAATGTGCTGAAATATGGTAAAGACACTTACACATTCAGTATTTGGTGTGTAATGCTTGCGGCTCCTAATATATTCACACACATAATAGCCGCAAAACAAGGTACCGGCTGGTTGCTTATGGCATGGGTAGTGTGTGCGTGGAATCCAATCCTTTACTCCCTCAGGAGCCGGCCCTTTATAATGGTCAATGTAGAGAAAAAGAGCACTACTTGAAAGAATGGGACAAGTTAGTATATAATCATCGCCTCAAATATTTTGTAAGGTGTGGAGAATCTTATCGGTTGTTACCTCTTCAGGATGACACAGAAATCTTTGTATTCTGATTGCGGGTAATCCAATGAGTCAAAGACCACATATTTGGCTTTCCTCGGCAATAGCATAAAAGCAACCCAGTGTTGACTGTCACAGTGTTATGTAGCGACGATAAGTATCAAGCTAATCGATATATGTAGAATTTGAGAGAGAAATTTGCAATATTGGGACTGCAAACATTGACCCTTTGCAGTTTTGCCATTAGGCCCACATTTCATGGACACAGATGGACCTATTTTGTCATTCACTTGGAGTGGCAAAACTGCGAAGGGTCAATGTTTCCTAACTCACAGTTTTATACGGTGACCCTACTGAAAAGCCTCACCGTACGAAAGCCCATTCATCCTATGGTCACAAGCAGCAGTTATATAGTCAGGCCGCGCACAGTTTGATCCGGTGGTTGTAATATAGTGTGGAGCGGATGATCCTGTGGTCGTCTGGTGGTTAGATCAGGATCATCCGCTCCACACTATATTACAACCACCGGATCAAACTGTGCGCGGCCTGACTATATAACTGCTGCTTGTGACCATAGGATGAATGGGCTTTCGTACGGTGAGGCTTTTCTGTAGGGTCACCGTATAAAACTGTGAGTTAGGAAACATTGACCCTTGCAGTTTTGCCACTCCAAGTGAATGACAAAATAGGTCCATCTGTGTCCATGAAATGTGAGCCTAATGGCAAAACTGCAAAGGGTCAATGTTTGCAGTCCCAATATTGCAAATTTCTCAATAATCAATAATATTAGGACTGCAAGAATTGTTGGAATTTAGACGACGTACCCGAAAAGGTAGGGCGCCCATATGCAACTCGCATCACGATGTCGATCCAACATAGTTGCTATGTATATTGCCACCTTCTTCCTAAGATCAATGGAAAGCTCCTTTCGTTTCTTTTGTCTCTCCTTGTGCGTCTTACAGTCCTTTAGATCTTCGGCGTCGTCTGGGTACTTGAGGGGGAAGTCCCACCTAGCCTTGCAAATAATAAAAGGGTCAAGATACCCAACCTTGGTCTTCGAATCCATTGCGAGGCGACCTTGCATCCTGCACAACACATCGCAAAAGAATTCATTTTGAGACTACAAAGGCCAGTACCATATGCATATATACATGGTGTATGGAGATGAACCACTTACATACACCACAGTCTCATGGGGCTTAGCTCCATCATTTGCAAGCGGTACATTGCATGGAAGTCATCGAAATCCATGACTATGTCTGTACTTCGGTTTTCCCATCTATTGCAACCAAACACATCCACATCGACCCGTGCCCATACAGTTGTGAGACCTAGGGTGCATGCCCTGCGGTACCAACTATGGAACTTCTGCATTTCACCAGGACAATCATGAAGAGCCCACCCGGGTAGCAAGTCTTTGCCATACACGAATTTCTGCGGGCAATCTGGCAAATCTGGTATGTCATGAACCCCAACTTTATAAACGAAATCAGTGTCTGTACGAGGCTTGGAAAACCCCGGTCCAGTCACCACTGCTTCCTTTCTATTCTTTTTTTTGTCGAAGTCAGCTTCTTGTTTGCGCCTTTGTTGGCTGTCATCCACCTGTTCACAACCTCAGGCTCTGTATTCTTGTATGCCTTTATCACCCGTGGCACCGACCCCATTAACCGCTTCGGTCGTGCTGGCGACTTTATGACCATCTCTGGCTCATATTGCTGCACTGGTGATGGGGGTTGTTCCTCCTGGTGTACTTGTGGTGATTGGGGGTGTTCATCCTGGTGTAGTTGTGGTGATTGGGGGTGTTCCTCCTGGTGTACTTGTGCTGATTGGTGGTGTTCCTCCAGCTGTACTTGTGGTGATGGGTGTTGAGCCTCCTGTTGTACCTGTGGAGTTGACGGGTTGGAGATAGTGGTGGCCACAATTGCTTGCTGTGGCACATGCTCTTGTGTGTTCTTAGCATGAACTTGTGCCGGTGTCACCATCCTCTGGGAGCAGGGTGTGAGTGAGAGAGGATCTTCAGGTGGCGGAGGTTCCAGTATGATATCTCGTTTATGCCACGGTGCATTCTTTCCTACGGCTTGTCCCAAGGTTTCAATGCCCTCATCAAGGGATAAGTCTAAGAAGTAATCATCATGTCTTGGATCCGTAATTGTGAGCACTCTTACCCATGCATATAATGGCGGGATAGGCTGTCCCCCTAACCCAGGACTATTGCTCACCACCAACGCCACACCTTTGGCAGCCTCCTTTGTCTTCCCACTTCTGCCTATCGGAATGTGCAACGAGCAAGGAGTGTCAACAGTTATAGCATCTACCGGGTATGGTTGTGCTGACGTAGAGGCAACACTACTCCGACAAAGGGTTGAGGGAGCGGGCGGCGGCAGCGGCAGCGGCATCATTGAGTTATTGTTTAATGATGGTTGGCTCATCATTTGTCGTTGCTGGTGCTCTGCAAATGCCGCCATGAAATATTCATTAAATCTTGCTTGCAATGCTTTTTCCGCTGCTTCTTTAATTTGATCCTTGTACCGATCGTGTCGCCTGTACCTCTGCCTATCATTACTGAACCCGTCCTTAAAGGTCAAGTGTTTGGACAAGCCTCTGATCCGGCCTCCATGCTCTTTCGTGCCAAGGGATTCGCTGAGCATATCATTATCCCTATTCAAAACATACTCGCCTTTCCTCTGTGCTTCGGCAAGTGCTAGAATCTTCGCCCCCACTACCTCGATCTCAGGTTGTGGGAAGACCAGTTTCTCCCCCTCCGGGCGTCCTTCCCTCCCTTTAATCCACTGGAAGGCGCGCTCGTCCACGCCTTCAAAAGGGCCCGGTTGCCCAGCGGCTATTGCGTCCTCTCTTTCCTTTGCCCACAACTCGGCCTTACCAATGTAACCACCCGGCCCAAGGCGAACTCGATGAATGTTTCTCAATGCCAGTTCTCTTTGCTTCTGACTAAGGGCTATAGCATCCATAGAGGTCTTTTGCCGTATGAACTCGGCCCACTGTGCATCTGTTATATTGTAACCCTCAGGCTTCGGCTTGCCATCCTGGACTAACTTGTTCAGTTCACCCTTCCATCGGTGGAAACATTCACCCAAATTCATCAGGGTGCGCGCACGTACTTTTTCCATGTCGGTGTTGCGAGGAAACTTGAATGATTTAGCAATGAGATGCCACATCTCCACTTTCTTCCCTTCAGGCACCTTTGACCAATCTTGGATCGTTGGGTCCACATGCACCTTTGTTCTGATTATTGCTCCAAGGGCATTACGGAACTTTGCACGAACTTTTGGAGGGTTCTTAACCTCTCCTGATGGGCTCAGTTCTTCAACCATCCAGGTGCCTGTGGGGTATTTGTTTCTGCCTCGTTGCCCCTTCTTTTTTAGGTTCACTGGTTGTGGCGGTGCATTCAGCCTCTGGCGCAGATGACTCCAACTCAATTTCTTGTACTGGTTGGGGGCTTACTCCATGTCGGCGGCATCTCCTTTTCCTTACCGGAGAACGAGGCACCTAACATGATCATAAGAGTCGTGAGTACATGAGGTGTTCATCTATCCAATCAAAATGTACATGAAAGCGGATCAGTAGGGATCGCCGTTACCTCACTAGCCGGATCGAAATCCGGGTCAAGCTCTGTCTCCGTACGACCTACACGAGGTTCAGTGGGGTGTGGATTAAGAGGGTCCATCCACACGCCGCCTACCCACGCGCCTTGTCCTATTTGAGGTCCGTCTCCATCTTCCCGGTTCTCCTCATCCCCGGAATCTTCTTCTTCATGGTCATCCTCAAAGACATCATCACCGTCCCACTGGGTCTGGGACCCAATCACGTCCAAGTCGAACCCATTCTCATGATCATCATGATTGGATGACGATGGCTCATCCATCCTCTAGATGAAATCACATGTGACAATCAAAAACACAAAATATGTTAAACTAAAAATGTTTCTTTTCATACACATGTGTATCATATATACATCAAGTCAGGGGCGGATCCAACACCGGGTCGGCCGGGGCTGGAGTCCCCCCTACCGCTGCCGAGTTCTTGGAGCCCCCAACAGCCTCTTCTCAAAAAAATCAGCCATTGTAGCACTGCTAGAAGGGGACTGCTAGAAGGGGCTAGAGGTTGAAGATGATGAATAATTCGTCTCCTATGTCAATTTCTTAGTGTTGTGGCTTGGTATGGACCGACAAATTGCATAATCTACTTGACTCATGTTGTATTGTGATATATTCATCTATGTATCCATATAAGACTCCTTTAAATTACAACACTGGTTCTGTATTGGATATGATTCGGACAACTAGCTTTTTTGTACAGTATTGAGTCCCCCCTATCAATTTTTTCTGGATCCGCCACTGCATCAAGCACTTGCTAAGCATTTCATCGAGCACTTAGTTGCATGATGGAGGACCTCCTCTCACCTTCGACTGGAGCGGCACAGGGGGGCGGCGAGCGGTCGTGGACGGCGGCCGGCGAGGACGGCCGGCCGTGCTGGCGCGGGGAGGGGAGGTGTGGCCGCAGCAGGAGCAGGGCGCGCCCGGCCCGGCGGGCGAAAGGCGGAGGATGCCAACTCGGGGGACGCCCGGGGGACGGCGGGGTGGAGCCCGCGCCGGCGGAGAGGTCGCTCCGGCGGCGGTGGTGGATCTTGCGGGAGGGGGAGGCGGCCGGAGCGCGGAGAGGCAGTGGCGCGCGCGAGGCGGAGGGTCGCAGGGGTGCGGAGGGCCGGCCGGAGGAGCGCGACGGGGGACGACAGCGGCGCGGCCGGATGAACGCGGCGGGGGACGACGGCGGCGCGGCCGGAGGAGTGCGGCGGGGGACGACGGTGGCGCAGCCGGAGCGCGGGAAGGCACGAAAAATTTCGGCAGCCTGTCTTAAAATTTTGGCCAAGTCCCCCGGTCACTCCAGTTTCTATATGTATTCCATTACCAGGGGCGGGTGACCGTCACCCGCCCCTGGAAATGGCCAACAAGAAGGCAAGGATCTAACCACCAGAGGGCCGCATGATCATCCGCTCCACACTATATTACAACCACCGGATCAAACTGTGCGCGGCCTGACTATATAACTGCTGCTTGTGACCATAGGATGATGCATGTGTGTCAAAATTGTAAGATACATTGTACTATAAGTTGTGTCTCAAGGTTTGTAAGATAAGTCTCAAGTTTTGTAAGATAAGATCAGTGTAATGCATTCCAACAGGCTCATTTTATTGTATGAATGAACGGTGAGGCTTTCTGTAGGGTCACCGTATAAAACTGTGGGTTAGGAAACTTAAGCATTCGAAATGTTCACACTCCCCATAATGCCCTGTTTCGAATCATACTTGCAACATCATACATATTTAAGCGAGGTAGCACAAAACTCAAAGAAGTAAGCCGCACAATACAACTAAAGAGGTAGCACAAAACTCAAAGACATAATTAAAGAGGCAGCACTTTAATTTCTCCAATTCACATACAACCATCAACCATGCATCAGTTTGGACATGCCATCTGATCACGCACATCACCAAAATAACAGTGACCATACTACCATACCATAACATACCAAGTTCATAGTTATATTTACAAAGTTCGACTACTACATTTAACGACAAAAGCATACCATCACTTGCGCTCCAGCGAGAACGCCAGGGGCATGTCTCACATCTTGCTGACGGCGTAACTCACACCGCCGCTGAAGCCCCGCGTCCAGAGGTCGAACTCATGACGGATGCGGCACTGCGGGCTGCAGTACAGGATGATATGCGTCCCATCCGCCCAGCGCCTGCAGTGCGTCCATACGCAGACGTGAGGATCCTGTGGGACCAGGTCCGTGTCGACGTCGCGGTGAAGAAGACACCAGTCGAACGCAATGTGGTGGAGGTCCTGCCTGACATTGTAGCGCAGCAGCGCCAGGCCGCGGTTCTCCCACCGGCCATGCGGGGGCGACGGGCCGCCGCTGATGCGATGGAGCACCGCCAGTGCATCAGGGTCCGCGGGGTTCCTACGGTACTGCAGCATCGCCAAGAAGTAAGCCGCACAAGAGTCCCCAATGTCAGCGGCCCTCTGGACTTGCTGCATCCCGTCGCTCCGGGCGCGGCGCAACAAAAGCTCCAACCCATTGAAATATACGGCCCCCGGATTTTTGCCATCGAGCAAGCGCTGCAGGATGGGTGACCTGATATAGGTCGGCAAACGCCGGCAGGACTGGCGAAGCAATCGGAACGATAAGCGCTTGATTACCTCGGGGGAGTGGCAGATGACGCGGAAGGTGCGGCAGACCCGACCAAGGATCATGTACTGATTGATGGCCCATGCTTCCCCGCCATCAAAGATGCAGCGACGGATGATGTGGCCAACCAGCTCTTCCGGCAGGTCCAGCAGGGCGAAGAACGTCGCAACAACTGGCGCCTCAAGTCTTCTCCGCGACGACGACGACGAGGCCCCGGCGCGATTGATCTCCTCCATCGCCGCGGGCGGCAATGCTTGGCCGGAGGTGGGCAGAGGCAGCGGGGCGAGGCAAGAAAAAGCCCTCCCCGGCCGGAGAGCGAGGTGGGCGCCGAGGCAGCGGGGGCGAGCCAAGAAATCCCCCGCGCGTCGGAGGTGGGCGGCCGGAGGCGGCGGGGCGAGCGCGAGCGGCGGGGCGAGTGCGAGCGGCGGGGCGAGCACGAGAATGCAAGCGGGCGGGGGCGGTTCGCCGGAGTTGGCGAGCGGCGGGGCGAGTGCGAGCGGCGGGGCGAGCACGAGAATGCAAGCGGGCGGGGGCGGTTCGCCGGAGTTGGGCGGAGGGAGCCGGGTGAGGGCGAGCGCCTGAAATTAGTACTACTAGAATGGCAACTGTAGCTTGAAATTAAAACTGCCGCATGTATTGGGGATTTGGGGTAAGTATATTGGGAATCGCAACCGTCTGCTCGGGTGCGCCGACGGTTTGTAAATATTTTTTTATGTCTCCAAAATGATTTATTTTTGTCTCCAAATTGATTTAGTATGAAGATATATTTCGTGCTTCATCTGATGATACAAAGGTACATATTCATCCGGTGAATAGCAGTCGACACCCACAGGATTAATGTGTGGCCGCGCGTGAAGTTCTGTGAAAAAACCCTTTACACCGGATGAAAGGCCGTTCAAAAGGTCAGATCCAGGGATGCCATACCGTATAAAAGGGTGGACCGAGTCAAATGCTGGCAATGATTTAGAAACTTAAACAAACTATGCCAAAACCATTCAGAGGTTAGCACACTTACAGACCTAAACCAACCCATTCACTAGTTTAACAAAACCAATCTAAACCGTTTGGCTTTTTCCACCCAAAACAAACAAAACTCGTTCAAGTATTCATAGTCGTACTTAGTCATTTCCAACAAATTTTACTCAATATCGATAAAATTTCCTTGTGTGAACGCAAGGTTTTAATTCTAGGGTCCGGCATTCGATGTGGGGCCCACGTGTAGGTCTAGTAAAGATAACTTGCACAAAGTAGCTCATGGTTGTACTTAGTCCATCCCCAACGCTCCTACTAGTAGCCCTGCTAATTGGTTTGGGCTTAACGGTTTTATTGGATTGGTTCATTCTTTGGATTTATCTAAGTTGGTTACCAATGGACTTGATTGTCAAATGGTTTGGTTTGGATTGGATTACTAAGAAAACAAAATGGTTTGGAATGGTTTGGAGTGAGTTGTATTGGTTCTTTCCAAATAGCTATGCATATGGGCCCACATGTAGAAAATACGTATAGCTACACTATTTTCCACAAAGTAGCGTACTATCAAATTATGTCATCTAAAACAAATTTTGGTCAATTTCGTCAAACTTTTAAGGTGTGAACGCGAGATTTTAGTTCTAGGGTCCGGCTCTTCACGTGGGACCCACGTGTATGTCCACCCGTACTGCTTGGCACAAAGTAGCGGGCTGCCAAATTAAGTCATCTCCAACAAATTTCGGTCAATTTCGTCAAAATTTTATAGTGTGAACGCGAGGTTTTAGTTCTATGGTCCGGCTCTTCATGTGGGCCCACATGTATGTCTATCTGTACTGCTTGGCACAAAGTAGCGGGCTGACAAATTAAATCAGCTCCAAAAAATTTCGATCAATTTTGTCAAAATTTTATAGTGTGAACGCAAGGTTTTAGTTTTAGGGTCTGGCTCGGAAACTAAACCCATACTCAGTTTCTATAGACCCATGGATTTTTATAGCAAATCCATGGGTTGTATTAACTAATGGATTGGATTGAGTTCTACAAACTATAGAGTGGGGTGGTGTGGGGTAAAAATATAATTAATTTGATATGAGTTGGTGTGGATAGAAGTTGGGTTACAGCCCAATTAGCAGGGCTACCTACTAGGATGGTTTCCATAGCATTAAGGCCATCCCCAACCCTCCAACTAGGATGGCTTCCATATCATTAATTACATTGCCACCTAGGACTATTAGCTTACATGACACTATATTAAATAAGAGAGAGAGTGGAGAGGGGAAGAAACCGGGTATCATGCAAGACCCAATTTCCTCATGAGAACCTATGCATTAGCCACCACCAAGTCATGCATTGGGAGATGGTAGTGTCCTCATGATAATTAAACAACAAATATGATTGGTAGAGATGAGAGAGAATGATGGATTGAGTATTAATTATGGACCTACATGAAGAAACTATGCATTGAGAGATGTAGTTTGTAAACATAGTGTCTTGCTTAGTTGGCAACATAGACACTATCTATGGACACATGGATTGGGGATGGCCTAATGAAGGTGCCAAGAAATGAAGGAAGAGGATAGGGTGAGAAAGGAGAGAGAAATGAGGAGATAGGACAATAATTTCCAAAGAATTTCAGTCAATTTCAATGAAATTTTCGTGCGTGAACGCGAGGTTGTACGGTGGCCCCGCAGCGGACGAAAACGTGGAGCCAATTCCATAAACAAGTAAGACCGGATGAATGGCCTTTTGTCCGGTGATTGCATCTGGAATGTCACCGTATAATACTGACGACCTCCAACGGTCATATTCCTCTCCGGCCCATCTTACTAAACACACGGGATGAAAGAGCATCCGTCCGCTCATGTTAAATTTACCAGTACCGGATAAATTTGTTGCCGCACGGACCGTTACATGGTGGACCCCGCGCGTCGGTCCTTCTTTCTTCCTCGGTCAGTCGGTCTCCCCCGCGCCCGCGCCCATACGCCGTCGCCGCTCTGTCTCGCCTCACCGCCCTCCGGCCGTCTCCGGCCAAGCGCCGCCGCCCGCCGCTACGCTACTCCATCCCGTCCCTGCTCCACACCTCCTCGACGGCGCCGTACCGCTGCCTCACGCGTATTTCGCGCGCGGGCGCGCGGAACCATAGCCTAGGGTTTCCGCCGCCGCCGGCCTTCGATTCGCCGGCCACCGCCGGTCTGCGCCGCCGTCCCCCGGCCGTGCGCGACGCCAGCAACCCCCTCCGTCTCCCTCGTCGATTTCATCTGCAGTGGTGAGAAACTTCAAACCCGTCCAAATGTGATTCAATTTGAATGGAATTCGTTAAAATTTCACTGTTTAGAGCACAATGTTTCGAGTTTAGGAGCATATTTTCATGAATTAAGGTTATGTTTCACGGGAATATCATGTCCTCCACATAATGCTCACTTGTTTCGGTCAAATTGCACTATTTAGAGGGTTTGATGTTTGATGTTTAGGATGTTTTGTTCAATAAGTAGGGTTGTTTTTCTTATGAATATCATGTCATCAACCCAATGCTCACTTGTTTAGGTCAAAATCGAGCTTGTTGAGCCGTAGTTCATGGTCGTCGCCTTTCATAGGTGTTTTCGGTTCACTTCCACCTCTTGTCGAGCACTTAAGGACACTCCTAGCATTCTATGTTTTTGTCCTCGAGCATACTTTGTTTACTATATTATTTATATATCTTATCTTTGCCATTTTGTAATCTTCTACCATATGATCTCTTGCAGATGGCCGGGGACAAGAGAAAGGGAAAGGCCATTGAGGTTTCGAAGCGGAAGAAGAGTCGAGCGCAGAAGGACACTCCACGGCAGGGGATCAGGATTCGAGAGGGACAGCCAGAGGGAGCAGCCACAAATACAGTACAGATGGAGCAGCCGTCTACATTGCGTCGCTCAGGACGCCACCATAGCACAGAGACACGGACACCGACACAGGGACCACCACCTCGGCACTCGGGTCCACGTGTTCGTGATGGTGGCATTCGGAGGCCACGCAGTCGCAGTGCAGGGGAGGGTTCACGGCAGCACGAGGTGATGCAGCAGGAAGAGCAGCAAGAGGAGGAGCAGGAGGAGGAGGAGCAGCAGGAGGAGGCACAGACGGACTCAGACCCTGGCATGGAGATCTCAGCTGCACGCCGGATCAGACGTGCACAGACACCACCGGAGCCAGGAGAGTTACTTCTTGACTTGACGTGGATTTCTTCCAAGAGGGTCAAGAAGTACAGGGCTGTTCAAATCCTTGACTGGTTCCCTGAGCGTAGACAGGCGTACACCGACCCTAGGTTCCTGACACGGTTACAGGAGAGCTTCTATACCTCGTACATCAGGGGGCGGTTTCCGATCGCCGAGCACAAGATGCTGGATTGGCCTTCACTGAGAAGGGCTGCAGGGGGAGTACCTATACGGCCCCACTTTGCGTACATGCCAGGGGTCGAGGCCTTGGTCACTGACTACAGGCTTTGGGTAGAGGAGTGGGTGAGAGTCTTCTTTGCCACACTCTACATTGACATGCACCGGACCTTCATTCAGTTCATGTTCAACAACGAGGTTTGGCGGCTGTCCAGGGAATCGATTGCAGCTACCTTTGGTCTACAGCTTGGAGGTACGATATTGCACCACGTCACTTACGGTGAGGAAAGTTGTCCTCCCGCCGTCCTCGTTCTACAACGTACCCTACAGACGAGGAGATGGCTCCACTGTTTCGTCAGCCGTTCGTTCCTGGCAGCCCGCGGACTCCCGACCAGTTGACAGACGAGGCGTACACTGTTCACATGGCCTTACGGAGGTCGCTTTTGCCCAGGAAAGGGAACGCCGAGACGATCACCGCCTTGCAGCAGTGGCTCCTTCTTCACATCATGAATCATGAGGAGTTTGATATTGTAGATCTGATTATATGTGAGTGGGAGGATGTTATTTTTGATGCGATGTCAGCGCAGCGACAACAGCCATATGCTCACCTGATTAGCTATTTGATCGCCAGCCTGGGGAATGGAAGTTGGAAGAATGACCTTTACAGTGCCAGGGGTCAGTTTGGCACATATTTCGCCACACGGCCCGATGACAAGCGCCGACGCCCTAGAGCGATGTTGGTAGCAGAGGAGAGGTTGAAGCTGCAGGTAATGGCAGAGGCAGCTATGACTCAACTTGAGCGTGACCGGGACGCACTAGCTATAGTAGAGGCTCAGCTTCCGACCTACCTTGATACTGACACTGAGGACTCGGACGAGGACCCGGACTACACGCCTTACTTTCCAGAGCGTCGTACTCACGACGACGAGGCGGGTCCGTCCAGAGCAGTTCCAGACGAGGAGTCATCTCCTCCACCGCCTCCTGTGACAGTGACACCACCGCCTCGAGTGACTGAGGCACAGGTTACTCAGCCAGATTATCTTGCTACTATAGTACAGACACTGGTCGATCAGCAACGTCGCTCCAAGGCTGAGCAGGCACGTCAGAGAGAAACACAGATGATCTTTCTTCAGGAGATGCGCCACCAGCAGCAGCTGTTCAGCGCACAGCTTCTTCAGCAGCAGCAGTTGGCTTCACATATGTTCGGTTACGTTACTGGCTGCATAGGACAGTTGTACCAGCACTCAGGTATCGAGCCACCTCCTCGTCCTCCTATGCCACAGCAGCTCCAGTACGACCCGCTCACTCCACCTCCTCCAGCCGGTGCTTTCCTGCAGACACCCTTGGCTTCTTTTCCGATGATAGCACCTGTAGAAATTGGGGTGTTATCAGTTCCACCACCGATGTCTGAGCAGCAGCAGCAGTGTGCCTCCCTTGAGCAGCAGAGACAGAGTCAGGCTAACTTCTCTACGGTGTCTCCTTCGATTTCCACAGCTGCACTCTCTGTCGAGACGGCACCTGAGGAGACCCTCTCGACCCCGAGGATGACTTTGCCAGTCACTACAGTGCCTACTCCTCCGGATGACCGACCTCACGAGCCCGACTCCACTGCCGGAGCATTTACTGAGGACATTGAGCAGCAGAGAGAGCTTGAGGGTGCGGGTGGTCCCGTGTCAGGCTGGAAGGCTGAGGAGATTGAGAAGGAGAGAGAGCTTGAGGGTGCGGGTGGTCCCGTGTCAGACTCACAGGCCGAGCAGATTGTGCAGGAGACAGCTCTTGATAGTGCAGGTATTGCCATGGTAGGCTCACAGGCCAAGGAGATTGAGCAGGAGACAGAGCCTGAGGGCGCGGGCGGTCGCGTGGGAGGCTCGGAGGCCGAGGAGATTGAACAGGAGACAGAGCTTGAGGGTGCGGGTGGTCCCGTGGCAAGCTCAAAGGCCAAGGAGATTGGGCAAGAGACAGCTCTTGATAGTGCAGGTGGTCCCGTGGAAGGCTCACATTCTTCTCCTTTTGTCACGTCTTCTTCCGAGGCTGCCCCTGTGGTCCCTGCTCCTACTACAGTCACACCAGTTGACCCCATCGACACCACTCTCGTATCAATTAACGAGCAGATTCAGGTACAGATGGATCTTGACGGTGCAGATGGTATAGTGGTAGGCTTACAAGCTTCTTGCCCCTCCTCGGACTGCTCCTCCTCTGACCATGTCGACACGCCTTAGTACGAGGTTAGGGACAGTGCTTGGGGGCGTGAGAGTGTTGTATCTTTTATAGTTTCTCATATATGGACATGTCGTTTGGATTTGTTTATGCCCTCATGATGGTCATTTGTATCTAAGTGTGCACTCTCGTTTTATTTCAGTTAATGCATTCTTGCGCGTTCATTATGTCTTTTATCTCTACTCATTTGTGTTGTAACTAACCAATGGTACACGAAGATTAGGGACCTTTGTAGAATCGAGTGTCACTTCGAGATGAAGATTTTGTAGAATCGAGTGTCACAGTTAACGGGGTACTTGAGCTAGGACATACTTTGACAAAGCTAAGCGTGTAGACATGAAAGAGAAGCACACTTCACTGAAACTAGGACCTGCTAGCTCAAAAGGCACAAGACATGGCATTAGAAGCAACGAAAACAACCAACGACTCAAAGAAGTGTGAATCAGATTAGTTTGAACCGACACCATTCACAACAATATACGGTGCCCCATATTTTACGCGGGCAGGAAGAACGTACGTTGAAGCGGTGGCTCTAAAAGGCGTTACACGTTCGTCCGCTCCGAGCAGTTTACCGGCAGCGGATGAAACTGTGCTCGCGCGTGAAATTGGTGCCGAGCTTCCACCGGATGAAGGTCTGTTCAAGCGGTCCTCTTCATTGTGGCATCACTGGACGAAACCGTTGCTGCAATGAGCTTTCAAGCAATTATGGATCAAGTCCTGGAGGTGTTTGATTATATTTGCGTCGAGGGGAGCCCAGTATGCACCAGATATTCAAAGTACCAAGCTTGTGTCTCTTTCTAGAAGCCACATGATTGGATTGGCCCTTACCTACGTTGTTCGAGGTTTATGGTAGTGCGTATGACCGTCCATGTGAAGCAACGTCGAGCGCACTAAATCATGCTCTACTTTATTTTGATGAAGTTCTAGGTTTCACGATCGGAGACCTAAACTATGTTGGATTACTAAGGACGTGAAGCAGTGCAAGAAATGTGTATCATTGATGTACCTTTATCCTTTTCGTATGGATTTGAACTTGTCTTTAGCATTGATGTAAGAACATGTGATACTTGTTATATATATTTCATAGCATTTACTTTGTTATCTGAATGTTGGATGTAAATAGTGCCACCCGCCCAGACTGCGATAGAAATAGGAATGCAAATAGATATTAAAATGGAAGCCAAATAAACAAGATAAAAATAAGAGTAAAATGCACAGTACGTCCCTCAACTATTGGCTCCTTCCCATCTGTGTCCTCCAACTTTCAAAGTGACTATCCAGGTCCCTCATCTATGTCCGCGGCGCATCCACGGCCATGACGCAGCCACGACAGCCACATAATCCAACGTGGTCGAGCCAGAGTGGCAGTCGAAGGGCTAGGTCATCGCTAATTTAGCAGAAAACTCCCCGCGAGCGTTCTGTTCTTTAGTGCTCGCCGCCGCTGCTTTGCTTCTCGCCGCCGCCGCTTCTCATCCCCATTCTCTTCTTCTTCAGTGCTCGCCGCCGCCGCTTTGCTTCTCGCCGCCCGCGCCCTCGGTAGCTGGTCCGACCACCGGCGCCCGACTTCTTCGATCCGCAGCGCTTCGACGGAGTCTGCGATGCCGGTCGGGAGCTCGTCATCCGCGCAGAGTATTGGGCCCTTGAGATTGGCCGAGAAAACACGGCTGCCCCTGATCCCGTGCCCTAAATGTGGCGAGGAGATCCTCGAGCTCACTTCGGGTCAAGGATCTAAGGTCCCGGGGGCCATCTTCTTCATGTGTCGGCTCCATCGCAGAGATGTAAGTGTCGAGCCCTTGAAATTTTCCCTCCCTGTTCATCATCGTTCATACTCACTGTACAATTTGCAGGACACTACAAGTTGCCCATGGTATTTGTTTGCTGACAAGTATGAGAAGTTGCTGATTTCTATGGGACTGGTGGAGAAAAGAGGGGCTACTGGCGCCGGCATTAGGCAGGAGGTTACCTTGAATGAAATTGAGCAGGTCAAGATTGCAATTGGACGCTTAGAGGGAGTAGTGGAAGGAAACAAGTCAGAATTGACACCTTTGCTTGCTGATGTAGTTTGTCTGAAGAATGGCTGTGACAGTGTAGCTGAAAAGCTTCAGAAGTTGGTAGACCTAGGAAAAATTGTAGCTGTGAGCCTTATAGTTGTTGCTGTTGTTCTTGTTCTGGGTGTAATAACCTTGTTTTTCAAGTAGAAGTGGCCTACTGAACCATGTGTTCAAGTATGTTTCAGGGCTGTAGCTGTAATGGCTGTGTTCATGTTCAATGAATGGAATGTGAGTTTGTGTTCATGTTCAATGCACGTCGGATTATGTGGCTGGCGTGGCTGCGTCAGGGCCGTGGATGCGCCGCGGACATACATGAAGGACCTGGATAGTTACTTTGAAAGTTGGAGTACGCGGATGGGAAGGAGCCAATAGTTGAGGGATGTACTGTGCATTTTACTCTAAAAATAACTACATAGAGGGAGTTGCACACTCGAGTTAGACCAGTAGTCATCGTAAATAACTCAAGACACATGGCTAGAAGCAAGGAAATAGACAAGAGACTCAAAGAAGGATGTGGCGGACGAGTTAGATCGGAAACAATGTCACAGTTTCATCAGCTGGTCGTTGTCTAGCACGGAGCGTTTTAATGGCCGTTCATCCTGTGGTGGCTTAGCTTGCACTAGTACACAGGGTCATGCCGTGATCGTTGGGTCTGTATTACGCTTCTAGCACCGAATAAATGTGTCGGCTGTGTAGCGCTGCAGCCTTCATCCTCATATCACACAGGATGGACACAGTTCCAAAAGGTGACTTCTGTCGTAGGCCGACCGGATGAATGGGTGGCTAAAGTGGCGTCGGGCAACTCCGAGCGCGGCACCAAATGAAGAGACATTGGTCCGTTGCGTTCTGTTTTACCCAGACCGGATAAACCTGTGCCAAGGGGAAGTCAGACCCAGCTACTGTCGTGACCACCGAATGAATGGGCATTCGTCCGGTGCTCTCTATTGGTGACTCACCGTATAAAACTGTCATTTAGGCAACATCACGGTCAACTATGTTCGCGCCACCATATGAACAGTGTTTATGTAAACGTTGTGTGATCGTGCCGACGGAATGAAAGGGCATTCAAACGCTCCTGTCTATGTCTATGGTGTGACGAGCGTATAAAATGTTGGTCATATAGTCGATTAATATGCAAGTGCTTACAAATTTCAAATTTGAATATAAGTTAATATAGTAATGTGAAGACATCCCCGTTCATACCCTCTGAGGCAATCAATCCTTACAATACACATGCATACAAATTGAAATTTGAACAGAAGGTAATATACATGTCATATCTAGCCGGTGACAATTCTTGGTTCTCCATCATTCCGTGCCCATGGCTTTTCGCCCCTTTTTATGCCTGCTTCTACATTCTGTATCTTCTCTAGTAGATCTTGGAAGAGGTTCATTTCTTCGAACTGATTGTATTGTTTGACGTCCTCAACTCCGTCAGCTCCTATAATAGCTTGTTTTCCAGGGATCACAATGTGCTTCTGTTTTTTAGAAGGGTCGATTACATAAAGAACCTGTGCAACATGTGAAGCAAGTATCCAAGGGTCATCTTTGTATCCAATATTTTGGAGGTCAACAATTGTTAGTCCATAGTTGTCCACCTCAACACCTCTTGGGTGGTTCACCCATCTACACCGAAAGACGGGGAACCTAATATTACAACCATAGTCTAGTTCCCATATATCATCTATGATGCCATAATATATGATGTTTTTGCCGGTATTTCCGTCTAAGGCTTGTGTGCGAACACCGCTATTTTGAGACACGCTTTTCTTGTCTTTTTTGGCAGTATAAAACATGTAGCCATTAATATCATAACCTTGCCATGATGTGACCTGAGCGGATGGTCCTGATGCCAATCTTTTGATTGTTTTTTCTTCTATGGTTTCCCCATCTGGTATGTCCTGTTCCTTTAACCAATCGACGAATCGACGCTTGTGCTCCTTCATGATCCAATCTTGTGAGCGGCCATGACTTTCTGCTCTTACAACATCCAGGTGTCTTTGGATGAATGGTCCCATTAGTGTGATGCGTTGCAGGACACTGTAATGTGCTAGTTTTATCTCATTCAT